>CM020179.1:67142-96381 GCA_009805545.1 Oryza longistaminata
TATAGGCAAAATTTGCTACAGGACACTTAAAGTTTGTGGCATTTGCTGTGAGACACCCAAAGAACGTGTATTCTCTTGTGGACACTATAAAAATGTGGTAATTAGCTGCTGGACACTCGTCTCATTATTTTATTATTTTCGATAGAAACGGAGAGAGAAACATTGGTTAAAGACAGATTTGCCCATGGGCCCACTTGTCAATCCCTCTTTCTCTGTTCATCTTCTTCCTCCTGCGGCTTCGGATGGGGCAACGGTGAAGTGGGCGCCGCCGCTGCAGCAGCAACTAGAGCACAGGGCGGCGCGCCGCTGCTAGGAGTCCTTCCCAGGGCTCCGCTTCGGATGGGGCAGCGGCGAAGTGGGCGCCGCCGCCGTCGGCCAAATCCTTGCGCGGGACGCGTGCCCCGTCCGCCATTTCCGCCACGGGTGGATCGACACGGATGGCTCATTTTTTCATTTTTTTTCCCTTTTGAGATCCCCTCTTCTGTTCTTCCTCTCCGTCCTTGACCTCGCAAGGAGCAGTAGTGCGAGCGAAATCAGGGGCATACCGCATACCTACTCCCCTTGGGGCCTTCCTGCTCCTGCTGGTGCTGCTCGCACTCGCTAAGGGGTATGGGGTATCGAATCAACGCCGTTTTCCAGTTTGCACACGGCTCGGCTTGGCATTGCTGCTGCTGCAGGTGTCAATACATACGTTCCAGAACGAGGCTAACGGGGACATCTGCTACACGGGGCTAGCACCTGGATGCCATCGTGCTTGCCCTTGCCAGATGGAGCCGTTGGTCTGCTGTGGCATGGCAGTGTGAGAGGAGAAGAAAGAAAGAACAGAAGCTGGAAGAAAAATAGTGTCAGGGGTGTTTTGGTACTTTCAACGCTCTTTCTCTCTCCATTTCCACCGAAAATAATAAAATAATGAGGAGGATGTTCAGCAGCTAATTACCACATTTTTACGGTGTCCACGAGAAAATACGCGTTCTTTACGTGTCTCACAGCAAATGCCACAAACTTTAGGTGTCTTGTAGCAAATTTTGCCTTAAATATATAGTTTTTATACAGTATCTACATGAATAACAAGTATGAAAACTACTTGATAGTTCGATAGTTTTTTATTGGGGATGGCCTAATAGTCCCAGATTTTTAGCGCATATGCATTGTCATAATAAATTTATTTTTAGCCATTTTTATTGTCTCAAAATGAATTCTTATTTTATTTTTAAAGTAATTATTACATTAAAGTTTATAAAAGTGAAAAAAATAATATTGAGAGTAGATAAAATGAGAAATAGTTACATTAGGATTTGATATAGTAGAAATATTTTTTAAAACTTTTTATTGATATATGTAGGATTTGTGAAAAATAAATTTATTTTAGGACAAAAGGTAAAGGTGTACTTCCTCCGTCCCATAAAAAACAACCTAGTACCGGATATGACACACCATAGTACTACGAATCTGGACATATATCTATCCAAATTTATCGTATTAGAATATGTCACATCCGATCGTAGATTTTTTATGGAATATATGGATACAGGAAACGACGAATGAATGGATGATGGCCGGCCGTATATCCATCCACACTTCCACCACAGTCCGTCAGTCCTACCTTCTATAGTACTCCCTCCGTCCCAAAAAGAGACAAACTCTGGATTTCCGTGTCCAACTTTGACTGTCCGTCTTATATGAATTTTTTTTATAATTTGTATTTTCATTGTTGTTAGATGATAAAACATGATTAATATTTTATGCGTGACTTGTCTTTTTATTTTTTTTATATTTTTTTCAAATAAGACGAACGGTCAAACGTTGGACACAGAAACCAGGGTTTGTCTTTTTTTAGACGGAGGGAGTACTGTTGCTACAAGGACTACTGGATCAGTCGTTTCAGTACTAGTACTATGGAGCCATTCAATTCAGCTCGTACCCTCAACAGTGAAAACTATGGGCTCTTCAGATTCAGACCGATATCATTTTAAAATTTAAACCATATTACTACCTCCGTCCTAAAATAAGTGCAGCTGGGGATATCCGTGCCCAACGTTTGACCGTCCGTCTTATTTAAAAAATTTGTGAAAAATTTAAAAATATTTAGTCATACATAAAGTATTATTCATGTTTTATCATCTAATAGCAATACAAATACTAATCATAAAAAAATTCCAAATAAGACGAACGGTCAAATGTTGAACATGAATAGTGTAAAACTATACTTATTTTGGGACGGAGGGAGTACTTTTTACTAAAATTATCAAAGATGTGTATGTATTTAGTTCTCGTCAAATTTAGGTAAATAGATAAGAAATCTTATAAAAATTTTGATAAATGATAATATTGTCGGTTTATCAAAATTTTGGCGCTAGTAAGGTTTATTTTAGCTACAATCTAAATAGCCTCTATATCTTCCGTTTGAAAATATAATAGATTTTGGTTAAATACAATGTATCCTAGTTTTTTTTGTTTAGGGCCTGTTTAGATCCCACCCAAAAATTTTACACCATGTCACATGGAACGTTTGAGCACATGCATGAAGTATTAAATATATGCTAAAAAATACTAATTGCACAGATTGTGACTACTTTGCGAGACGAATCTTTTAAGCCTAATTGCTCCATGATTTGGCAATATGATGCTACAATAAACATGAGCTAATGACATATTAATTTGGTTTAATAAATTCGTCTCATGTTTACTGTCGGATACTTAATTTTTTTATTAGTGCGTAAACACCCCAAGCAACACCCTATATAATACCCGATGTGACACACCAAAACTTTACACCCCCTGATAAACACCTCCTTAGATTGGTAATATAATAGGTCCCATTCAATCAAAATGGAGGGAGTGATACAGTACAGTAGGATGCAGCATGGACGCTTGGTCTTTGTTATAGTGCGCTCACGATCTGTCTCATTTGGGAGCAGCCGCCTCGCCGCCTCCGCGCCAGAACCACCATGCCGCCACGACAGACTCGCGCGTGCACCGCCGTGTTGCTTCCCCTCGTGGCGCGCGGACGCCGCCGCACCGTCTCTCCCGCGTGGGAGACGGCTCGCCGCCGGGACAAGGCCTCGCCGCCACCATCACCGGGAAGAAGACGGAAGAGAGAAGGAAGAAGACGGAGAAGGAAGGAAATGGATGGAAACCTAACGGCAGTGGCATGGTTACGAATAGACGAATTGTAATAGCATTTTCCTGAATATCAAAATTTGCAGTGGTATGGATCAAATTAACCCATAATAATTCGACGACGTCGTCTTTAAATATAATAATATATACACGATTAATCATATGTATATATACATATGAATAATAGAAATATGATATATGGCCGCTGACTGATCATCATCATCATATACAGTTCTGACTCAGGAGTGCGTGTCGACGTGTCGTCGTACTGTATATATATAACTTTCTTTCCATCTTAAAATAAGGGTAGTTTTGCATTAATTGTATCCAACGTTTAACCGTTCGTATTATTTAAATATTTTTGTAATTAGTATTTTTATTTTTATTAGATGATAAAGTATGAATATTATTTTATGTGTGACTAAATATAATAGCAATATATATCTTGTAGGTGTATACCCTACGCCTACGGCATGAGCTTGAGACGCCATCTGTGCCATTTCATTCCATGGCCATGATTGATCGCCAACGCCACGTAAGACAACAGACCGACCCGATGGATCTTACTTTAAGTAAGGATGATATTAAGGTTGGACATCACCTAGTACAACGAATCTGGACAGAGAACTGTCAAGATTCGTTGTCTTAGGTTATCTCATCCTCACCAAGGTTGAGCTTCTTTTTTTTTTACGGAGGGAGTACACACACTCGCACACAAAATATTACGCTGTGCTGTGATACCAAATCGCTTGTTCTGGAAATACAAGTGGTGTGATGGTGAAGTTGTGGGTGCATGACTTCACTGGGTTCAAATCTTGGTGCCTATAAATATTATGCACAAGCAAATGAAATTTCAACATGACTTTAATGAGATCAGGAATATGCAATTGGTGTTAGGGACGCATTCGCGGGGGTGTAAGTGTGTTAACGCCAAAATTTGGTAAGATTTTTTAATGGATTCGGTTAAGGAAAGAGCACAATGAGCCTATGGAAAGCTTATCTAGAAGAGTCCGAGTTTAAGAAGGAACCATGGAAACCACGACATGGCAGTTTAGTTTATCTATTAGTTAGGCAAATTTTGTATTTAGGAAAGTATGAGTCATGTCCGATGAGGATTTTATGTTTTTTCTTTTATCTTTAGGAAAGTTTGTTTAGTGTCCGCTCAGGATTAGTATCAGCTCATGGGTATAAATATGTACACCTGAGATCCTTGTAATCTATCTATCGGTCAATACAACTTCGGCGCATCGCCATCCTTTTTATTTTCGTCTTTCTCGACGAGGTCTTGTTTCGAGTTGGGCTGCATCGGCTTCGATCTCCAACGAGGGGTAAGGCTTGTTATAGCTGTTTGTATCGGAAGGGCTAGGGCCTCGACACTCTAATATTGTTGATGTAAACACCTATTTATCATATATCTTAGTTAATCTAAGTCGACGTCTCAATTTACATGTATCGACTAGATCTTTTCTAGGGTTTTGTTGGTATCAGTTAAATTGTTTCATCGATCTAGATTATTTACTCAATTGTCAGAATTTACATTGGAAATATAGCCGATTGCTCAAAACTCTATTGACATCGCCTGGTATAAGCATCAGCTAGCATGCTATATCGGCTAATTGGACGATCGACTCATTGATCTCCAATTTGTACATCTTGTCAGTTGCAGGATTAAACTGACTAGCATGCCTGTATCTTGTCAGTATTTTGGATCTGCACTGGAGCTAAGCAGATCTCCCATGCCGTCGTGTCTTTTCATTGACAGTGATTGGTGTTGCGTGTATAGTGGTGTGTGGATGTGTGTTTGCTGGGTAATCTCAGAAAAAAAATCGTTCGACAGTAATACATAATGACAACTTTCAACAGCTTTTCTGATTAATTTAATGTACTTTTTTCTTTTGTTAGCTACACTCCACTTGCGGTTAATACTAATGCGGAGTACTCCCTTCGTTAAAAAAATCAATCTAAGAGGAACGTGACTTCTCCTAGTAAAACGAATATGAACACATTGTACTAGGAGGAATCTGTTCAGATTCGTTGTAAGGAAGGGTCACATCTAGAGACTTTCTCTATGTTGGCTTTTTCCTTTTTACGGAGGGAGTATAGCATAGTAGTCATATCATACAGAAGGTGAGGGTGAAAGCAATTATAAGGTCCATAGATGGAATTTATGATCAATTTATGTGATGCGTGCAGATGTAGATAGATGCAACACATGCACGCAGATGCTGCAGCCTGCAGGTCTCAGGTCCATCGATATCGTCCAATGGCTCTGCTCTGGAGTCGATCTGACTGATCGCTGGCAGGCTAGCTAGCTGGAACGACATTTTATATTATTATTATGGTCGGAAGATTAACAACAATGACCAGTATATTATAGGGTTAATTAGATCTACTCTCTCCATCTAAAACAAACTTTAACTTATAGAGTTTGAATTTTATCACTTCAATACCATTTACCTATCTATCATTCTTATACTACTTTTTTCAATGACTAAGGACATTTTAGTCATTTTTCATCTCCACTATTTTTGTCTTGGGATGCTAGATTGGCGTTTTTTGACGGAGGGAGTATGTCAGTGTAACTTTTACAGTTTTAAAATATATCATTACTATTCATTTATCTGAAGTAATACCATTACAATTTTACTGTTATTTGAAATATGCCACTACTTACCTCTTCAATACAATTTCTAGAATTTTTACACCAAATTATCCTTCTTCCTCTTTTCTCTCGTCTCTCCTGTTCATCTTCTCCACCAACTAGATCCCTCGGCCACTAAGCTGAATATCGCAGCAGCAGTCCCTGCTACTCCCTCCGTCCTATAATATAAGAGATTTTGGGTGGATGTGACATATCCTAGTATAATAAATTTCGATAAACGTACTTCTTCCATTCTATAAAAAGCCAACATAGTATTGGATGTGATGTTTTCTAGTTCAACGAATCTAGACAGACTCATATCTAGATTTATTGAACTAGAAAACATCCCATCGAATATTAGGTTGACTTTTTGTGAGACGAAGGAAGTATATGATATATCACATCTATCTAAAATTATTTATATATTTTTTTTTACAGAAGAAGTACGTAGAAGTACGTAGAAGCAGAGCAACTGTTGTGGACCCAATTACGCAGGCATATGCAGCAACGATGGGTCAAACCAACGACTACTCCAATCACCAGGACAGTATCCCAAGGTGAATTAGCTGCCGTGTTGCTACATTGGTGCATCTACTATCAATACCGTTCGTGGTGGTCGATGGGGTCTGTGTGTCAATGCATATACCGTAGTACTACTATCTCCGTAGCAGAAACATCATGGTTTTACATTCATGTTAAATGTTTAATCGTTCGTCTTATTTAAAAAAGTTCTATTATTAGTATTTTTTTTATTATTAGATGATAAAACATAAATACTATTTTATGTGTGATTATTTTTTAAAAAAATATTAATTTTTAAATAAGATGAATAGTCAAATATTAAACACAGAAATGCACAGTTACATTTAAAATGTGATGGAGAGGTACGTAGTACTTTATGCAGACCCACCCTATGTTGGAGGTACGTTTTTTTTTTTTTTGAAAACACATCAACTTTATTAAGCAAGAACAGAGTTAGGGGATAAACCCCATTACATATCCAAGCAAAAGAGCTATCCTTAAGAAGGGTGGGTTAACTGAACTTCGAAAGCAACCTTCCTGGAATAACCTAACAGCAGAAAAAGGAGCAAGTCGACAGGGATCTGCGGCGGAGCCGCGACGACTGCTACCCTGGGCCTCAAAAGATGTGCAGTCCGCTTGACAAACCGTTAATCCCCATCGGCTGCCTCCACGGAAACGGCACAAGACTGAGGTTTGTTGCGGAGTCGTGGATTTTGGTGTGTGCGTCACCGGACTCAGCAAAGGATCCCCACGGGGCTCATCATTAAATCTGAGGAGCTCTAACATCGACCCTGTCAACCGAAATTGCTTAGGTGGTCCGAGCTCAACCCGAATGACAAACCCAACATGGTTTCTTCTGTTAGGGAACAACAGGATGGGTGAATCCGAAGGGCAGCCAACCTTCAACGATGGAGCACTTGAATGGCTGCAAATCAACTTCTGTCTTGCTGAGATGATGGAGATGGTTGAGAAAGAGATGGCCTGCACCATGAAGCAACGACGCAACTGGAAGCAACTTGTACTTGGAATGCTTGGATAGCTGGTGTGGGAGCCCACAGGCCCAGTCACCCAGACCCAGTGATTTCTACGAGTATTTGCTCATATATGCATGCAAATCTATGGCAGATCTATGGCAGATCTATCAATGGCATACTGGCTCAGTCACAGTTTACTTTAGGTGCTGCATGCTCATGCTGGCCTGGTCCAAAAGAAATTGTACTGTTATACTCCCTCACACACACACACCCACTAGTGAAGATGAATTGAATGCCAATGGGAGAAGAGGAGAGCAGACGATTGAATTGAAGGCGGTACTGGATCAAAGGCAGACAGGCAGCCATTTACTCGCCCATGTGCCCTGTTTATTTGCAGGTTTCTATCCATCAACTAGTATGTACTAGGGCAACTATTTTTATACAGGAGAGGATGTCTCCTTGTTTGTTTAAAATTTATTTAAATAGTTATGAAAAAAAAATCTCATAACACTTGATAACACTCCATGACATACACACGTATACCACTTTATAAAATCTTAGATCCAAAATCAACTCACACATCAAAATATAAAAGAGACAAATTCAGTGTATGAATAATAGCGTATTGTTCGTATCTGAATTTTTATTTCAACTAGAAAAAATGCCCTTGTGTTGCAACGGGTGAAGACTATTTTAATCTTATTATTGTTATATGGTTTATTTAAGATGAAATTCACTGTTAAATTCGCTCGGATATATATTTTATTAGAAAATCATGAGCTTTAATTAGGAATCTGATCGTCTCAAGTTAGCATGCCAGTTTTTTTAAACAGATTTCATATACAATTCCTTTTGTATTTCTAAAAGCGAACGAACTTAAAAACTGACTCATACACGGATGACGTACCAAACTACCGGCAAAAACATCTTCAATTTTTATAAATACCCGTGCGTTGCAACTGGTGAAGGCTATTTTATTTATTATTGTTATATGGGTTAGTTAAGGTGAAATTCACTTGGATATATATATTGTTAGAAAATTATAAGCTGCAATTAGGAGTCCAATAGTTATTTCTTATATGATTCCTTCTATATTTCCAAAAGCGAACGAATTTAAAAACTGACTCACACACGGATTTGTATTTCCAAAAGTGAACGAAAGTAAAAAACCGACTCATACACGGATGACGTACCAAAATATCGGCAAAAAACATCTTCAATTTTTATAATAGTAGAGAAGAGATGTGTAGATTGGACTAATTTTTTTTTCACTGATAGATGTCGCCGTACTCTACATTATTTTTTGGGAACTTTTAACAACTATTTGCATTATTGAGTTTTTTTAAAAAAAACATAACAGAACATTCTCATTAGAATTCATTCCCTATCCGCTAGTACTATCTGTTGTCGAATCTAGATACCAGGGGTACTAAGTATCCACTAATTAGCTCGTTAATCGTAGTAGCAATTTGTGATATTCTGTGAGTAGTCCTCCCTCCAGTTTAAAATGATTGACGTTTTAAACATAATCTCGTATAGTGTTATATTATATGTTTTCCTAAATATTGACTTTGATCTGTTGCCTGGTTGGTTTGAGCTAATCACCGGTATCTATATATGCAAGCCGTGTTCGATTCCAAGGCTAGAAAGTCAGTGCGTAATGTTGCGGTGCCAACGAATGGTGGGCATATCCATCCTAGACCTAGCTGGTCTGGTCCTGGAGTGGAGTGGATATACTGATCGGAGAAGTGTTTTCATCCTTTAGGGATAAACTCTTATTTCTTACTCCCTCCGTCCTACCTAAAATATAAGTATTTTTAGACCATGACACGGTCTCCGAGATGCTACTTTGACTAACAATATATACAGAAGTAAGATGTTTTAAATAAAAAGAGTTTATATTATGATAGTTTGTTTAATGATAAATCTAATAACATCAACTTTATAGGATTGATCTTTTTTATTTTTTTTATTAATAGTCAAAGTTAAAAATGTTTAACTTGTTACTATGCTAAAAATGCTTATATTTTAGAACGGAGGGAGTAAATGTCTTAAATGACTATCAAGATCTTTTTTTAGGAAAAGAAAATAGTAAGACAAAATAATAAAAAGATACTCCGTATCACTTCACAAACATATAAAATCAAGTTCGACCTTTACAAAAACAAAGTTAACTGAAACTAGTCAACGCACGTTTACAATTATATCTGAAGTCATGTATATAAAAAATAATAACTATTTAGATGATGTGCAAGAAACCATCTCCTAGTGATCCTAGTGCTATATACTATATCCGTTTCAAAATGTTTGACACCGTTGACTTTTTAGTACGTGTTTGACCATTCGTCTTATTCAAAAAAAATTAAGTAATTATTTATTCTTTTCATATCACTTGATTCATTGTTAAATATACTTTCATGTACACATATAGTTTTACATATTCCATAAATTTTTTAATAAGACGAACGGCTAAACATGTGCTAAAAAGTCAACGGTGTCAAACATACATTTTGAAACGGAGGGAGTATCTAGTATGGGTTGTACTGGTACAGTACGTACGTAGGTTACCAACTCTATCTAGTACGGGGTACGTAATAATAGTAGCTAGGTTGATGCAAACTGCAAATATATGTTGCGAGCGGCGGTGTTAAGTACTGCAGTGCACGCCAACGATATATCAGGCTTGAATTTGGTCGTCTATAAATACTAGACAAACATAGCTAGCTGCCTGGTGCTACTTACTGAGTGCGCGGTGATTCGCTGGCAGTACGTACGTAGAGCGTGTAGAGATAGAATGAGAATGGGAGGAGGCAGTAGCGCGGCGGCGGCGGCATTGGTGGTGATGGTGTTGTGGGCGGCGGTGCCGGTGGTGGTGGTGCAGGCGGCGGGAAGAAAGAAGGCGGCGTCATCGCCGGCGCTGATCGTGTTTGGGGACTCGATCGTGGACCCGGGGAACAACAACGGCATCAACACCATCATCAAGGCCAACTTCCCTCCCTACGGCCATGACTTCCACAACCACACCCCCACCGGCAGATTCTGCAACGGACGCATACCAACCGACTTCATCGGTAACTAGCTAGCTACATGCTTTTCTTAATTTCTCTTGTCAATTCTCATACATGCATAACAACAACAACAACGGATCGGAATGCATATGCAGCTTCCCGTCTTGGTCTCAAGGAGCTTCTCCCGCCGTACCTGTCGCCGGAGCTGTCCATGAGGACCTCCTCACCGGCGTCAGCTTCGCGTCGGGGGGCACCGGCTTCGACCCGCTCACGCCTCGCCTGGCCTCCGTCATCTCATGCCCGACCAGCTGCTGCTGTTCCAGCAGTACAAGGAGCGGCTGCGCGGCGCCGCCGGGGACGCGCGGGTGGCGGACATGAATGACCAGGGGCATCTTCGCCATCTGCGCCGGCAGCGACGACGTGGCCAACACCTACTTCACCATGCGGGCGAGGCCCGGCTACGACCACGCCTCGTACGCGGCGCTGCTGGTGCACCACGCGGCGGCGTTCGTGGACCAGCTGGTGAAGGCCGGGGCGAGGAAGGTGGCCATGATCGGGATGCCGCCCATCGGGTGCGTGCCGTCGCAGAGGACCATGTCGGGGGGCATGGAGAGGCGCTGCTCGGAGGGGCACAACCAGATCGCGGTGGCGTACAACGCCGGGATGAAGAGGAGGATGGAGGAGATGCAGGCCAAGACCAAGAAGAAGACCACCAAGCTGGTTTTCATGGACATCTACGGCTTCCTGATGGACATGATGATGCGGCCACGGGCGTACGGCTTCAGCGAGTCCACCATGGGTTGCTGCGGCACTGGCCTCCTGGAGGTGTCCGTCCTCTGCAACGCCCTCACCTCCTCCGTCTGCGCCCCCGTCTCCGATTACCTCTTCTGGGACAGCTACCACCCCACCGAGAAAGCTTACAGCATCCTCACCGACTTCGTCTACGATAATTACGTCAAGAAACTCCTCCTCGACTAACTCTCTCTACTCCATCTTTATTATATTATTTATATCTAGCTTTTGCTTTAATTTGCTCTCCCTCTTTTTTGTTTCAACGACTTATTGGATTATTATATAATATATATAATAGTATTGCTTGCTCTTCTTCAGCTAAGCCAGGTTTTCCCTTAATTATTTATTCCCTTATAAGTTATAAGGATGCAGATGCATGTGCTAGTTATTACTACTATCAATTAATTCCTCTCTCTCTCTCTCTCTCCGCAGGCTGCTAGTGCTAGCTAGCTAGGCCCTGTAAATCTTTGTCATTGATGATTAATCGTACGTTTCCCAAACAGGCAGCCAGGGTATCTTCATTTCGTAACAGTAATTAATCTACAGTAGTAGCTAGTACGGGTGTAATAACATACATGTAGCTCGCATGTTTTAATTAAGACTCCAAAATTACAGTCGTACTAGTGGTATATATAATAACAAGGAATTGAAGCTAGCTAGTATATATATATATATTAGATATCAAAAGTCTGGCTGACAGCTTGTTGCCCGCTCCGCTAGAACAGCAAAAGCATATGCACCTCGATCTAGACTTCATGTAGTGGAGTATGATCTTGAACCGACAGATATAAAATATGATGGACCGAGCTCGATCCAGTTCTTAGAGCTTTGACGATGGCAGGCCTGCATCGCATATATATTCGCATCCAGTTAAAGTTAATTTTAACTAGGCAATGAATAGGAATTAACTAACGGTACGTAGTAGTACCGACCGAGTTGTTTGGCATTAACAATGCTGGGGCAAGCAGCTGGCGGCGTTGCATCCTCCTTGAGAAATGGCTCCACCAGATTCGGGTTCCCCCAAACCGGATAACCCTTGATCTTGCCCTGCATTATTATTATTATTACTGTATCAGCAGGTTTATATAATCGATCTAGTGCAAATACAAACATGCAGAGACAGACAGACAGACCCACTCACACAGTGTGTGTTCCATTCATCATCAATAGTAGTATAATATTTGGGCTGAGGCTAATTAAGCATGCATATGGAAGGAGTACAGTACTTACAAGAACGTTGAGAGCAGCAAGTGTTGCCATTCCTTCGCGCGTCCACTGGAGAATGATGCAAATTATATACTATATTAGTCAGTAGCTTTTGATTCATATTACTAGTAGTTGTAGGAGTAGTAGTACGTAAAGATATTTTTATGGGAAGAAAGAAAGAAAGAAAGAAAGAAAATAAAACAAGCTAGCTAGGCATATATATGCAGGAGGCAGGTAGTGGACCTTGGAGGCAGATGCGATGTGAGGTACGACGACGGCATTCTTCATGTCAGCGAGGCCGGGCTTCATGTAAGGCTCATCCTCAAACACATCAAGACCGACGCGGAACATGGGGTTGGCCTTGAGGTGCTCCACCAGCGCTACCTCATCAATCACCGGTCCTCGACTTGCATTCACAAGAACCGCTTCCTGTATTTTTATATTATGTGTATACATGCTCTGTTAATTACCCACTGCACTGCATAGTATCAAGAGGACCGAGAGAAGAAATTAACAGAGGCAGAGAGGCAGGCACCTTCTTCATGATGGCCAGCCTTTCCGGGTTTATCAGATGGTAAGTGGTCTTGTCCAACACAGGGTGCAGACTAATCTGCCACATACAATACATATATATGCATAATGAATCAACATCTTAATAATAATTAGAATGAAGAAAGAAAGAAAGAAGAGACGATGAGAGAGAGAGATGGCTGACCACGTCGGCCTCCCTGAGGACATCCTCCATGGTGGCGGCTCTCTTCCATGTCACAGGCTGCTCTCCGTTTGCTTTCAGGAACTGCCCGTAAGCTACATGCATATGCATTCAAATCAATGTGCTGGGTCATCTAATCTATCTATCCATCTTAATGTTGTACAAATTAACTAGCCAGTACTATAAAATTGGATGCATATATACCTGTGACGAATTTCTCAAGGCGCGTGGACTGATACAGGTCGTAGTAGATCAAGTTCATCTTGAAGCCCTCGATCTGTGGTAAAAGGAAATGTTTACATGAGTAATTTTGTGGTGCAATTGCGAAATTGAACAAATAATTACTCCTATAATAATAATAGTCCTACTAAGCTAGTAAGGTAGTACCAACTGAACTAACCATCATTCTTGCGTAAGCTGAGCCAATTCGACCAGCTCCGATGACTCCCACAGTCTGACCCTTGAGCAAGTTCCCCACGAACCTGCATGCACATATATACATATATGAGTATATATCATCTAGCAGCAGCAGTATTAGTAGTAGTAAAAGTAGAGAGAGGGTTTTCACCCGAGGCTCTCTCAAAATGCTCCACTTCCGAACCCTTGTCGCGTTGCCGAGATGTCTGTTGAGGGTCATCGTTGCCAAGCTTGCAAGTCAAGCAGCTCCGACTCCGCCTCAACAGTCAATCACACTGCAACTCGACCAGAGACCACCTCACACGCAGGAACCCAGCTGCAGCAAACCTACGGCGCGGCCGACGACCAGCAAGACAGGACGCCGGAAACCAACTCCACACGTCACCCCTACCGAACCAAGGAGCTCCCGGCATCGACTGGAAACAGCCTAGCCTAAGAAGGGAGGAGCACCTAAGAAGAGGGGAGCGGGCGCCACACCGCCAGTGAGCACCGAAAGAACAACCACTGAAGAAGGGGAGAACCGGATCTGGAGGAACAGGAGGGAGGGAGATGGAGGCGCCGTCCCCGTCGCCGGCAAAACAAAATTATTAACAAGTAAGTCGGTCAAATGGATTGCAATTGCTTTGCTTGCCTGGCCGATGACACCATCGCAGCGATCGCCAATGAGGGCGAGGATGTCGTCGACAGAGAGGATGGTCTTCGTCTCAGTGCAGATCTGAAGGAAGGAATTGACTCTCCACTACTAGTGTGTAATTGTAATGCAATAAGTAATCGCTGGCTAAGAAGGAAAGGAAAGGATTACCTCGAGGCGGCAGTCGTTGTCGGCGAGGAGGCGGATCCAGCGGGTGCCGGGCATGGACTTGGTGCTCACCACGCGATACTTTCCGCTCGGATTCCACACCTCGATCGATATCGGCTTCGCCATTTCTTGTTTTGCTTTCGCCTGCCTTGCCTTGAACTCGCTACTGCCTTGCTCCCAGTCCCAGCTCACTCTACAAGTAGTATACTACTAGTGTACTACTCCCAACTTTATCGGCTAACTTGAGGCGCCAAAATTATTCGCAAAACAAAACAAAATCATGGATGGATAAGGGGCCCAAATATACGTGTGGCAACCAACACCAGGGGAGACCAGACACACCCAGCAGCCTTATCATCTTTCTTTCTTTCTTTCTTTCTTTCCTCCAGGGCCCAGGCCAAGCGCTGCTGCCTCACCACCTGGCACTTCCTCCAACACTACTGCGGCACAGATGAGATAGATAGACAGACACTGAGACAGACAATGGACGACAATCAGATGACTTTTATAATCCCAATAATAAATCATCCACCAGACGATATCAACTACAGTCTAGGCAGGCGCACATAACATCCTTATAGTAACAATCTTCAGTTTTTGTTTTCCCTTCCATACCCATACTTCATAAACCAGCTAGCTAACCTAACCCCCATTTCATTTCATCCTTCCTTCACTAACCACACACCCCCCACCCCACCATTCATTCCCACTCCAAAATAATTACAACCATTGCAACCGACCACATGTTCTCTACTCAAACGCCCACTGGTTCTCCCTGCGGATCTCCTCTTCCTCCTCAGGGGCCAACTCCTTCTTGATGTTGAAGGTCTTGCGTATTTCCTCCGGAGTCTTGCCCTTGATCATGTCTGCAACGGTCTGGCAAGTCAGATCCAGCAATCCCTTCCCTTGATGTTGAGATAGTTTGCAGCCTGCAAGAGTGGACAATCAATTTCTTTCTTCCTTTCTACATACAGAAAATAATCAACACCTCTAGGCACACTTGAGTTAAAACTGGAACAGAAAAACTAAGGCAGGTAAGCAGGCATACATTATGTTTCCAACAAATCAGGTGGACCAATTCATCTGTGTGCTAGGCAAGTACTTCACAAGTCAGATCTATATATCTCAGGTTAACAACAATAAAACTAAACATTTTATCAACACATGCTTCACAATTACATACCAAACAGCTCTTTGCTTCTTCAAGGCAACATATTTTTCCACTATTTATTATGTATATATGTGGCAAATCCATTGAGACAGACTAATACAGGAAGCCACTAACATGTCAAGGGACTTGGTAGTTAAATACTATCAAACATCTATTGTCTTTTTAAAGAGCAGCAAATCCTCCAAATAAACATGGATGCATGTGCACTATCCCTAGAGAAAATACAAATAAATAGGAGGCAAGAGGAAAGTAACAAGTACGGAACCAATTTTGGAAGATGCATTGCTAATTTTGGAAGCGATAAATCCGCTCATGCTAGGCAATAATGAATCACCTGGCATCATTAGGTAACGTTAGCCCACTAGTCACAGTAAATTGTTGGTTTCTAAAAAAGCACTAAGCTGTCACAACAGACAAGAAGACAATTAATGACAGAAGGATCACTGAACCACATTGCCTAAATGAAATGAACATCAACATATCCACATGTTTAAAAAGGGTACCATGATTATAAATTTAAAGGCTAGCACAATAAATATAAGTCCAAGCATCAATTGTACTGCCAAGTATGGTGCAACAGTAACAAAAACATATAATGCATTAGGAAAACCTAGAGGGGGGGGGGGGGGGGGGGGGGGGGGGGGGGGGGGGGGGGGCGGGGGGGGGGGGGGGGGGGGGGGGACAGGAAGCATACAATAGATTTGAGCCACAAAGACTAAGGCTTAGCAAGCCAATGCATTTATGGATGTTAAAAGTGAAGAATAGTACAATTGACACAAAACTGACAGCGTCACTGATAGAAGAGTAATAAACCCACCACCCATCAAACTTGTTCCCAAGCACAAGAAAAGAAGAGCACTAGTTGAAATAAATGGAAATAAAAAGCATGGCAGCCCCTAGAGTTGTACACGATGGGTTTGATTGGGAGGTAAAACAAGGACGCAATAATCATCGATGAGCTGTGCTGGACAACACGCAACCAGATTCACATAGGCTACTTGACTCTTTTCCCTCGCGTCGCTCTCGCGCGGGCGGCTCGGGGGGCGAAAAACCCTAGCCGCCCTCAGCCGCCGCCGGAGCTCGCCGGCGGCAAAGTCGGCAGCGAGCAGGGAAGGCGGCGGCGAGGCCCTTCCTTCCTGGCGACTCCTCCCCGGCGCGACGTGGACGGGACGACGCCGGCGAAGACCCTCCACCGCGGTCGGAGGTGGCGACGGCGGCGCGATGCGGGGAGGCAGCAGATCCGGCGCCTCCAAGACCGGATCCGGCACCCCGCCCTGGATCTGGCGCGACGGTGGCGCGAGGGGCTGGGGAGCGGCGCGGGCGCAACGACGGCTGGCCGGCCCGATGCGGCTGCCTGGGCACGGTGGCGGCGGGCTCGACGGCTGGGACACGGCAGCTTGAAGGCGGTGGCGGCTGGGAGCGGCGGCGGTAGCACGGCCGGCCCGGTGCGGCTGCCCGGGCGCGGCGCTGGAGGCGGCAGCTCAGCGTGCGGCCGGTCCGGGCTGCCCGGGCTCGCGCGGCTCGGCAGTGCGGCCGTCCGAACGGTAGCCCATGGCGTGGCTCGGCGTTGCGGCCGCGAGCCCCCATGGCCGGGCAGGCCTCGGCAGCCGAGCAGCCAGGGTGCCGCCGCAGTGCCCTCCTCGGCCGGGTGGGCTGTGCGGCGCGGCCAGATGGGCGCGGCGGCCGGGTGACGGGGGCCGTGGGTTGTGCCGGAGTCGGAGCAGCAGTAGCTTCACTGGCGTCGGCGCAAGCCCGATGGCAGTGTAAAGGGAGCTGGCGGCGGTGGGTCGTCTTCTCTGTTGTCGGTCGGCACCTCGCCCTTCCTGAGCTCCTCCCCTTCTATGTGGGGAGTTTCTGGGTTGGATTGAGGCGGCAGCTCAGTCAGCGGGGGAAGCCCAGGCTGCCAAAGCAATGCCATCCAGTCCCGGGTTCTTCTTTCGTCCAAAGCTGGCGAGGAGGCCGGCGGGTGGTGGAACGGAGGGGTCCTGGGCCAGCTCTCAGGGGCGGCGGTTGATGTCGGCTGACGGAGGGGCGTCAGTGCGGTGTGGTTTGATGAAGTCGACCGACGGAGGGGCGTTGGTGCGGTATGGCGGAAGCTACGTGCTGCCATTTGTCTGTGTGGTGGTTCTGAGTTGGTGGACGGCGATTTGCAGTCAAGGTTGTAGGGTCCCAGGCGAAAGCCTAGTCCGGTGGTTCACCGGGCCGGCAGCGGCTACGTCTTCGGGCGTCGTAACCTCCTTGGGGCGTTGTCGAGGGGTACCCTCTTCCTTTCTTGATGAGCTTCTCTGGGTAAAAACCACATCTTTTTTAGATGGGCGATGGCGGCATCCTGGATGTCGTGACCACCGTGGTGGCATCGTTTTCGGAGTCTTGTCTCTGTGGTGTTGCCGTGGGCCTAGCGGCGTTCGGCCACGCTTAGCGGGGGTCGTTTGGTGCTAGGCTTCACCCTCAGCGGTTTGTGCTTGGGTGGTAGCGCGTGGTGTGTGGTCATGCACCTTGGTGCATTGTGATGTTTTTTTTTTCTTGTAACTTTTACTCCTTCTTAATACATTCGGATGGCCTCCTTCGGCCTTCCCGGCGAAAAAAAGATTCACATAGGCATAATAAATCATCTAGTACTTATTTAAGACGTATGTAGTGGAGTAGTACCAATCTAGAAATATACTAGTACTACTGGAGTATATTGGTAAAGCCATGACCTAGGGTAGGGAGAAGAGTGCAACCTAGATAGATCTGGACGGACTCTGCGTTGTATGTAAATAAAAAAATAATCGGAGAGGAGAGGAGAGGAGAGCGGGGGGAGTGGAGAGGGAATGGGTTACTAGGATGAGGTCGAAGAGGGTGGCCTGGTCGACCTTGACGAAGTCGGCGTCCCAGTTCTTGAGGTCGGCGGAGGAGTTTGAGTCGTCGGCGGAGGCGTGGACGTGCTTGTTGCAGTACTCGATAACCTTGGAGAGGATCTTGGAATTCACGTTGGGGAGGGGGATCCCATTGTCGGCGCAGTCATCCTCGATCATGTGCCGGATGGTCTAAGACTCCATGCCCACCGCCTCCTCCACCTCGAATTCCTCTCCATCCGAGCTCTTCAGCGTTATCATCTTCTTTTCACCCTCCTCCGCCGCCGCCATAGCTGCTGCTTCTGATTCCTGATCTCCGCTGGGAAGGAGGAGGAAACCCTAGACGACGACGGCGGTGGACCGAGACTATTTATTTATTTATTTATTTATTATTATTCTCTTTGGTTGGTCTTCCCTCTATCTGGATGGTGGGCTTACATTTGGTTGGGTTTCTCTCTCTCACACACACACACCAACACGACTTGCTTTTTAACTTTTTTTAGATAACTTTCTTTTTAGGACCTCTTTAAATCATAGGATTACAAAACATAGGAACGGCCGTTTGATTTGACCGTAGGAAAAATACAAGAATTACAGAAGAGATAAAGATTCAAAGGAAAGTTTCCATGAGGTTCTACCTCATATTAAATTTCCTCCAAAACTTGTATGGCATGAGTATTCCATAAGATTTCATAGGATTCAATTTTATTCATTCCTTTGAAAAAGGATCATCTAGGGGAAAAAATCCCATAGGAATGAATTCCTCCAAAAATTACTTTAACTTTCCTTTGAATCAAAGAGGACGTAGCTTCTGGAAACTGTAAACGAAAATAAATACACTAGTAGGAATGTGTAGTATCTTGTAGTAGCAAATAGAGTTGAAACTAATTTGAACATTTCACATGCCACATACTGGGGAGGTAGTTCTTGCAAAGTAAATTATAGCTTTTGAGAAGTAGATAAGAGAGAAGAGAACGAACTACAAATTTATGAAGTAGATAAGGAAACATTGGGCTTGTTTGGTTTGGAACCAATTTTTGCCCTACCAAAATCTTGATAGTGCCAAAACATTAGGTACTATTGCGTAGGGCAATAAGATGGTATCAAACCAAACAAGCCCATTATGTGTGTATAATAGGACTAATTATTAATGATATAGCACATAAGTTAACTATTATATGTATGAATTGTCTATTAAATTTACTATAAATGATTTAGAGCTAACTGATGTCGTCTTTGAGCGAAATCTTTGCTTTTCGCTCAGGGGGAGCAAGACAATACCGTCTAAAGAGTTGTAGTACACTAGTACTACATCAACACATTTATTAGTACAAAAACAGTACGATATTATCGATCACACATGTACACATGATGGTTAACAACATAATAATAGCAAAGTAATAACATTCCAGATACACAGCAAAGGGTTTCACCAACGAATCAATCCTTCTTTCGACAAATATGTAAACTACTATTGCCCCTTCTTTTTTTTTCTTTATTTACATGTACGGCAAAGGATAGAGCTCCTCTTCTTCTCGGTGCTCGCGAGGCTGCCCACGCCACAAATATGGAACTTGATTTCACTGCAAAAACCAATACTACATTATCTATTTATGTATCAGCTTATATATATGGGAGTATTTAACATGAGAAATACTCCAGTTCAGCACCTGTGTCTGAAGGGAGACTCTGTCCTTCAAGCTTTGTCCACAGCGGCTGGTAGCCTCAACCTATTATGTCACACGGGCAACAAAGAAACTAATTCTGGATAAAATTGATAGGGCATTCAATGGTGAGCCCTGTATGTTAGTTATCATCAACTCATGATAGATCAAATGATCCACGGCCTTCTAGGATCGCATAAAGCAATTTCTTGCGCATCACTTCCTGCAAAAAGCAAAAGCATAAAGCCAGTTAAGATAATTAGCACATGTACAAGAGAAAACGAAAAATTCACCATGTACCAGAGAAAGAAACCGTACTTTTGTGGAGTATGGAGGCAATTTAAGATAATTAGCACATGTCATAACACTTGGCAGATCATCATCTGCAGACTCTGTAACTCCAGCGATATTTGAAGTATTCACCGCACTTGAGGGGTGCTAATGATCAAAAGCAACAAGTTATATCACCCAAATTGAGGCGACAATATTCATACGTTATAACATGCTAATAAGATATACCAAGAATGTTACCTTCCTAACTATAGTAAGCTTGGGATTAAGGGCAGCTAAACCACCAGGCGGAAGCCGAGGAGCACCAGTTACAAACTGGCAGAATGCATGTTGTTGCTCTGGGGTGAATTCAGCCATGATCTCGAGTAGCTACAAACATGTAGAGCAATTAAGTAACTAAACTTACAGAAGGCCAATTCAGATATTGAAATGCATATAGCGCACTTACGTTTACAATTGCAGGACTTTTAGCAGTATACCCATGATCAAATTTTATATTATCCACCAATGAATCAGGCTGCAGCACAGGTTTATTCAGTGAAATGTAACAAACTAAAACTGTGTGCGCGCGCGTGTGTGTGAGAGAGAGCATTACCTCCCAAATTTCTCGGCGACCACATATTAGATAGTCAAGCTCTTCAGGTGAAAATATTTTCAGGGATGAGATGTCAAAGACCTAAAACAGAAAGGTAAACATGAACAATTACAGTAAAACAAAAAAAAACAGCTAATAAAATGATTACAAGAGAGAATGACGTTGCACCTGGTTAAATCCTGATCTAAATGCTTCGACTTGCCTCATTATCCCTGATTTAACTGTAGCATCCACTACCAAAGTAACATACTCTTCCAAGTTGTAAATATTTACCTGCAAAACATAGTAATACTATTTATTACCATAAAAAGGAGCAAATGCAGACACTAGTCACTGGGACAAACACAAAACTAAAATGGGTTTCATCACTTACAATTGTGTTTTCCTCGCCTTCTTTAAGAATATAATCAGGATAACCTGGAAGAGTAAAATCTAAACACAAATCTTCGATAGGAGTGCCACGGAAACGCAAGTCCGTGACTTCTAGCTGATTCATGCCATAAGTGGATTCAAGGAACCTCTTCCGTTCAACAAGAACTTGCAGTTCTTGCAATGTCTTTCCGAATTCAGCATCAAATGAGATTATGTCAAATAAGTCCAGCTCCTGGCACATACAGTTCATTTGTTCAGACTAACTTCAATAAAACAAATGTACCAAAAGGAAAAACTGATATTAATCCAGTAAGAGTATATCACTTACTTGTCCAAGTATAAGCTTATAAAGTGCTGTTGATAGAGGCAAATCTAAAAGTCTTCCATCTTGCAAAACTTTTGCCATCACTCGCCCAACCAAGCGGAAATGTTCGATGACCTTAGAAAATCTACTGCCTTCTGAAGCATCAACGGTAGGTGGCCAAGGCCGAGGAAACAATCCAAAGGGAGCTTGTATCAAGTGGCTGCCATTGTCAGGTAAATCTGAGTTGAGTTCTTTGGCTGCCAAGTCATCGTCGGGACTTGCGCTCCTATCAATTTGCATTCCCGTATCAGATGGAGAACTAGATCTCCATAATCCAAGGCGAACACCCTGGAGTTCATGGCTTAAGAGAGTATAGAACTCCAAAGTGGGCCCAAGCCCTGTTCCAACTTCACCAAAGTATTCTACCTCAAGAACAGCTCTCTGACTGGAGAACATCTCCATAACTTTAGCAGCAGAATCCAGAATACGGTTACGGGAAACACGAACTTTTTGACGTTGTAGCCTTCCAAATCGGACCTCCCTTTCGCCACCAGCATTTTGGTTGTCACCCTGTTGTTGCTGAAGTCGATTCAAAGCACGGGACAACCCAAATGCTGTGGAGTAAAAGTACTGCCTCCTTGTTTCAAAGGGAAACAAGAAAGGGCAGGCTTTGGTCATCTGGTAACACCAAGAAGGTAAACTGCCACTACAGAGGGCAAGAACATCCTGCATTTGCCGAGCAAGCTTTGGTGTCAACTTACTATTAACAAACTCTTCTGACGGTACCTTGGCTCCAGTTCTATATAGCTCATCCAGTGTGGTGATTTTTCCCTCAGCAAAATCATCAGAAGCAGCATGTACTCTTAAACGAGGGGACAACTGATTGAGCCCCTCTAATACACGCAATAGTGCTAAAATGTTGTAAGTTGAGTTTGTTCTCTCTAGATCACATGGGAGTTCTGCCTGTAAGATGCTATCAAGGAGAGAAACACCTTTCAATTCAGATATAGATCTTGAAGGATCTGATTTTGAGTTCAACGAGGTGGAACCACCTTGGGATACCTTCTCAGCCTGGCTATCAGCCTTCTGGTATGTTATCGTGAACACATCACCCCAAAATCGATTTCCATCATTTGACAAATCAGATCCATTGAACTTCTCATCATCATCCTCTTCAAACATCAGCTGACGTTGGAGAGCTTGATACACAGTCAGATGTTTGCTGAGCTGCTTCCCCCCGGCCATAAATATCAGTTTATTGTGCTCATTTATGCTACCTCCAAGTGACAGGCCACGTCGATCGCGACTACCTCTAACCCCCCGACCACCAACAGAAGCCAGCCCAGCCATTGTCGCAGCAACAAATGACATTGCACCTCGTGAACCAAAGGTATTTGGATCTACTCCCCTGCTCATGATGTTCCTAGTGCTGGAACCAGATGAGGGCTGCACTTGGCTATCACTTGCTGAACCGATGTTAGAGTCATCAGTGTCACCCAATTTCACGTCATGCACCCCATCTTGAACACAAATAGGAAGAGATCCATCTTGGAGAACCTGATAAATAGTAGTACAGTTATTTATTTACAGACCAGAGCAAATAATATCTGTAATAATGAAAAACTAAGAGATTTATTGGCATATGATATAATATGCTGATCTTATAGGCAGGCCTATCAAATAAAAGCTTACAGCTTATATATCAACAAGCACAACATGTTGTTTGCATAAAATCCCCTTGTGACTTGTGAGCCCTAGCATAAGCGCACCACCCCACTGCATTTATAATACATCTTCTCTGTGGAAGAAAAGCTTATATTTGAATATCAAGCCGAAAAGACTCGATAGCTGGTTAGACCAAACTTATGCTTATCATTGGTGTATGCCGAAGCTTAAATAAGGTCAAGCTAGCTCTAAAATGCCATGTGAACAAACTTATATATAAACCTACAAATTAGTGCAGGTTGCAACAATACAAAATTAGAAGCACAATAATTTTTGGAAAGTGGTAAACATTACCTCATGATCATCTTCTTCATCCTCTGACATGTCATCATCATCAATCATTAAAGCGTCATCAATTTCAATAGGAGATGTGTCAAGCTCCTCATCCTGCATGCACCAAAACACAAATTTACTACATACATTGCTCCCAGTCCATGCAAGTCATATCCAATAATTAGCAGATAGGATGCATCACACACAGCTAGTTTCTCATATAAAAATGCATTGGAACTTCAAGTCATCTTTTTTAACAATAATTGTCCTCATCAGTAAAATATAATATACCTTGTTTCACATACAACTCTGTTGGGAATGGCAATCGGAGACTGAACTCTATGTCGAACATGGGTATCAGATACAAAATTGTTATGATTTGTTTACTCTATAAATTAAATGGCCACATCTAGCGCAAACTAATAGCTAGGTGGAAAACCACATAGGTTTGCTATGAAACCAACATGAAATATTATAAAAGAAAAATGAAAATGTACTCCCTCCGTTTCATATTGTAAGACTTTCTAGCATTGTTCACATTCATATAGATATGTCTAGATTCATTAACATCAATATGAATGTGGGCAATGCTAGAAAGTCTTACATTGTGAAACGGAGGAAGTAGTTTATAAGGCGCTGAGGTCAAATCTTGGTATACAAAAAGGAGATTGTACATTATTTTTAATTTAATACTTGTTGGACAATTATTATGTCTATATGCCTCTCAACATAGAATTAACATGCACTAGAATCTTGTACAGAGCTAAATAAAACTGACAACTGCATTCGTAATCTCTATTAGAATTTTTCATGTTCATTCAGAGAAATGAAAGAAATACCTCAGAGCTGCTGTCACCATGTGCTCGCTTCATTTCCAGATCTTTCTCTGAAGCAGCTTTTCTGCGAGTAGCATTCCGTGTATTAGGTCCTTTTGGTTCTTCTGAGTTTGGTTTTGCAACAGCCTTCCCCTTTCCCTTGGCAGTGTTTGTGCTTTCCTCCTGAGAATCCTTCTTAGATGCACCACTACTTGCAGCAGATGATTTTGATCTTGTTGTTGGACGCCTGCCAGATGGAGCTGGTGCAGCTGTGGATGACGCACCAGCTGCGGTGCCAGGTATGCCAGATTCAGAATTATTTCCTGATGGAACTGTAGGCTTCGAAGCAGCCTCACTACGCTGAACTCTGGGCCAAAGAAACTCTTCAACAGCTGCTAGACTCGCAAAGGGATCAATAAGCACAATATTTGACGAATAATCCCGAAGTGATTTTTCACCCTGAGCTCGACAAAGGCGCAGCTTGAAGGGCTGAGCTAGAGCACTCAAACCTGAAGTCAAACGGGAGCCTCCGATACCTATTCTGCTGGACTGGCTGAGCACAACAGGGAAGCGCTCCAATGAACACAAAGCACTTTGCAGTTTTTGGACCAAAAAAGCCATAGGAGTCTCATTCCTTTCGTGGTCAATAGAAAGGGCAACAGATATAAAAGACTTGTATCGCCTAAGCGCCTGCTGACGAAGCTTTGGCAGGTTTGCCTCAGATACCCTCTCCTTTCCAAATGTCCCACAGGACAAATAGTCAAGCAATGCTGCAACAACTCCGCTTCTAATGAACTCAAATGTTGATACGCCGTTAGTTTTGCTAAGCTCAGTAAGTATTTGTGTTATTATCAGCTCAAATTGTGCCTCCACATCATGTGAGATGTCAAAATGAGTGGCACTTAACGCTTTTGATTTCCCTTTGGCTTTTGTCACGACATTCTCACTTGCAGAATTTAACTTTGCACAGAGTGTTCTCAGTTTAAGAAGATCGTCAGTAACTCCAAGATCTCTTGATTCATGGTCAGAAGGGAAGTATTTATCTCTGAACGACTTTGCACGATCACTAACTGCAAATCGAAGACTGGTGTTTTGAACTTCTGTAGAGCATGGTGTTGAGCTGGCAATCCCAGGATTGGAAGTGTTTGATTCATCTAATGAGCTGTTTTCTGTTGGTGCAGCAGCACCACGCCGGCGCTGGCGTCTAGAACGCGAGGGCATCACAGATTCATTGTCTTTATCATGTGGTAATACCTGAGAAGGCACCATATCAGAGGATTCTGGACATATAAGCGACTCCACAGCATGAACAACACCTTCCCTCACAAACAACTTAGAGAATGTCTCAGGAAGTTTTTCCATCATAATTTCTGCTATTTGAAGAGCAGGAATCAACACTTGTGGATCTTTCCACGCAAGAATGCCTGCTAGGAAGCTGCAAATGGAAATTATGTAGCTTAGCAAGGATAAGAAATGAAGGTGTGTCTACTTGCACAATACAAGAAATAAAAGCTTCCAATATACATATGCCAGTAAATCATTAGGCTGTGCCAAGGAGTGACTGGATCATTTCAGCAGGGCTGTAGTACATTAGTTTTCCAGTTTTCCAGTGATTGATAAGCATTAGTTTTCAGCAGTCTTATTCTTCCAACATAAATATGCTTATCAATAAAAAACTTCCAACATAAATACAAGAAAAGAATAAGACTGAAGCAGAATCTTGTATTAGCACCTGGATATGTTTGTTGTGCCAAGGAGGGACTGGATCATTTCAGCAGAGCTGTAGTACATTAGTTTTCCAATGATTGATAAGCATTTGTGGCGTATCGGTGCATTTACACTTGAGCCATACACCTGTCCAAGAACAGATGCCATTAAGTACAGAAACCCTGACATATTCCCAAAAGTAGTAGCACTCCCTCTGCCCCAAAATATAGCAACATCTGGCTATGCACCTGGACAAAGTTGCTCTATTTTGGGAGGTAGTAGTTATGTTCACTGACAAGAAAGAGGATCTGGGCACAAACCTGCGTCATTATGGGTAATAAGTCCATACCGAACTGCTTTAGAAGCTCAGGGTGCTCACGTAATAGTCTCTCATGTCCTGACCTTTCATTTTCTGTTGAACTTGTCCCATCTTGTTTGGTGGAAGCTGATTTCTTTGAAGAAGATCCTTTAACAAGCACATGGAAGTATGCTGGTAAAGAAATGATTCCCGAAGGCAAATGTGGAAGCAAATCATCAGCAAGGCTCACTATCTCAAACATCTGCAGAGGTAAGAGTAAATATGTAAATATCACACATAAAGAAATTAACAAGCATGTATCACCCCCTCAATCAAACATAGGTGCCAACAATCAACATAAGGGTGCGTAAGTGAGATAACAAGCAGCAGCTGCTGATAACATCATGCGTAACTATGCTCACAAATGTCAGATATTTTGAATCTCAGCAAATATGTTTATTGGCATATGTATGATATAAGAAATAAGACCAAAAAAATGTAACTCAGCAACTAGTTACTACTGGTAAGCGTTGGTAGCTTTGGATCAATCGCACTTCAAATTAGATACTGAATATTGTGTTCTTTTATGCCTCCTTAAAACACTATCCCAAAGAACTTAACTTAATGCAGGACGCGTTATTTGAGAATAGTGTCTCAAGGACTGTTGTACAGCATTTGAAACAATGGCACTGAACATGAACAGAGATCAACCGATAGCATGTTCCCTTTCTGCGTGGTTCATTAAAACGT
Source organism: Oryza longistaminata (assembly GCA_009805545.1). Taxonomy (NCBI): domain Eukaryota; kingdom Viridiplantae; phylum Streptophyta; class Magnoliopsida; order Poales; family Poaceae; genus Oryza; species Oryza longistaminata. The sequence continues at coordinate 94,136 of CM020179.1, forward strand.
CAACGGACTAGTTTTTGTTTACTAAATAACAGTCCTACCTTCAATCCTCAAGAATATTACCATAGGGAACTGCCCACTGGTATGGAAAATTGTACATGTGGCATAGGCGCATAGCCTTAACTTTTAGGAAGTTGTGGTAAGCCATGGAGATAGGCGCAGAAGACACAAGTTTAGAAAACATGGTCTGCTAAAGCAAGTTTCAGAAATACATAAGAACTGAGTCTCAGCTACCCACATGTCACTTCATCTGAGATGGATGATAAAAATGCCATAAAGCTTCAGATTAAGTAAATTCAGTGACACAGGCAATCACCTGTTCAGCAGGCCTTGACAAAGCTGGGGAGACTGATGCTCCAGCAACCAAACCAGAACCTGAAAGAATATCTTTAAGAGTACCACTGATTCCAAGAAGAAGAAGTGTTTTGGCTGCTAAAAGCGACCCACTCGCACATGTTGAGAGAAGACGAATTAATCCCTGAAAAAAGTTCCAGTCTATCCTTAGCAAGAGTACAGAAAAGATAGGAAACAACTCGAAAGAATGACAGAACATATTTGCGTGTACCGTATATGTTGATGTACTCAACGAGGCCTGGCCTGCGGAGTTGCTGATTGATACCAAGCTAGCAGCCTGAGCAACCAACCCATGATTGCACAAATCATCCAATTTCTCTGGATAAGAAGCAAAAGCCTCTGCAACGCGTGTCAAACAAACAGAAGCATGTTCGAGCACCTGGAATGAGCATAAACAGAAAGTTAAAACCGCATGTTATAAAGGTGAAGCCAGATCACCAATGCGATGTTTGGAAATGAAAAATACCTTAGAATCATGGTGGTTCAAGAGATTCGTGAGCAACGGAACAGCTTCCATGACAAACTCGGACGCATCAGATGGCAGCTTCCTGCATATATTAGCAGCAGTAGACAACGCAACTCTCTAGAAGCATGTCCAAGAGGAAACAGATAGTAAGTTAATAGAGCATGCAGAACCAGAGGAAATTAAATTGAAGTGGGTTTGAAGATTTGAGATATCCGGAGTGGTGAATTAATTAATAGCATACCTGAACACCAGTAGAGAAGAAGTCCAGATATGACAGGACAGCCATTAGCGCACCAGCTCGTAAACAGGCAGTTGGATGCTCCTGGGAGATCTTCTTGAGGGCTTGTAGCGACTAAGAACATCAAGAAGTGGATGTTAGCATCTCGGAAAAAACATGCTTGAAGGGGCAAAGAACAGATGTTCCGAGTGAATCTAGCTAGCCGACCTCATGACGGAAAATGGTTAGATTCATCATTTATTTATGACACCACAGCTTATAGCTATGCAATTTAAACTAATTATATGAACAATTTTATTTATTCATCAGTGGTGTAGTTATTCCGTTGGGTATGGAATATAACGAGACGACCTCATAACCACAAGAGTAGAGTAGATGGTACTAGAGCGTATAGCCATAACTAGACCTATCAAAGACGATGGCTACTGAGTCTTTCGTCATGGTGGCTAACAACAGCAAAGCAAGATGAGAGTATTCAGGTAAAAATATTCAACTAGGTCATGTGAACAATTTTATTAATAATTTAGTGGTGTACATACATGAGTAGATGAATGAATCGATGGTAGCAGAAAAGCATAATAAAGCAATAATAAAATGAAGAATGAGATGAGAGTAATGAGACAAGGGCGGGGGTGAGTATACCTGCTCGGCGAGGTCCATGTACTCGATGGTGAGCAGGCGAGCACAGAAACAGGGTATAGCCCCATAGTGCACGACGGCAGAGCAAGAGGAGGGGAGGACGTCGACGAGATTGGCGAGGGCACGGGCGGCGAGCAGCATGACATCGGGGCTGGCGCCGCCTGCACCATCCTCCCCGGGGCCGAGAAGGCCAACGAGGATGGGCACGAAGGCATCGACGGGGAAGGCAGCGAGCGACTCCTCGGTGCCGATGGAGAGCATCTCGCAGAGCTGCATGAGAGACTGGAGCTGGCGCGACTCGTCGCCATCGGACTGGAGGCCGGAGAGGATCCGCTTGAGCTGGGCGGAGGTGGAGGAGGAGGAGGCGGCGGCGGCGGAGGAGGGGAGGAGGTCGTCGAGGCCGGCGCCGAGCCTGCGGAGGAGGCCCTGGAGGGCGGTGCTGGCGGAGGTGAAGGAGTGCGGGAAGGGGGCGACGGCGTCGTCGTCGTCGGGGGCGGAGGGCGGGGAGGGGTCGGAGGAGGGGTCCGGGTCCTTGCCCTTGTCGGAGGCGGA
>CM020179.1:96406-167625 GCA_009805545.1 Oryza longistaminata
ATCGGCAGGCGGAGGCGCGAGCCCGGCGGCGGGAGGAAGGGGAGGGGTCCATCGCAGGCGCAGGAGGGGGAGCGGGGCGGCGCGGCGGAGGAGGAGGAGGCAGCGGAGGAGCGGCGGGTGCGCTTGGGAGCAGAGGCAGAGGAGGAGGAGGAGGCGGCTGCTGCTGCGGCTGCGGCGGCGGCGCGCTTCGGCTGCGCGTTTCCATACAAGCGGTGACGGGCGGGGGGGAGGGGGTGGCTCGCAGCCGTGCCTAGGCGGCGACCGGCGGCGGGCGCATCGATCGATCGATCGGAGCTCGACTCGATCTGCGGCGGATCGGATTCGCTCGCCGGAGAGGATGGATCGAGGGGGGGCGAGGGATTTGGGGATTTTGGGGCTTAAGACGGTGCGGTGGACGTGGCTTGGCTTTGGTTCCCCCCTTCCTATAGCCGCTCTTCAACCAAACGGAATGGAATGCTTCTCCTAAAATCAACCTCCCGTTTTATTTTTATTTACTTAATTTTATTATAACAAGACTACATATTTTTTTTACTAAATTATCACAAACTATAGTAGATTTATAATAAGGCTTATTCGGAACACAGGATTGAAAAAATATAGAAACAGAAAAAACATAGGAATATGATAGGAATGTACACGTAAAACAGAGATTGAAAAACATATGAAATCTGTAGGGATGGGTGTTCGGATTAGCTGCATGTTTGCCTTGATCCTATGCAAAGGAAGAGAAAAATGAGCTCAGAGTGAATGGAAAAAATCTGTGTTTCTCACTTAAAATCTATAGCACCGGAAAAAATTCCTTGGGCATTCCTGTGACTACTTCCTATGAACGAATGCTACTACAGTGATTGAATCCAAAGGATCACAAATCCTCCATTTTTCATGTGGTTTCTCTCCAATCCGAATGAGCCCTAAGTTTATATATTGGAAAACTTCAAATTGTATGCTCAAGTTATCAAAACTACAAGTTTTAGGTTATAGGAGGGATCACAATCTTAACAAAATTCAAACATCTTGAGCTAGCTCAACCGGTGCATCTCGAATGGATTTGTTCAAAAATTGTAGAATATCATTCAACATATATCAAATCCGTTCATAACTAATTAAAAATCAACGTCCCGACATGCTCAAAACTCGAACTAGCCAATCGAGATTGCAAACCATGTTTCAGTCTCATATACAACAATATCTAATAAACAGGTCTTACATATTTATATGTATCCCACGTAAGAAGAGTTTATTTTTAGCGGTAAATATCTATGTTCATGATCTTAGAAAGCGTTTCCAGGTACATTCAAATAAGTATGGACATTTTACCATATCAAAGCATAGGTATAAGTATGGACATTTTAACCATAGCAAACATGGGTATTTTGCTAGTATTGTAATAACAAAGATAATTCACTGTGCCATCTCTATCTATACTTATAGGGTCCTCCTAGCGTTGAGGTACTTATAGGGTCCTCCTAGCGTTGAGGACAATATTTTTTATTGAAAGTTGAGGACAATATTTAGTAAGACGTTTAAAACTTTGATATCAAATACTTGTTATTCCATTACAAATGTCTTGAAAATATAACTTAACCTCAATATTCCACAGCAACAATTTGTAAAATCTTACCATCTGTACAGTATTATGACAACATGTATACTTGAGATAATGCATTGCAACTGCACCCTACCAGCTCGAGTCTTTGGTTATTATTTACGAATGTTTTCATAACATGAAAACGGTTACCCATCCCCTTAAAATCTGGTTGGCCTATATTATTATTACCATTCTAAAGTATAAAACCAACCAAGGGATTCCACTGTCTAACTTATCTTCCCTGGGTTATTAAGGTTAGAAGCACTATAAGCAAGGTATACCAGTTTATAAAGCGCAGTAAGGATTAAACAGATGTACAATGACGAGAATTGCCTCCTATATACATTTGAACTGCATTGCGCATACGCAACGAGTGCATATTTACATAGAAATGTATATTCGCATTAGCACAGGCGCATGTACCCACACGTCAAAAGGTCGATAAAAGATGAACAAGCAGGTACTGCAAAAGACAACCGTGGAAGTAGAGTACGTGATTGGTACCGCAAAATGAGTGAACATCCTACGAAATAACATCTTCCGATCGACCTTGTAAACAAGAAAGAAAGAAAGAAAGTAGAGAGGCAGCTCAGGACACCTCCACGACCAAAAGAGAAGAAAGAAGCTACTACTAGTACTGGGCTCGTCCACGGCACGGGGCGGGTGGTCTGTCAACAGTCGAATAAGCTTGTCGGATCTCCCCATTGCATCTCTTGACGATTTCACTTTTTCTTCCTGCACCAACCACGCCTACACTTTGTCAGCAGCTAATCCAAATCAAACCAATTGTGCATCAAACAGACAGTGGTTTTGCCGCTAGCTATAAATAATGTCATGAATCAGCGCTTAACAAGCCATCTGCATCAGCGATCAACAAGAGCTTAGATTTAGCCGCCCCATTATTGTGAAACACTTGGTATGTGGTTCACAATTGTTGCTGAGGTTTCAAAGAGACGTACCTTTTTGGTATCCAACAATATATCAGGACCTGTGAATTCTTTGAGCATCATAGCTGACACAGGCTGCAATCTCCTGGTTGAGGGAATGAAAGGTAAATTTATCCATGACAAGACATACTTTTTTTTTTGCGGGACACAAAAAGCAAGACTCTTAAGCAGTAATTATGCAAGAAAAAACATTTCTGAAGTACTCACCTTCTAGTGTTCTTTCTATTGCAAGGTAGAAGCAGAGAGATCCTCTGTTTTATCTGTCAGTTTTTCAGCCTGATTGTCCTTGGTTGGAGCCTTCGAACGATAACCATAACAAAATATGACTATTAGAAAGGGCGACAATAAAAAGAAACTAGCCTAAAATAATATTATTTTAATGGAAAATCGCAAAATTATAGGTCGGCTAGACGAAATCGCAAGTTTAGCGCCCTGTCGAACTGGGGCAGTTCGATAGGTACCCCTGTCGAACTGGGGCAGTTCGACAGTGTACTATCGAACTGGGGCAGTTCGACAGGCTAGTTGTCCAAGAAAAAAAATAAAAAAGTACTTGCTACAGTGCCCGATAGGGACGTATCGAACAGGGGGAGTTCGACAGGGCGCGTGGCATGGACGTATCGAACAGCGGGAGTTCGATAGGCAGCGTCGCTACAGTGTCGCTACAGTGTTTTTCCTTTTTTTAAGTTATTTTATTACCTGTCGAACTGGGGCAGTTCGACAGGTACCCTTTCGAACTGCCTCCGTTCGACAGGGTGCTAAACTTGCGATTTCGTCTAGCTGACCTATAATTTTGCGATTTTCTATTAAAATAATATGATTTCCAAAAAAAACTCTTCCTGTGACTACTTCCTATGAACCGAATGCTACTACAGTGATTGAATCCAAAGGATCACAAATCCTCCATTTTCATGTGGTTTCTCTCCAATCCGAATGAGACCTAAGTTTATATATTGGAAAACTTCAAATTGTATGCTCAAGTTATCAAAACTACAAGTTTTAGGTTATAGGAGGGATCACAATCTTAACAAAATTCAAACATCTTGAGCTAGCTCAACCGGTGCATCTCGAATGGATTTGTTCAAAAATTGTAGAATATCATTCAACATATATCAAAGTCCGTTCATAACTAATTAAAAATCAACGTCCCGACATGGCTCAAAACTCGAACTAGCCAATCGAGATTGCAAACCATGTTTCAGTCTCATATACAACAATATCTAATAAACTAGGTCTTACATATTTATATGTATCCCACGTAAGAAGAGTTTTATTTTTAGCGGTAAATATCTATGTTCATGATCTTAGAAAGCGTTTCCAGGTACATTCAAATAAGTATGGACATTTTACCATATCAAAGCATAGGTATAAGTATGGACATTTTACCCATAGCAAAGCATGGGTATTTTGCTAGTATTGTAATAACAAAGATAATTCACTGTTGCCATCTCTATCTATACTTATAGGGTCCTCCTAGCGTTGAGTACTTATAGGGTCCTCCTAGCGTTGAGGACAATATTTTTTATTGAAAGTTGAGGACAATATTTAGTAAGACGTTTAAAACTTTGATATCAAATACTTGTTATTCCATTACAAATGTCTTGAAAATATAACTTAACCTCAATATTCCACAGCAACAATTTGTAAAATCTTACCATCTGTACAGTATTATGACAACATGTATACTTGAGATAACTTGCAAGGTTGCAACTTGCAACCCCTACCAGCTCGAGTCTTTGGTTATTATTTACGAATGTTTTCATAACATGAAAACGGTTACCCATCCCCTTAAAATCTGTGTTGGCCTATATTATTACTACCATTCTAAAGTATAAAACCAACCAAGGGATTCCACTGTCTAACTTATCTTCCCTGGGCTATTAAGGTTAGAAGCACTATAAGCAAGGTATACCAGTTTATAAAGCGCAGTAAGGATTAAACAGATGTACAATGACGAGAATTGCCTCCCTATTTACATTTGAACTGCATTGCGCATACGCAACGAGTGCATATTTACATAGAAATGTATATTCGCATTAGCACAGGCGCATGTACCCACACGTCAAAAGGTCGATAAAAGATGAACAAGCAGGTACTGCAAAAGACAACCGTGGAAGTAGAGTACGTGATTGGTACCGCAAAATGAGTGAACATCCTACGAAATAACATCTTCCGATCGACCTTGTAAACAAGAAAGAAAGAAAGAAAGTAGAGAGGCAGCTCAGGACACCTCCACGACCAAAAGAGAAGAAAGAAGCTACTACTAGTACTGGGCTCGTCCACGGGCACGGGGCGGGTGGTCTGTCAACAGTCGAATAAGCTTGTCGGATCTCCCCATTGCATCTCTTGACGATTTCACTTTTTCTTCCTGCACCAACCACGCCTACACTTTGTCAGCAGCTAATCCAAATCAAACCAATTGTGCATCAAACAGACAGTGGTTTTGCCGCTAGCTATAAATAATGTCATGAATCAGCGCTTAACAAGCCATCTGCATCAGCGATCAACAAGAGCTTAGATTTAGCCGCCCCATTATTGTGAAACACTTGGTATGTGGTTCACAATTGTTGCTGAGGTTTCAAAGAGACGTACCTTTTTGGTATCCACAAATATATCAGGACCTGTGAATTCTTTGAGCATCATAGCTGACACAGGCTGCAATCTCCTGGTTGAGGGAATGAAAGGTAAACTTTAATTCCATGACAAGCATACTTTTTTTTTTGCGGGACACAAAAAGCAAGACTCTTAAGCAGTAATTATGCAAGAAAAAACATTTCTGAAGTACTCACCTTCTAGTGTTCTTTCTATTGCAAGGCTTAGAAGCAGAGAGATCCTCTGTTTTATCTGTCAGTTTTTCAGCCTGATTGTCCTTGGTTGGAGCCTTCGAACGATAACCATAACAAAATATGACTATTAGAAAGGGCGACAATAAAAAGAAACTAGCCTAACAGAGCATGTCGTTTTTCTTTTTACTTCTTAACTAACAATATTCCAGTAGAATATCTCCAAGTGTTTCTAGACTTAGCATTATATTTTTCATCATAATGCAACAAGCAAAGAAGTGCCATCCGCCCCAGACTAGACAGTAAAGATCTTACTATTGGAGCTTTCCTTGGGGAAGATTTTCCATTTAGCGTACATGGATACATGCCTCCATGATCATCCACTACATGTGGAGGTTGAGCATAGCCTACAAAAATTGTGTTCCATTGATAATGTAATACTACATTTCAGAAGGATATAGACAATCATATACAACATGCCCACACCAAATTAAGCACGACCAATGCTTTTGTTTTATGAGATATTACACATTACATACCATATTCCACAATGGTTATTTCTACTGTTGGCTTGCATCTTTCTGACTGAGGATCCTGCTGAAGAGCACCCTAAAGAAAAGGCACAAACATATGTCTTAGACTTTCCAACAAGGCAACAACGATTTAGCATAGAAAGAAGAAGCACCACTTGCATGCAATCATATTTCATCCTGAGAAATAGATTAAAAGAATAAGAATAGCAGCTAACCTTGATTATGTAAGGAAATCTTTTCAGTGCACAAAGGGATTATGGACAGTGTTCTACAACTTGACTAGGATATTATTGTGTTATTCTTGGAACTTTGAAGGAGCTCAGTACCACAGTGAAAATAGAATATGCATTACGCTCCACATCCCCATACTTCCATAGCTCTAAAGAATCAATCTCTTCTTTTTTCCCAAGAGCTCTCTTCCCAGCCTAGCAAGAAATATCCCCTTCTAAACCCCCAATGGCAGCCATCACCAGTTCACTACCCTCCCCAAACTCCCATAATAGAAAAACCCAATGAACAAATCAAAGGTGGAAAACTCCAATGTAAAAATGGAGAACTGTTTGATGCAACAAACCGCTTGATTGTGCTAAGAACAATACAAAGATACAAAAAAAAATAAAATATTAAATTGTTCCGTACCATCCCTTGCAACTGACTGGAGCTAACATGTAATGAGCCAGAGTTCACTTCCTGGGAACAACTTGGAGTACTATGATGTTTCATCCCTGTCAAAAGATACAACAAACTTGTGATAAAATGGTGCATCATGAGCAAAATATTGCAACATGGAACTTGTTAACCTCTTGTGTGAACATTCTGTTGAATCCCCTCCGTTGTTATATTGTGTAACTCTTCCCTTTCTTCACTTTGCTCTATGGGAGATTTCTTGCTAGCACCAATAAATTGTGGAGACAGGTTTGCGCTTTCACTCTGTAGGCATGTATCTGCACAAGTGACCTTTTGTGTCAGTTGACCTTATTTTCTACACAATATTATTATTTTAGAAGTCACACAGAAAGGACCTCCCTTGCAAAAAATGGTACCACAATCTTTAAATGGAACTCCAATTTCCACATCAGAAGAAATATGTTTCCTAATTTTATTCTATTGTGTGAGTGTTACCATGTTAAATTATTCAGCAGGAAGAAAAACATAGAAACTTTAAAAACCTGTAAAGCTTTGATCAGATGGATGATCCAAACTACTGGATGAATGTGTGACACCACCACCATCAGAGCAACTTTCAGACCTATCCAACTTCTTATCAAGCACCTGTACCACTATCTAAAAAAAGAGAAAAGTAAGATATGGTTTATCCACTTGTACAGTCAAGATAGATTATACTCTCTTTTTTCAAGTGTTCCAGTAAACATCTCGAAAAAACCTCAATAAGAGACTGAGTGGTACTTGAAAGTCCAAGGTAAAACAAGATTCTTCTACGCATATGTAAGAGAGAGGGAGAGAGACAGAGCAAATATTACCCCAATGTTTTCTTTTTCCACATCATGCTCAGGAATAAAAGCATCGGAACTACTTGCTTTTTCTGGCTAAAAGAACAGGATGATGGTCCATATGTCAGTAAAAGATGCAGCAATGCTCCTCGAGTATCAACATCAGGACATCTTTTTGAAAAAGAACTACATGAGCATTTCTCCATGAGGGTCCAAAGGTCCAAACCAGTAAGTATCATACCTTACAATCTCTGGAGCACAATTCTTCTTCCGCTATCAGCTTAATAATAGAAGTATCACAAACATCAGATCCCCCTGTCCCTGTTATAGAAAAATGGATTCTCAGGCCTATGAGAACCATCTGGTGATATTGTCCTGAACATGTACACCATGGAAATGTAACCTGTCTTGTCATAATCTGAAGACCTTTCAGGGCCATGACCTGTAGATTCTTCTGAGACCTCTTCTACTGCTAACTGTAGGAAAAAAGAAGTTCGCTTAGTGCTAGGCTGTATAACATGCAAAAGGATATTATCAAGAAAGCTCCAACCTCATTTATATCTGCATTTGAACTTTGCATATAACATGCCTTAAAATTACAGAAACTGCATCTTATTGAATATAGACTATTGGCGTGCAGGCATAAAAGGGGAGATATTTTGCTTCCCATTAGGCACAAGTAGTACATAAAGAAAAAAAAAATGGTGCACTATGTAAAAAACAATCCAAAGGGCAGAAGATCGTAACTATCAAAGGAAGTGAAGGGTTAGGAACAGGCTGCTGTTCGATGCAACCAGAGCATGAGATTTTATGACATTGAAGTTTTAAGCATGCTCAACTGCGCCAGGTATCAACTCATTACAGTAAGTTTAATCTGACGTAAACATTGCGACAGCCCTTCTAAAGCCTAACAGCATATCTACAGAGTTTGATGGAATAAAAGATACAAGGAGTGTTAAGCACTCTGTTTGCTTGTAGAGCTTTAGATCCAAGACATACTTATTCAAACATTACTTTAGTTAAAAGGCACTCAATGAAAATCTAAGTAAAAAACCAAATGTGAGGTTTTCCTGTTTGAAGTTTCTTTAACTTACAGATTTGTTTAGAGCAGAGTCAATAGATACATGATCAGTTTGACTTGATAGAGAAACAAAACTTTGAGCCACTTGACCAGAAGACACATCATTGTTTTGTTCAACAAAGGTATCTTCAACAGCTGGAAATTTCTTGCATGAACAACTTAGAACCTTCAACTTCTTCTCCAGCTCCATAATTTTGATGTCTTTAGATCTAAGCAATTCTCTTGTGCTCTCAACAGCATTCTCAGACTCCTACAGGCAAACATGTGAATTAAAAAAGGACAAAAAAAATATCTATGGTGAATTTATTGATCTATATATCCCATACAATATAAACCTACTAAGTGAAATTATGGTATTTCTACTTTTCTCACAAAATCACATCATCATAATTTTCTAGCATTTTGATAATTGATCTAGGGTAGTAGGGTGTAGATTGTACCACAAAGCCAAGCCGTCTAGCTATAATTCAAATCCACCTCGGACCTCATGTTAACCATTTTGTCACGCTAATTTCACATGGCGACACACAAGGTTTATATCTAGTTTCATTAACAACTAAAAACAGTGAAATTTCAAGAGCACTAGATACACAACAATAAATCCCACTTCAAGCATGTTATGTTCCTTACTTGACTTCACTACCCATCCTTAGAACTTACCACATTGAAGACAGACATCAATATTCCGCATTCTGGTCAATTAAACAGAGATAAGCAATATAAAGGCAGGAAAGTACCAAAAGTTTTTGTTTATACTGCTTCAAAACAGTCCATAAAGCCCTGGCAAAGTTTGTCATTATTTCTTCATTTCTCGAAACTCTTCGCAATTCTGAATTAAGAAGCTTGTACTGTGACTCATCTGCTCAAATATATGAAATAAACAGTATGAGGTGAATGTTGTTATTCTCTTACTTTATTACACTGAAGATAAGAGAAATATTTATTATGAGTTATGCAAAGCAAAGGGTCAGAACTATGACTACAGACAAGTAAGAGTCAATAATAGTACTGACTACTGAGACCGAAAATGAACTGTGCCAAAAAAAAAAACATGTGATATTGAAACAAATGAAATATTAATATAGGTGAATAGAACCTTTTTCAGAAATTGTAACACCATCATCCTTATCAATGTCATCCTTTCCTGCGACCTGCATAAATATAGCATAGATTATAGTGCCTTCTGAGTTCTGACTAAGATATGAAATAACTATAGCAGACATAATTATATAAGAACTTGTTTGAGGGAAATATGGATCAGAACATGATGAAGTTTGAGTGATGTGAGGGCAGTCAAGACTATGTGGCCCTTTAGTACTTATGGTACAGGATTGTAATTAAACACTAAAAATTGGGTCAATGATAAATCAGGACTTCAAGGTTTTAAATTGATCAGCTTGTTTGAAGCGCTATGGAGAATTAATAAGTTAGATGGGCCAAAATGAACAAGTGGAAAGCTTAGTAAAAATTACATCCATACTGCAAAAACTTCAACCTTATGAATCTTCCTCTTTTTCGTGTTCTCTTGGCAAATCAGGGAAGCACTGCTTCTCTTTTGGGAAACCAATTCAGAAGAGTCCTCAAGGTTGGTATACCTGAAAGATAGCAAAATAAAACCAGGGCCCCTTTGAAACACAGGATAGGAATAACACAGGAATAGGAAAAACGCAAGAATTGAAGTTGCATGTTTCTCCAATCCTACAGGAATGGAAAACACAGGAAAGATGAAGATGGAGCCCTTTGACAGCATCACAGGAAACTAACAAAGCAAAGGAAAGTTTCCAAGAGGTTGGAATGCAATCCTATGGAAAATGTCCTATCCTTTCCTACGAATCAAAGGGCTCCATAGGAAAAATTCCTTAGGAAATTGAAACCTGGGCAATATTTTCTGATGTTGGATATCAAATAGAAAATAAATAATGAATACCTTCAAAAGAACATGTATAAATGAAGTACTTGCTACTGAGATTTTGTTTTAGTACAAACACATTATTGAAAAGATGTGGATTAAATTAGTCATATATCGCTTCCCTCAATGCATTTCCTCCATTCTAGGGTTACGTCCCATGATCTAAAGTTCCTAACTGCTGATATCTTAAAATATGACCCTTTCAACTAGAAATGCTCACCCTAACAGTATTGGAAAACAAACAGAGGAAACACCACCAAGAAGCTTTGTGTAATTTATTAGGCAATTTTTACATGCACCATATAATTTCAGTATTTCACTTGCAATTCCTTTTGCATTTTCCAGCATTCATACCATAGGTCATATCTAGAGCAAATGTAAAATTGTTTCCTACTTCCCTAAAGTCAAGATTATGTATGTATTCAAGTTTATCTCCCTTCATGTGTCTAATTCCTCAAAATAATGAGTAACTGCTGTTATGACCAACATAACAAATAGAGAAATAGGCTTAGAGCGGTTTTTTAAAAAGATTCAACTGGACTAGAATCCTATCTGGTTAAATAAGATGCAGCTTACAAAATATTTTTTACTCTCATAAGACAATTCTGTCAATGATTGTAAGGGGAGTACTTTATTTTCATGTACGGAGATGCTTGTCTTAGCAAAAAAGATGTATCCAAATAATCATCATCTCCTGGTTTCACATTCAAAATCTGAAAAATAAAAAAATCACGATTAAAAAAAAACTCAACACATAGACCACACAGCAAAAGTGATAAATAAATAACATAGCAGGCTGCAAATGTCATTGAAGCACATAAATGAGCATAGGCACTGTTATGGATGCAGCCAACCATCCTTACATTAGGAGGCACTACGAATAATCACAAATAAGTGCTCGCTTCAATTTGGATCTATCTTATTATGTTATCTTTTGAGTGATGAACTTGTTCCTTCAAAGATAGTACTTCCTCTACACAAAAATAAGTGGTGTTCTAGGATCAAACTTTTGTACTTTCACTAACCATACCCCCAACCACCACCACCACAAAAAAAAAGGAGGGTAAACTCGAATTTTTTAGATGTCAGTAAACCAACATTTCCTTGATTTGATAAATATATCGCTACAAAATTTGGGATCAAAGAGCTTTGGGAACTGTGTCAGGTCCAATGCATTGCTTAATTTGTGACAGATAAAGTATAAAGCACATCAAAACATTTTTTTAAAATGTAGCCTATAAGTGAAGGTGAAGCGCATCATTTCAGGAGATTTCAATAAGAATGGACAATTATTTTAGGTGCAAATAACATACCAGAGTCATTTTCTTCCTTCCTTCCAGGTAGTCTCTCAAGTATCTTGTCAACTATCAAAAATCAAAATTACAAAAGATTTAGAGGGAATAAAAATAAAATTCCGTTTCAAATTAATCTTCAATTGCTACAACTGGTGAATCATAAAATGTTGTTTGAACTTTAAACTTATTGCATAAAAAAGTTTTGAGAGCAGAAAAATAAGTCATCAGGAAAAGAATGTGAAAATTAGTTTTTGCATTTCATCAACAAACTAGCTCACTATACATGGAACCAATGTCATTAGTTATATAACAAAATATAGAAAATCAATTGATGTGAGACCACCGAAAAGAGTGCTAAGCAAGATTTATCAATCGTAAATTGCTTTGTTGACCTTTAGATCTGTTCTTCAGATTCCTCACTACAAATAGAGGATCTATGTAAAACATCATTTGATGACCATAATTAGGGAAAGAAATGGTGATTACACACCAAAGGGCAAAAAAGGATAGAAAGAGGCAAGATTCAAATCCATGTTTTGCTTGTCTCAAAAGAATATGTTGTGTCAGCAGACATACCATTGAGTTCTTGAAGTGCTTCTCCAAGGGTTTCTTCTTGTTTTTCTGATGCTCTAACAAAGACTGCAGTTCCAAAAGATTTTCAAAAAAGCATGCATTAGCAAGCATGACTTACTGATCTGAGTATGCAAAACATAACTTAGTATTTCTGCAACCACCTCCAGATGGAAAAAGGAGCTACTAAAGAAAATCCATTTGGCCATACCCTCAAACAGAGACCAAAAACCATGGATGTATTGTTGATGAAATTACTCTCTAGCAATCGTGTACCCTGTAAATGAAAGAGTAAGAGAAATGTACACAAAAGATGGCATCCCGTACAAGAAAAGGTGTTGTGCATGCTTCATATGTTCTATCTACTAATCTATATTATAGGGGGAGGGACCATTGATCAAGAAACAAACTTGATTTCCAGTTTTCCTTTCCCGCTCTGCCCCCGCAAGGTCTGCTATGGTCAGGACAGCATTATTAAGCGAATTCTCACTTTCTGAATCAGAGCTTTTATGAACAGCACGTATAGTGATAATGCACTGCGATCGACTGCAAGACAACATAAGCGTAAATTAGTAGATAAAAAATTAGAACAAATGCTCAAAATAGAAAGCAAAGAACTATATGGTAGAAAGAAAAAGGAAAGAAAACACAGCATCTCTACCATCATTAGGAAAAGAAAACCTTGAAAGTAAAATAGATATATCCAAGATAAAGTTTTTTGGTTAGTGAAGATCATATGAAGAAATTTATAAGGAAAACATGCCTTGACTTGCTGTTAGCATTTGTTGCAGCTGTGGTACGCTTCAGCATCCCAGATAAAAGTAAGGCCTCAGCATCCGCAAAATTTTCAACGGACACCTGCAGAACAAATGAACTTATTGCATGGTACCAAGCACATTGGTATCAGCACTAATGTAGTTCAAATGGAATGGGCCTTCCCCCTGACTATGGTTTGTGCTCCGGAATCACAGAAAGCAGAGTAAACTCCCGACATGACTTGGATTAGGAAGTTTTCATCCAATCGGAATAATTATCAGGAAGTCACAGCCAGACCATTAGAAATGATCGAAAAAATGAGGTGCACATCCTAGGTTAATGTTTCCAACATACCTCTTTAAGACCTTTAATTGTTGACTGCTGGAGAACAAGGTCGGTTGCATCAGACAGTAGGTCAAGAATCCGCTCTCCTTTTCCCTCAGAAAGTATCTCGAACATCGAGAAGCAAAATGATCTGTAGTTATGAGAAGAGATATGATATGGAATTTAAAAGGCTTCCGTCCTCCATGGTAGTGTTAGAATTTAGATATGAACATGGTTAAGAGAAATATGAAAATGATGAAAGCATTTGTTATTGGAATTATGTTGAATGACAATGTAGGTTTTGGGTTAAAAAGAGTGTAATACCGTAGTTTGCTGCAGGGTTCATGTGTTGTTGGAGAGAAGATGCGGCGTAGCGTGAGTGGTACAAGTCCAGGATTCCTTGGGGAGCCAAAGACAGTATGGGTCTTTCCAGAGCCAGTGGGACCCATTGCAACCAGAAGGCCACTCTTTCCTCCCAACAACAAGTCATCCACCAGCGGATTCATCACTTGACTAAATACATCATGCTGCATATATTGGAGTACTAGATATATAGTAGTAGATCATCTACAAACTTAACACGATGGATGGATGCAGTCAGAACGCAACGAAAACCTCACCTGTGAGGAATCGGGTGAGAAGACGGAGGAGAAGCCGTCGAAGACCTCGGTGCGGCCGCGCTTGGGGTCGAGGAGCTTGGAATGCGGGACGGTGAGCGCGACGGAGTTGGGGGAGTTGGCGACGAGGCACACTTGCTTGGGATCAGTTGGGGACTTGCCCTTGCCCTTGCCCTTGCCCTTGCGCTCCGGGAGCGGGAGGGGGCGGATGCGGAGGAACACCTTGAGCCGCTCCGCCGCCTCGTCGAGCAAGCGAGAGATCTGGGAGGGTTTGGAATTGGGGAGAGGGGTGGGGGGAGGCCTCGCGCTGCGTGGAGGGTTCCGCCGGAGGGTGCTCGGAGCAGGCGGAGAAGCCGCGGCGCCGGCGCCGGCGCCGGTGATGGGGGGCTCCTTCAAATTCATCTCGACTTTGGGGTTTGGGGGTTTGGTGCTCAGCCTCACCATTCCATTTTGAACCCAACTCCCTCCGCTCAAACTACACTTTTCTTTTGTTTCGGGGGAGTCTGAGGGAAGAAATGAAAGTTTAAAATATTTGAACATTTTTTATCTCGGTTTGATTGATTGGAGGATTTGAGAATTAGGGTTGCTTTGGCTGTGTTTAGGCTGTGTTTAGTTGGATCCAAAGTTTGGATTTTGGTTGAAATTGAAGATGATGTGACTGAAAAGTTGTGTGTGTATGACAGGTTGATGTGATGGAAAAGTACTGAAGTTTGGATCCAAATTTTGGATCTAAACACAGCCTTAGTTCAGCGCAAAGTTTGGATTTTGGTTGAAATTGGAGATGATGTGACTGAAAAGTTGTGTGTGTATGACAGGTTGATGTGATGGAAAAGGACTGAAGTTTAGATCCAAACTTTGGATCTAAACACAGCCTTTGGTTTGTGCTCTACATAGGCATTGTCAAATTTTATCAATGCCAAATTTTGATAAGTTTTGGTATGACTAATTTTGGTAAGGAAGTTGTGTTTGGATTGAAGCCAAAATAACCTAAGTTCACTATTGGAATGCCTATTTTCTTAGGCATGCTAAAATTTGGCTTCAAACCAAATAGACACTAAACACTATTAAAATTGCCAAATATTGGTAGGCCTAATTTAGGCCTCAAACCAAATCAGCCCTTAATAGATTCAACTTCCACTGATCTCGTCCCAGGGGAGGATCATGGTAGTCAAGTGGTAATTTGTGTTTTTAAGTGAAAGATAGATACAATCCTCACCTTACATCATGACTCCTGATATAACTTCTCACCTCAACCCATACATCAAGCAGATGATGTAAATTACACCCTCACTTATTTCTCTCTATCAACCAGACAAGACATTGGGATTAAAAATCAAATTCCCACAGTAATTCCCTCCATCTTAACTTCTCGTATCCCTTTCCAATTATTGACAAGCAAGCCAACTTCCACATAGGAGTAATACACAACGGCAGAAGTGCAGAATCTTGTTGTCGCCATTTCTCACATCTTTCTCCACATCCTCGCCTTAGTAGCAGCAACAACGTCAGCTTCCTCTTCCTTAGCAGTGGCCTCCATTCTTTCTCTTCCTCGTCCTCTTCCCCCGAGCCCTCACCAAAACCTTGAAAAGCATTTGATAGATCACCACCGTGGACCATGCCACTAGCAACTTCATGGGCCGCGAATGATCTTTATACACGGTATTCTTGGTGTCATCTTGTTGGCATTCCTCGTAAATTCCTTTTGTTACCTCTCCATCTTCTTGATTTTGATGGTATTTTTTAGCATAAACTAAAGACAGCTCGAAGAGCCCTCTTAATTGGAAAGGGATTGGTGGCACTTGAGGGCGAAAAGGACGCTTCACTTCCTTCACAAAAGTCAAATCGATAATTGTCTCAACCGTCTCCATGATATAGGGAGCGTATTGCATGACCTCTCTTGGACTCGTCGACAATGTTGTAGATCGATCTCTAATCAAATGACTTCACGGCACTCAAGGGAGGTTGGCTTATCCTTAGGCGAGAGATGATCAAGATGGTAAAGTCGAGTAGGAATAGGTGTAGCATCACCATCCTTAGGACAAGGAGTGACTAAAAGAACGTTGATAGCTCCCAATGCATAATACTAGGAATCCTATAGCAGAAGGAGACCCTTAGTAGTATCCCTGCATTCACGAGGAGCTCCCAAATCCCAATGCATGCATGAACATGGTGCCGTTAATGGATATGGGCTTCTCATTGTGAATGTTGGTACGGTTGAGATCATCTGGATCAAGGCCAACAAAGCGAGATACAGTGACTTTGTATTGTTGTCCTTGAGTCATCCACTTCAATTGAAGTTCTCCACTTCCAGCCTGCCCAAAGTATATAGTGCGCATCGAACTGCCCAATCACGTCCTCACACCAAATACACCCAAGACTTAAACTGTGGCCAAGATCCTTGTTGATACAAACTAGCTTAAATAACATCATTGGAGGCATAAGTTTGCTTCTTGTTCATATACTCACAGTCCCACATCATACTAATTAATTTCTTTTAATATATTGGCGTGCAATCATTTTACGCGTTCGCGAAAAAAGTCAACCCACTTCACAGGATTCGATCCTGCCATAAACAGGAAGTTGTACCAATCAATTTGGAAATCATGCAGAAGCGAGGATCTTTGGACTCGTGAGGAAGCATAGTGTCTTGGTCTATTTCGCAAACATGTACATTCAATAGTATTACATTTAGGGATAAAATCTTAACCACTAATTCATTATATTTTAGCCGTAACAAAAAAAATATCTGACAGTTTTAAGGTAGTAATTCTGTCAGAATTTTGTATTTTTTTACTCTCTATGTAGAATGAATTTGAAGATGCAACTTTGCACGTAAATGTAATATTATTGGAAGTACATGTGTGATTTTTTTTAGAATTTTTTGTGATAATTTTTAGTTGGTGTACACGGTGTGTACATACGAGGGTCTATGTGCATAGGATACGCTCCCATAAACTGCGGACATCACTTATGTGTGTGACCTGGCCTTTGTATGAATGTCCGCAGTTTATAATTTGTATGTATATATAGCACTGGTATTATGGCTGAAGATCGAGTAGAGAAGAAGAAAAAAAAAAGCTAGTAGAGGTTAATACTAGTAGTAGTATATAGTTAAAAGGAGGACATGCAAAGGCCATTTTGGTGTTAAATAATGGAGTGTAAGTAAATAAAAAGGAAGGGGGGCGGCAGGCTTCACACAAAGCTGGCGCGCACACAGACGCATAGCATATATAGGATGATGCGTGTGTTGTATTCCATCATCATCATCAGGTAGCGCGCGCGGATCATATCTAGCGTGGACGATGGCGAGGCATCGGTGGTATGTGCAGGCGGTGGCGCTGCTGGTGGTGCTGAAGGCGGCGGCAGGGTCGGCGGCGGCGCCGACGACGACGAGGTGCAGGAGTAGCAGCAGTACGGTGGTGGCCGGAATGGTGTTCTGCGACCAGTGCAAGGACGGCGCCAGAGGCCTCTTCGACTACCCGCTCTACGGTTGGATTGCTTTTGCATTTGCATATAAAGATACTACAATTTGATTGCAATAATCCATGATAATCGATGATCATGGGGGCGGCGGCGTGCTTGAGGCTTGAGCAAGCTACCTGTGTGTCATCTACTCTACTGTGTGCAGTGCATGCTATTCTCCTTGCCTACCTAACCTGATGAATTAGTACTTTACTTGCTTTATTATTCTTTCCTTGAGAAATTTGTGGTTAATTTGGATATGCTGTAAAATGGAAGAAATGCATTTGTGGTGGGGGTGCAGGTGCGCGGGTGGCGATCGAGTGCGGAGGAGGGGAGAGCCCGGTGACGGTGCGGGAGTGCAACACCAACTGGTTCGGGGGATTCTCCGTCCGCATGGAGGGCACCCCCGAGATGAACCGCTGCACAGCGCGCGTCGTCCAGGCCACCGGCCACTGCGGCGCCGCCATCCCCACCGCCCCTCGCGACCTCACCCTCGCCTTCCGCATGCTCGGCCTCGCCCTCTACACCGTCCCCCCACTCCTCTCCCAGCCGCTCCGTCCCA
This sequence comes from Oryza longistaminata, assembly GCA_009805545.1. Classification (NCBI taxonomy): domain Eukaryota; kingdom Viridiplantae; phylum Streptophyta; class Magnoliopsida; order Poales; family Poaceae; genus Oryza; species Oryza longistaminata. The sequence goes on from CM020179.1 coordinate 114,282, forward strand.
TGGACTTCTGCCCATCTCCATTAATATCTACATCTCCATCTCCTCCCGCCCTCGCGCTCGCCCCCTCTCCGATTCCGACTCCAATCATCGCGCCGCCCCCCGTGTCCTCGCCGGCTCCCCCTCTCCCGCCCCTCTGGCGCCGCAGGCCTCGCCGCCTGCCGCCCATCTGGCGCCCGACCCCACCCTCGCTACCCGTTGACACCATGCCCCCGCCGTCGCCACCGCCACCGCCACCGCAGCCGCAGGGCTCCGCCTGCACCTTCGAGTACGTATCTATCTACTAGTCCTTCCTTAATGGAGTACTAATTTGAACAACAGATAGATGATTAATGCAATGAAATGGATCGTCAGCAAGTGGGCGGACGTTGGGTTGAACGGGTGCAACTGGAAGGTGGTGACGCCCAACACGACGGTGGCCATGGCGTTCGGCCCCGCGGCGGCGCAGAGGTACGGCCCCGACATGACGCTGCGGGAGGCGCTGGACGGGAGGGGAGACATGTACAGGACGCTGCTGCGGGAGGCCACGGCGGCGCTCCTCAACGCCTACTACAACCCCAGTGGCTCCGGCTTCCTCTACCCCACCACCGCCAGCGTCATCGACCACATCAACGCCGCCCTCCTCACCCCCACGCTCCACAAGCTTCTCCTCGAGGGCGCGCGCTTCCGCCGCGCCAACTCAGACTCCAACCTGCCCTGCCACCTCACCCCCTGCAACTAACTAATTTCTAGTACCTGCTTGCTTACTCGATCGCTAATGCACTCGTTTTTCGTTTTATTACTCGCTACGCTAATGTATTACTACTAGTGTCTCGACTCAATACTTAATTGGTGGATGGATTTTAATACTACACTACTACTGGACTGGAGTACTACTATACTACAATCGATTCGATTTTATTATTACTAGCAGAACATGCATACTGTATGTACTGGAACTGGAAGCATCATCCCTTGACCAGCCAATTTATTAGTATACTCCACTCGCGCGGTCAAACCAAGTCAATACGGCAAAAGCAGAGCAGAGGAAACGTTTGCTGTTCAAACTAATTTAAACAGGGAGCTGCTACTACAGTACAGACTACTCCTCCACTAGAGGAATTACCACTAGTAGTAGAGTACATTACAATTCCAATTGGAGTACTAGAGTAGATCCTTGGATAATTCATTCCGTCAAGGGTTGAATTCAAAAGCTAGACATCTAAATTCATTCATTAATTTAGCGCTCCATTAGAGTAAAAAAAGAAAAAGAAAGAAAAGAAAGAATCAGGAGCAGATTGGGCAAAGCACGAGGCCGTTCTCGTTGCACTCGCCGCAGCGCACCACCACCACCGCCCGCGTCTTGTTGCTCCTTGCAGCCGCCGCCGCCGGCGTGGGGAGGGAGAAGCAGAGCTTGCGGCTGCCGTTGCAGTCGAAGCAGGGCAGGAATCGCATGCCGCCGCATCCGTCGCAGCAGCCACCACCTGGGCGCGCCCTCGGCAGGCCCTCCAGCAGCGCCGCCAGCTTGCCCTCCTCCTCCAGGCGCGCCACCTCCGCGGCGCCGCCGACGTGGTTGCCCCGGACGAACAGGCGTGGCACCAGGGGCGCGCGGTCGTGGTGGTCGAGGGAGATGCGGTGGCGCAGCTCCTCCCGGAAGCCGCGGTCCATGGAGATGTCGCGCTCCCGGAAGGCGACGCTGTGCGAGTGGAGCGCGGCGCGGACGGCGTTGCAGGCCTCGAAGGTGGCGCGCACGCCGCGAAGCGTGGTGGTGTAGAGCAGAACCCCACTGTTAGCAGGAGGAGCAGGAGGAGAGTGGTGCGTGGGCCTCCGTGGTTTCTGTGGGGTGGCGGGGTCGAGGAGACCGGCCATGAGCTCCCACGAGTTGATGACCTCCGCCTCGCCCTGCTTCTTCAGATGCTTCTCCGGCGGGGCTGCACATGGTGGGTTGGTGGTGGTGGTGGGTCGGGGAGGCGGCGTGGGCGGAGGAGGAATCCTAGTAGGGGATTGGGATTGGGATTGAGCTGATGATACTAGAATGTTGTCGAGGATGCCGTAGGTGGAGGAGGTGAGGGAGACGATGTGGGAGGCGGAGACGCCGATGATGCGCCGGCGGCGGTCATCGTCGTCGTCGTCGTCCACGAACGCGGAGGCAGCGCAACCCATGGTATTGGTATTGGTATGGTAGGAAGGAAGGATTCGATTCGAGGATGATTAAGGAGAAAGGAGAGGAATGAAGAAGAAAGGAATGCATTCAAATTTCAAAACTTGAAACCGCCATGCCATTGGATGGCACTGTACTGTACTACTCCTACATTACTCTATTGGGCCTGCCTCTCTGGTCGTTGGGCTTGGCCTACTCCTGCATCACCATGTATGGGCCTAACTTACCATGCTTTAAGTTACCAGAAGTAATCATTTAGATCCTCTTTATTTTAGGCTTTTAACCGATCTTTTAGCTTACTAGACAAAAAAAAAAAAAAACCCGTGCGTTACAACGGAAATAAAGCACGAGAAAATTAAGAAAAAGTCGAGAAAGATTTACATTATGTAATTAATTAAAATACAAATTTCACCGTCCTTCATATAAAGAAGATATATTTATATTCCTATTTTTATTTCATTCCCGTTACATATGAAATCGTAATTATACATGTATACGATGTTGAAGAAAATAAAGTATCATGAAAATCAAGGTAAATGTGGGTAATAAAATTTCCCAAATATTGAAAATAAATTTTTATTAAATTCTCCATGATTAACTACATTATCTGATTTTATTTTTCGGAATTTTCTGAGCTCCATTACTAATTTTAACGATACAAACATCATTTCAGTTTTTATTTAAATGAAAATCTAAATGAAAACCATACTTTCTCTCTGGGCCATTTTCAGCCCATTTATTTCCTCAGCCTGTAGCCGAGCCGGCCCTTTTTTCCTTCGGAAAAAGTACACCCAAGGTCCCTCAACTTGTCATCGAGATACAAAATTCAAAAAAAATTTGTGCAAATATAAAAAACGAAAAGTTATGCTTAAAGTACTTTATATAATAAAGTAAATCAAAAAAATAAATAATAATTCTAAATTTTTTTGAATAAGACGAGTGGTCAAACAGTATAAGTAAAAACTCAAAATCTCTTATATTATGAGACGGAGGGAGTAGTAAAAATATCAACGCCAGTAGCAGATATTATTGATACGATGAAAAGATGGATGGATGGATGCATGCCTGCCTTACCTTTAATTTTTGCATCATCCCATTGATTGAATTGCTGATTGGCTCACCCGGCCTTCCATGATCGAGTAGTAAATTGATCCATGATTGCAGCCCAAGAAAGCGATCCATCCACAGTACGCACCAAACCCAACCCCCCACCAGGAGGTTCAGGTTCAGGTGTGCTACCTATCTGATGAGAAGCGCACCATGCAGGCAGCTACTTCTACTACTTTTCCTTGTTCACATCATCCATCCATCCATGTTCAACCTAAGTGGAGTAATAACTATACTTGCATTAACACAAATGATCTGCTATAGCTTCATCGTGTAACATCTTATTTAAAAAATTTAAGTAATTATTAATTCTTTTCCTATCATTTGATTTATTGTTAAATATACTTTTATGTGTACATATAGTTTTACATATTTCACAAAAGTTTTTGAATAAGACGAACGGTCAAACATGTGCTAAAAAGTCAACGGTATTAAATATTTAAAACGGAGGGAGTATATATGACCGCAAAAATGTATAGGTATGTTTGTATTATTTGTAAGAGTATATGCTTGTACATGGTGAATGGTTAGATATGTAAGTGGTAAGTTCAATAATTACATCCTCAAAATATTTTATGTTTTTTACTGTAAGGTTTGGTTAAAAATTATCCTTAACCGTCAATAAATTATCAAATGTCTAATTTAAAAATAAACAAGATAAACTTGTGTTAAATTTGTATAATAGTAATATACAAATTTGTTAGTTGGAATTATAAATATTTGACAGAATCTTGTGTTGAACGTTAAATATTTATAAACCAGCCAAATGAGGTAATAGCGAATAATTATATCTAAGGCATATATGAGATATTTTGTTGAGTCCATTACAAGGAATTTAAGGAACATAGTGACGATAGGCAAAAAGCAAAAGTGGTACTATATATGTACAGATATTGTGTTTATATATATATATGGATCCGTCATCCGTGTGACCATCTCGATAGCTAACTGATGAGTACGTACTCCAGTAAGTAGCTAGCCTCGATCTTAAATATCATCCTAGTGGAGGGAGTACTCCACACGCGCGCGCGTACGTGTTGGTCGTCTCAAGGTTAGTTATTGAAACGTACGTCTTTATATTACTAATTTGTTTCATCCCCGTTGTATATGCTATATATGTTTTTCTTATGTAGTATATATATGTAATTAAAAGAAAAAAAAAGAGAAGAATTAAGCTGGTTAATTATTTTTTTCTGGCCGGTATATGCATAATAGTAATATATAGAAGAGATTGTGTTGCAGGGTATATATAGCAAATTAATAATCGATAGATCGATCGAGTGGAGACGAGATGTTGCCGAGAAGCCGAACGCTCCCGCCAAGGATTCATGATGGCGTCGTGGTGGTAAGCAAGCACAGAACGATGTTGCAGTGTTGGTAATGGAGTATGGTAGCATCTATCGCGCGCGCGCGGGGTGATCGATATGAGATAGATAGATGCAGGTAGAACGCGATGTGAGGAGGTACCAGCAGCTGCCGCAGCAGGTGTAATGAAAATTTAGTGAGATCAGTGATGTGCCGCTAATTTTTGTCTCTTTTAATTAAACATGTGTTAGAGGGTATATTCGTGGGTGTGTGAATGTGGTATTGTGTGTATGGTGGTGTGTGCGCACGTCCGCCATGTAATTGAAAAAAGAAGAAGAAGATCTATGCAACTCCCATAAAAAATATCGATATATCAATGGACCACTTCACATTTTTTAGATTATTTGTTAGTTAACTGATATTCCCGTAAAAACAATCATTTTTTAACATATATGCAGGGCGATATCTTACTTTGGGCTAGAGGGAGGCTCATTGCCTTCCTCCTCCGGTCCCTGGCCTATTCTTCTTTCTCTCCCTCATCTTCCTCTTCCCTCTCTCCTTGTTCTCTATATATGGCGATATTCAGCGTGGGTATGCATCGGACCCTGGATCTGCCCCGGACTACAGTCAATGCACATGTTGGATACGACGACGATATAGCCATCATATCCAACTTAAAGTTTATTCTGCTTTTCTCTTTAATTAATTTGGTGCGACAACGACATCACTAAGTCTTAAATTGGTGCATTTTGCCGGTCACTACCTTTCTCCCTACCGGTATGTATGTGTGTGCTACTATTACCACACAATATAATGTACGATCATTAATTATTTGTAACTATATATGCAACAGATAGATGCTGATGAGATGCATGTCTCTTTCGTGCATGTCGTCTAAAGTGATTACAAGTAAAGATGGAATCTCTAAGTGGATACTATGAAATGTCTATATAGTAGGGTGAAATGGATCAAATTAAATCCCCCGGCCTCTAGCTACTAAGGCTACAGGTGCAGTGTTTCAGAGCAAGGTTAATACGTACTATAGCCCACTACTAACTCCAATTCATTTATAGCCAATTTATACAATAGTTGATTACTATGCTATTAATATATGGTCCCACCTGTCATACACACACTGCGTTTTGGAGTCCGTGCTACAGCTGGCTGCCTGCAGATCTGTAGCCCACTACTTTTCTCTCTCATCTTTTATCTTATTAAAATATATTTATAGTTGGTTAACAGTCTACTATTGTACTGCTCTCACAGGTTCCATTAATAGCCAATTGCAAGGTAATTATCATTAGTCTCGATGAGCTGCACAACTAGCCTACGACCAGGCCTGGAGATGCATGATCGATGCATGGCACAACGTTGCAAATATGGTGCTCCCTCTGTTTCAGGTTATAAAATATTTTTGATTTTGGTCAAAGTCAAACTAACATTTACAATCCAAGACAAATTTATTATAAAAATATATTCAATTACTGATTTGATGAAACTAATTTAGTATTATAAATATTATATATTTGTTTATAAACTTAGTCAAACTTAAAACGGTTTGACTTTGACCAAAGTCAAAACGTCTTGTAACCTAAAACGGGGGGAATATTGTTTTAGCGGGTGAGGGTGGGGGGAGGAAGAAGGGATTGCCGCTGACATGTGGGGCCTAACACCATGTTGTCCATTTTATTTTCATGTATGTGCCACTTCAGACCGAAACCACCATGTACTTATTAAGAGTTAAGATATGAGAGTAATCCATACGGTTTCAAAAATTCACCAGTGTTAAATGTCTGGTGTTAACGTAGTTGAGGAGTAAATCGTGCTTTTTTAGGATCACAATTAACTGTACATGTACAATCTTCCCTACTACTGCAAATGTTCTATATATACTCCCTCTGTTTCTAAATATTTGATGCCTTCGATTTTTTAAAATATGTTTGACCGTTCGTCTTATTAAAAAAAATAAGTAATTATTAATTCTTCTCCTATCATTTGATTCATTGTTAAATATACTTATATGTGTACATATAGTTTTACATATTTCACAAAAGTTTTTGAATAAGACGAACGGTCAAACATGTGCTAAAAAGTCAACGGTATTAAATATTTAAAACGGAGGGAGTATATATGACCGCAAAAATGTATAGGTATGTTTGTATTATTTGTAAGAGTATATGCTTGTACATGGTGAATGGTTAGATATGTAAGTGGTAAGTTCAATAATTACATCCTCAAAATATTTTATGTTTTTTACTGTAAGGTTTGGTTAAAAATTATCCTTAACCGTCAATAAATTATCAAATGTCTAATTTAAAAATAAACAAGATAAACTTGTGTTAAATTTGTATAATAGTAATATACAAATTTGTTAGTTGGAATTATAAATATTTGACAGAATCTTGTGTTGAACGTTAAATATTTATAAACCAGCCAAATGAGGTAATAGCGAATAATTATATCTAAGGCATATATGAGATATTTTGTTGAGTCCATTACAAGGAATTTAAGGAACATAGTGACGATAGGCAAAAAGCAAAAGTGGTACTATATATGTACAGATATTGTGTTTATATATATATATGGATCCGTCATCCGTGTGACCATCTCGATAGCTAACTGATGAGTACGTACTCCAGTAAGTAGCTAGCCTCGATCTTAAATATCATCCTAGTGGAGGGAGTACTCCACACGCGCGCGCGTACGTGTTGGTCGTCTCAAGGTTAGTTATTGAAACGTACGTCTTTATATTACTAATTTGTTTCATCCCCGTTGTATATGCTATATATGTTTTTCTTATGTAGTATATATATGTAATTAAATTAAAGAAAAAAAAGAGAAGAATTAAGCTGGTTAATTATTTTTTTCTGGCCGGTATATGCATAATAGTAATATATAGAAGAGATTGTGTTGCAGGGTATATATAGCAAATTAATAATCGATAGATCGATCGAGTGGAGACGAGATGTTGCCGAGAAGCCGAACGCTCCCGCCAAGGATTCATGATGGCGTCGTGGTGGTAAGCAAGCACAGAACGATGTTGCAGTGTTGGTAATGGAGTATGGTAGCATCTATCGCGCGCGCGCGGGGTGATCGATATGAGATAGATAGATGCAGGTAGAACGCGATGTGAGGAGGTACCAGCAGCTGCCGCAGCAGGTGGAGATGGAGATGGAGATGACGACGACGACCAAGAGGCAGCAGGATCAGGTGGAGACGACGACGAAGAAGATTGATGAAGAGGTACTGGACGACGACGGGCGGGCGAAGCGGAGGGGGACGGTGTGGACGGCGGCGTCGCACATCATCACGGCGGTGATCGGGTCAGGTGTGCTGTCGCTGGCGTGGGCGATCGCGCAGCTGGGGTGGGTGGTGGGCCCCACCGTCATGCTCCTCTTCGCTGCCGTCATCTACTTCACCTCCAACCTCCTCGCCGACTGCTACCGCACCGGCGACCCCGCCACCGGCAGAAGGAACTACACCTACATGGACGCCGTCAAGGCCAACCTCGGTACCTAGCTAGCTACTGTTTCGATCTCCATCTCCATATATACATACTGGACTACTCACTCCCTTCTTCTTCTTAGCTTGCATATTACTCCATTTATATATACGAGACACTACACAGAGATATATCGATGTGCAGGCGGTGCCAAGGTGAAGGTTTGCGGATGCATTCAGTACCTCAACCTTTTGGGGGTGGCCATCGGTTACACCATCGCCGCCTCCATTAGCATGATGTATGTGCCTAGTTGTTATATTTTGGGAGAATTGAAAGAGAGAGAGAGTAATGCATGGTATATATAAATATGGTATGCGCAGGGCGATCCAGCGTTCCAACTGCTTCCACGCGAGAGGAGAGCAGGATCCATGCCACGCCTCCAGCAACGTGTACATGATCATGTTCGGCGTCGTCCAGGTGTTCTTCTCCCAGATCCCCGACTTCGACCAAGTCTGGTGGCTCTCCATCCTCGCCGCCCTCATGTCCTTCACCTACTCCGCCGTCGGCCTCGCCCTCGGCGCCGCCCAGGTCGCCCAGAACCGCACGTTCGCCGGCACCGCCATGTGCGTCGCCGTGGGCTTCGTCACCAAGTCCGGCGACGTCGTCACCCCCGCGCACAAGGTGTGGCGCAACCTGCAGGCGCTGGGGGACATCGCCTTCGCCTACTCCTACTCCATCATCCTCATCGAGATCCAGGACACGCTGCGGTCGCCGCCGGCGGAGGCGAGGACGATGCGGAAGGCGACGGGGATCAGCGTGGTGGTGACCAGCGTGTTCTACCTGCTGTGCGGATGCATGGGGTACGCGGCGTTCGGCGACGACGCGCCGGGGAACCTCCTCACGGGATTCGGCTTCTACAGGCCCTACTGGCTGCTGGACGTCGCGAACATGGCGATCGTGGTGCACCTGGTGGGGGCGTACCAGGTGTACTGCCAGCCGCTCTTCGCCTTCGTGGAGAGGAGGGCGGAGCGGCGGTGGCCCAACGGCCTCCCCGGCGGCGACTACGAGGTGGGCCGGATAAAGGTGAGCGTGTTCAGGTTGGCGTGGCGGACGTGCTTCGTGGCGGTGACGACGGTGGTGGCGATGCTGCTGCCCTTCTTCAACGACGTGGTGGGCATCCTGGGGGCGCTCGGCTTCTGGCCGCTCACCGTCTACTTCCCCGTCGAGATGTACATCGCCCACCGCCGCATCCGGAGGTGGACCACCACCTGGGTGGGCCTGCAGGCGCTCAGCCTCGCCTGCCTCCTCGTCTCGCTCGCCGCCGCCGTCGGCTCCATCGCCGGCGTCCTGCTCGACCTCAAGTCCTACCGCCCATTCCGCTCCACCTACTAATTACTCTATCTCTCTCTCTATGGAACCCCGCCCGATACTGCAACTCCTATCTATCCAATGTGTCATGGGCTTGGGCTGGCCATAACAATTAATGCAATAGTAATAAGGCCTCAACCCCGGCCCATCTAGCAAACAAGATGCAACGATGCAGTGCTACTCCTATACATGCATTGCCACCACAAGCAAAGCAACCCCGTTGTTGTGATAGGATGGATGGTTTCAATTATAAGGTTGGGCTAGACACGGTTCATCCACATATAGTAGTATTTTATTAAGAGGTGGATTTCTTCAAGTACTAAGTATTCTTATTTTCTTATTGAAAGCCGTAAGCTTTTTTACACGACAATGCGTCACATCAACAAAACATACTACTAGTTGAAACCTCATGTTTAATTTACTGCGGAATACATGGATCGGATGATTACAACTTATATGACGAATTTGAGGTGAACACTCGTCTTATGAGAAGAATTAATAGAAGATTTTTATAACAAACCTACAAAGGGATTCACAATAAGGACATACGATTTACATCACATTAAACCACTAAATAAGCAGAAACTAGGATAAAATGTAGAATTGGACAACATGAAAAGTCAAAAACAGATGGATCAAGTGTTTGAGGAGGTGCTGCTCGATCGGGAAGATCTCGATGGGTTCCTTCGCGGGGCACGGCATATACGCACGCACACATCCTGTTCGGGATCAGGCCACATCTCTCAACAGAGATGATCGATCGATCGAGTGCTCCTAGCTTGCCCGCAGCCAGCACAGAAAATCAGCGCTAGCTTAATTAGCTAGCTATACGTGGATGATATCATCCATTGCATCATCCATTCATCTTCAATCACACTTAATTAGTGCCTTCATCTCTTTCTTTCTAGAGACTCAATTTTAAATTAAAAATCGGTCTCCGTACGTACGTCGTCCGTCGATCGATGCCTAATTGAGCACGCCTTAAGGTAAGACAAGCACCAATAAGGAAAATATTATCCCTTGTGTACATATCAACTACTAGCAGAGAACAAAACGTTCTCTGTTGATGTGTCAATCGATCCATGCATGTTGCTTAAGCCAATTAAGACAAATTGCCAAAAAAAATAAAATTAAGACTTTGCTTGTCCCCCTCATGACAACCCTTAATTAAGGTGCACTTTGATCTAGTTTATACATGATACTGGAAGGATAGACAAAAGTAATGTTCCTTGCAATCAAAGGTTATTTCCAGATACATTTACAACATAAAATATCCTTTTAACTACATAATCCAGGAAACAAGTTTGATTAAATTGTCTAACATTATACATAATATTTTCATGTGTTCCAACTCTTAATGTATAATGCTATCACATAAACAACATGATCTTTTATACCGGCCGGTTTGGGTGGCGTAGTTACCACGTAATTTGTGCTAAAATCTATGTGATTTTAGAAATGACATTTCAATTCATCTATTTATTAGCGGGAGTTGGGGATATGCCCCATCATCTCTTTTTTTTATGTCTTTCTTTTTTACTTTAAGATTTTTTTTTTTGCTATGTACCTATTAGTAGAACCAGAGATGTAATCCATTTCTATTAAACTTTAATTAAATTAGAGTGACTTCTCCAACAAAGGATCTTTATCAGGAGGGGACGATCTCAAGTAGCTGCCTTTTTTTTTCTCTTTTTAAGAGAACGCTATAAATTTGATCATATATTGAAGGACGAAACAAATAATCCACGATAATAATCAGATAAAAGGATCAGATGGACAGAGGGAGAGAGCCAAACATAGGTAAGAACAAGTGGAGAAGACAAGGATAAGAGATGAGAAGAGCAATGAGCTATCTATCAATAAAATAATTGATGACCTGGCAGCTTAGCTTAATTAGTGCAGCTGGAACTGATAGGCGCGCGATTGATAGCTTATAAATCGAAGGAGGGGGAAGGCCTCATCTCCGTGCATCTCGCTACCTAACCTAGCTAACCTCCTCTCTTCTTCTTCTTCTTCTTCTTCTTCTTCTTCTTCTTCTAGGCTAGCACGTGCCCAACTAACACATACATTCATCATACACCTCCTCCTCCTTCTTCTTCCTCTAAGTTGTGTGTGCATATATAATCTACCAGTAGAGAGCAGGGCTAGGCTAGCAATTGCAATGGCGCCTCCCTATGAAACCAGGTCAGTCAGATCAGAATTATATATATTTATGTACTAATTCATGACCTGCTAGGTAGTAACAGAGTTGAAGAAATTGAAATCTCGGTATATATGTATCTGCCTTAATGCATGCAGCGCCGCCGGCTCTGAATCGCCGGTGCCGGTGCCGGTGGCGGTGGTAACGGTGGATGTGGCGGCGGCGAGCGACCTTATCACCTCGGCCGGCCACCGTTACGTCGACGTCAGGTACTACTACTTATCTGTCTGTCTGTCCGTCTTTGCATCCTCCCCTAGCTATATCTATCGATATCATGTATATGGATATCAGGATATGATCCATCCTTAATTAATTTCTTCATGCATGAGCAACGAGAGCATATATATATACCTCCTAATTTGTTGGAGAAATGAAATTATTCTACAAGACATGCATGACTATATATGTGTGCTGGTATCTTAGTCTGATTGATAGAGCAATTAAACCTGATTATGCAGGACAGAGGAGGAAATGAACAAGGGCCATCTACACAACTCCCTCAACGTGCCCTTCATGTTCGTCACGCCACAAGGCAAGTCAGCCAGCCGATTAATTCACTTTAATCTGTCCAGATTTTTACACCATTTTTCATCGTCGTCCAAATAACTAGCGTAATCAATATATATACTCCTATGATTCAATACTAGTAATGGTTAAGAATTTGGAACAAGAAATTCTGTCTACACATATCGATCTCGTTCTCGCTCAAACATATCCATCCACTCCTATCATTTTCATGAATAGTAATTTCCCACTACAAAACGATATACTACTATATGCATGATTGCTTCTGGTTGTTGGGTTGTGTCTGTACCTGGGCATGTTGAGCATCTGATTTATGAATGTGGACGTGTGCTCGTCCAGGTACATACGGGGGGAGTAATTAACAAGCATGATTATATTTATGAGCGTTATTATCATCCATGTTGCAGGGAGGGAAAAGAATCCTCTGTTTGTGGAGCAGTTCTCGTCGCTGGTGAGCAAAGAGGAGCATGTGGTTGTGGTACGATACGAATTAAAATTAAAATTCCCCCAAAAATTATTTATTTGACAAGAAATAATATATGTGCTCGATCTAATTGACAAACCTTTTAATAAAAATAAATAATCCAACTATTAGGGGTGCCAAAGCGGGAAGAGGTCGGAGCTAGCATGCGTTGATCTCCTTGAAGCAGTAAGTTTTGTACTTGATCGATCATCATCTCTCTCTACGTTTCTCATTGCCTTGTTGATGGCTCTGTCTCTTGTGCCCTGTTAACTTCCCATACAAAAATTTTACACCATATCACATCGAATATTTAAACACATGCATGATGCATGCATGATTAAATATAGGTAAAAAAATAACTAATTACACATATTGCAACTAATTTGCGAGACGAATCTTTTAAGTCTAATTGCTCCATGATTTGACAATGTGGTGCTACATTAAACATTTGCTAACGATGGATTAAATAGGCTTAATAAATTCGTCTCGCTGTTTACTGACGGATTTTGTAATTAGTTTTTTTATTAGTGCGCAAACACCCATGCGACACCTTTTATAATACCCGATGTGACACGCCAAAACTTTACACCTCTGAATCTAAACACTCCCTTAATATACATACAGTGAAATAAATAAAGTAAAGGAAGACGGGACAGGTCATGATTCATACTCCCCGTCTAAAAAAACAAATCTGGATGTGATATATTGTAGTATAACGAATCTGAACAAAGATATATTCGGATTCATAATATTAGAATGTGTTATATCTAGTGGTTTTTTATTAAACGGAGGGAGTACGAGTGAGTTGTAACATGACTGTCTCCTCGAAAAAAAAGTTGTAACAGGACTGACATACAGTATATATGTATCTGCAACAGGGGTTCAAGAACGTGAAGAACATGGGAGGAGGCTACGCAGCGTGGCTCGACAATGGATTCCCCATAAACACTCCTCCTCATACAATGTATTAACGCTTTGCAGCACCGATGAGATGAGCGAGTGATAAACACGGACTCAATATTGGCTTCGCTCAGCTGCTCCAAGTCTCTACTTATCTACTGTATCTCATTCCAACCCCTCTTCTCATCTGCCTGCTAGCCGCTGCTTCGTGTGCCCTGCCATGTATATGTATGTGCGTTCTGTTTTCCTGTTTGTTACTACTGGTATTAATATGGAGGCAGCCAATTGAATAAAATTGATCATCATGCATGCAATGCACGATGCGTCTGCAACTCTCCGGGATGACATCAATCAACCAAGTAGCTACACATGTTCAAGGACTTTATTATCTCTAAATCAGCATATTGTGGCCGGTTTGCCAATCCACCATAACACTAGGCGTGAGGCAGAGCCTCTGGTTACAAATCCAAACGAACGACTCATACCAAAGGGGCAGGCCACCTTATGCAAGAATCATCAATCAAACGTTTGCTTCTCTTGCCATCTGCTATGTGCTGCGCCGTTGGCACTAAAGCATTGATTGATCGACCACCTCAAAAATTACAGTCTCACATCTCAGACTGCCGGTTGCAGGGCAAAGTGTAGAGAAACCAACATCCAAACAAATGAAGACCACACATCACACGGTTAGATGTGCAATTAGCTCTTTCTTTGGACGTCCATCGCCACAGCCAGATGACGAGCTCCACAGGACAAACAGATTGATGACTACAATAAGTATGACTCAACCACGGTCCGCCCAAACTTCTGCTCAACATCCTTTGGCGTTTCAATCTGCAAACAAAGCAACATGACAAATCATTTCTCTACTTGAAAAAAAAAATAAAGGAAGAAATAAATATTGCCCAAATGTTGCAATGAGAAGCTAAATATATTTTGAGTAACGGGAGCTCACGGCGTTTAATGCTATGAAGAGAGCTTTGATAACATTCAGGGGGTTCCTTGAACCAATAATCTGCAAGTAAAAGACCGAAAATTACTACTATCTTTCAAGCACGGATGGAGTGATAACTGGTTGCCTATCTAGAAGAAGTGCACCTTTGACTTGACGTTGCTGAAACCAGCTAAATACAGTACTGTTTCAACCGTCCTACCAGCAGCAGACATTCCACTTCTCATTGGTCCAGGCCAGAGGTATATCTTAACATACACAAGCAGCAACCATGTCCACATAAGTTGCAGCAAAACCACAGATAAATAAGAAGAGCGCTAAGATACACAGATGTGTTTTTACCTTTGTTTTCTCATATTTGGCCTGAATTGCATGAGCAATTGTGTGGTCCTCATATCGCTCCATGTAATGGAGGTCCTGGAAGCATTTCTCATAAGCCTGCAAACGAAAAAAAAAAATCAATAAAGGTATTGGATGCCAGCAAGAGGCATAAATTAGCTCAGGTATTAGTCTAATCAGATGTCCAAACCCGCAATTGAGGATCCTCGACGACAATATATAAGAGGAAGCTACTGGTATAGGGCCATAAGAAAAAAAAAAACTCTACTGCATCAATCCTGCATTAACAAGGATATAAATGAAAAAGGTTCTGAAATGAGAAAAAAGGCATATGCAGTGCACATAGGTTAGCACCACAACCACTGCACAAACATCCCAAAAGAAAAGGTGAACAAGCCAACAATGAAATGGTGAAATGGATAACACATCAGCGACTATTCTTTGCGCGCTGAATGAGAAGGCAATCATAAAGTCGCACCGACTACAAGAAAAGGCTCTACCAAACAAGTTGTAGACGTGGCACTGAAACGTAAGTTGAATAAGAAAGATCCATACCCTTTGAATTGCAATCTTGGCTGTCGGACCTCTAGCTTTTGCAAATCCTACAACACCATGGTAGTTTCCAGTCGCTAACAATGCTGTGAATTTTGCTATTTGGCCTCCCTGAGACGTGAAATGCATAATTAGGTAATGAGCCAGACAAAAGGGTATTACTAGGCGTGATCATTCGAATTCGAACTAAGAGAATTCACCTTTGTGACTTTACACGTCCGATTAACATCAATGACCTTGACGTCAAAACCCTGTAAAGTGCACAAGATTTGTAACTAGGTAATACCAATACCAACAAGTGAAAGCAATGTAATCACAGGATAGGGTGCTGGCCAATCCAATGAAAGCTCGGAGATGAACATGACTTACTTTCCTGTACATAGGTCTCCTCTTATGCTCCGTGAGGGAGTTGCGCTCTTCAACAAGATCCTTAATTTCCTCCTCTAGAACTCTGCCCTTCTTACCAAACGTATGATCTAACTCAGCTAATTTCTCCTCGATCTTCTTTTCGATAGAATTCAACTTCTCTATGAGCAGATCATCCTTCTCCTTGTCTTCATTGAATTCCTCGTCGTCGTCGTCGTCACCAGCCCCTTGGATCATCTGCTTCTCCCTGTCAAAGCCAGCATTGAGCACAAGATCCTCCGGAGAGCCGACCTGCTGGTGCTGGATGACCCCGAAATTGGAGGGGTTACTGGGATCGTATGCTTCCCTGCATTCCATGATTCTAACAGCTCGGTTAAGCTTCTGGAGGAGAAGAAAGCGGTCCTTGCCGGTGGCATCTTTGAGGCGGTTCATCATGTCGCCGATGACTCTGTACTCCAGTGGAAGCTTCAAATGGCGCTCCTCGAATCTGTCGATCTTGGTCATCCATTTGTGGGCATCGTCAAGGGTTTCTGGCAACAGCGGGAGGTGTTTGAAGTGGGCATTGGCGAAGAAAGGAAGGAAGAGGGGAATGGGCTTTACCGGCTTCGGCGAAGGAGCGTAGGAGTTCGGAGTGGCGGTTGCACTTGCGCTCGAACTCGTCGACGCGGCGCTTGATGGCGTCAGGGGTGTAGCGCTCGTCCTCCTCGTCGCTGTCGGAGTCGGTGGGCTCCCAGAAGGAATCGTCCGGCGCGGCCTCCTCCTTGGCCCTGCGGCGCTCGAGCTTCTCGATGAGCGGCTTCACGCCCAGGTAGTCCTCATCCTCATCCTCATCCTCATCCTCCTCCTGGCGGTCCCGCTGGCGCTCTCGCTGGAGCTCGGCGAAGAGGTCGTGGATGACCCGCTCGCTCTGGATCTGCTTGAGCCTAGAGCTGCCGGAGGAGGCGTTGGCGGAGAAGGCGAAGTGGCGGCGAGGGGAGGCGATCCGCAGGGCTAGATGGTGGGTGGAGGAGACGGGAGGGCTGGGCCTCAGGGAGAGGAGGCGCGCCCACGCGGCGGCGGCGGCGGCGGCGCGGGACCGAGCGGCGGCGGAGGAGGCCATGAACCTCCCGGCGGCAGAGGAGGAGAAGGGTTTTGGTACCCGGCCACACGTACTACTGGACCTTCCGGACTATACTGGGGAAGGAGTATGTGTGGGCCTACCCCATCTACATTTCTTAGCGGCCCATTTATCTATCCATCTAGAAATAAGTTCATTTAAGGTCTTTTAACTTGACAGCGTGTTCGGTTTTCGTCTTTGAACCAAACTATCATTCCCTCAACTATCAAAACCGGTATATTGCGAACTGGAAACTGATTCCCTGATGCTGTGCAATGCACTCCAGAGCAACTCTTTCAATTTATCAGTGCTGGGTGGAGTGATCCTTGAGATCAAACATGTCATAGCTACCTGTTTTCAATTTTTCTCTCTTAACTACTGCCCCCGAAAGTGTAATATGGTAGCGCATGAATTAGCTGCTTTGGGTTGTAACCTTCAGGACGATTTCCTCCTGGACAGGCTGCCCGCCTAGGATGGAACGGCTGGTGACCAGCGAGTTAGCTGGATCAGTTATATAAAGTTTCGGTTTCCTAAAAAAAACCGGTATATTGGGTGATTTTGTCCCACGTGGCAATCTAAGTCAGCGTGGCTCCCATTCTTTTTCCTGGTCCAATCCTGTCAATGATGAAGCAAGATTGAGGACACCTGTTGGGAGGGACATCGGTGTTGGCAAGCCCCTCTTCCCTATCGTTCCTCTCCGTGGTTTAGAGGTAGTGATGGCGGAGGCGAGACGCGATGAGGTGGCAGTAGTGATGGCGTACGAGGAGTACAGGAAGACCAGGGCTCATGATGGCAATGCCGACATCTCCATTACGTTTGACATTGTCATCGTTGGCTCATCTTGTCACCATCTCCCTTCGATACAATGGCGCAACCCTAGATTCCCATCGTCGTTGCGTCAACCACACGAAGGAGGATAAAGGGAGCTCGTTAGCGATGAGGAGCGGCAGGAGCGAGAGGCCAGGCGGAGGAGGAGTTGTTGGAGGCCTGGAGCGAGGTGACATAGTAGGCAGGTGGTGGTGGTAGCGGTCGTCGGGACAGGGGCGTAGCGGTCAATGGATGTCGGTTGTCGTCCTCACCGCCGACCTTCTCCGGTGATGTCTTCATCGCCTCCATCGACGCCAACCCCACCTATACCGATGAACATGCCATTCCCTATTCCTGTCGTGAGCAAGCCCGCCGCCAGCACCCTTGACGCCGCAGTCGGCCTCCTCCGGCTCCAATTCCCCCAATAACTAGACCGTAGTGGGCGCTGAGATGGGAAGGAGGGGAGGAAGATAGCCCTGAATGTGGAACCCACACTGACTCACACGTTGTTGACTCAGGTTAAATTGTCACGTCGGATAAAACCACCCACTGTACTGTTATGAGACCTATATTACACTGGCTTTGATAGTTGAGTGACCCGTTGTATTTGGTTTGAATTTGAAGGATGAAAATCAGACTCGTTGTCAAGTTAAAACTTATTCCAACTATGTATCACATATAGAATATGATTGGGGCCCACCCAGCCCAAGAGAGTCCGACAGATAGCGATGAGGAGGAGATTAGTGTCTACAAAAGAGAAGGAAGGAAGGAAGGAGAGGCGGAGAGGAAAGAGAAAGAGGATCGTCTCGTCTCGTCGTCTTCTAGCTAGGGTTCGTAAGTTCTAGGGTTTGCGATGATCCCCAACTCCTCCTCCCTCTAGTATTTCGAGCGAATTCTCCAACACCAACACCCACACCCAGCCGCGCGCGAGAGGAGAAGGAAGATAGATAGATAGATCGCTCCGCACATACTATGGTGCTCACCCCATCGCCGTCTCCACCGCCGATGCTCCCCAAGAAGCTCCGCGCGCTCGGCCCAGGCTTGAATCCCTTTGCTCCCTTCGGCATGGGTAACTACTTTTCCTCCTCCTCCTCTCGCTAATTAATATATTTCTGGATCCTCTCCCTCGCTCGATCCATCTCCCCCCACCTCCCCCCTTCTCAAACAATTAATCCCCTTCCCGATTCGATTCGATTCGGTTCGGTTCGCTTTCGGACTCGGTTTCAATTTCGATTCTCCCTCCATCGTCGCGGCCCTATTCTAGCCGCCCCCTCCCCTCCGCTCCGCTCCGATCGATTGCCTGCCTCCGGATGGTGCAATTCCGCAGCTCTCTCAGCATGAGCCGGGCACGGACCCGCCACGGCGATGGCGACGACCGCGGCTGGAACCAGCTCCACGTCGCCTCCCGCAAGGGCGACCTCAACCAGGTAATCCTCACGTTGCCATCTCTTTTACGTTTTAGTTACTCTATTATATTATGCATTGGGTTATTCCACGTTTCTTCTCCACGCAGCGGCACCACAATCCATGTCGTACCTAATGTTTCTTTAAAGATATCTTGGAGCTGTAATAAACGCATACTCTTCTACTACATTTCATAGATTACAACAGTACTGGATGATTATAGAGGATGGTTAACAACACTCATAATTTCTACTACTTATCAAACAACAAGGAATGTAGCACAGCATTGTCAAACAACAAGTCCACAAAGTTATTCTTCCGTGTAACCATCTCTGCAAACATTAATAAAGAATAATAAAATAAATTACCATTAGTCGCCAAATAAATTAGCCTTCATGTCATCACCATTGAAACAATAAATTTGATTTCTCATTTTTTCTTCCTATAAGGTGAGGCGTCTCCTGGATGATGGCATGGATGTCAATGCACCTGCATGGGGGCCAAAATCACCTGGCGCTACCCCCCTGCATTTGGCTGCTCAGGGTGGACATGTCAAAATCATGGACGAGCTACTGGAGCGGGGTGCAAATATTGATGCTCGCACAAAAGGAGCTTGTGGATGTAAGCTCTAATATTTCTTCCCAGTCATTGCATGCATTTTCATGCTTCTAGAGCTTGCCTATTCTCGTTTATTTATGATTGGTCTGCAAGCAGTTTCTATTTATTGTTATATATAATAAAGAAGTCTATACTGTTTCATGCCCCCCTTGTTTTCAGTCCTCTGTTGAGCAGATTACTTCTATATTCACTACCGCTGCTTGATTGCACACCCCATCTAGTTTAGTGGTTTGAATTGTTTTTATTCAATCATTATAGGAGACCATTTCCTTGAATGAAAGCTATACCATGTTTCATCTACTCAGAAGTTTATGATGTCTTGCTCATTAGATCTAAACATATAATTAACTTTTTCATGAATGGTGTATGTCTTCATTTAATACTTGGAATGGTGTACTATGCAAATACCGTAATGTTCTGGATGAAATTATTTATTTGCTCAGTTTTCTGTTCCCAACTTCTCTAGTGGTTTTAAATTTATTAAAACACCTTGTACACTCAAAGAAGAGGTCATTTTACCTCTGGAATCTTACATTTTCCTCTTTTGGTGGATTCAGGGACACCTCTACATATTGCTGCTAAGGAAAGGAACAAAAGAGCTGTCAGGTTTCTGATTGAGAATGGTGCATTCTTGCCACCTGACATGAATGACCACAGGTTCAATCCTCCTCTCCATTACTGCTCTGGATTGGAGTGGGCATACGAGATGAAGCGCATGCAAGACGAAAGTGATTCAACTGGTGAAACTTCTCTGAGCTCGGAGAGCTAGAGGAAAGCAATCTCCTCAAGTCTGGCAAAGAGGTCAATCTTGGATCAACAGAGTTTGTAAACATCAAGGGTCACGTTTACTTTGTGAAATTGGAATGAGTTACCATGCGAATCTTACATGCGACATGGTACTGGCATGTATTGCGATGTTGTTGTGGGGTTACTTGTGTTTTCGATAATTGCATCGTGTTCTTACTATACTGGTAGCATGTATTCTGCTACACATTCTTAATATCAGAATCAATATCCGGTTTGCGTCCTATGACAGTATGCAATGCGTTTCTTTTTTATAATGTTATTGTTATTCTAATAATAGAATGTGTTGACGCTTATCACCAGAGGTTCTACTCGTTTACTGCGATGAAATATAGTTTGGCTGCAAGGTCGATGGAGCCACATACGAAGTCCGGAGAGCTGAGATTTTGACCATATGCCCATCGTCAATTCATCATCATTAAAAAAAAAAAAATCAGCAATAGAACAATAGCAGCACTATTCATTCATATCAACGGGCAGCAGGATACAGTAGAATAATAACGAAACAAGTCAAGAGTCACTAGTCTACATACATTCCAATTGAAAACATGAAAACGCTGCCCCACCTATGAAACAATACTAAAGCCGAGCTACTGAAGTTCACTGCAATACATCATGCTTACGAGTTAACACCACCGGCATGCATCCATCCATTCTGCACACAGGCAAACTAAACTGGATGGAGGTACATAAGCTTAGCTCACATGCATTCTGGCTGCTGAACCAAAGTTTTGGATGATGAACACAGACTCCCTGGACCTCCTCCATATCATAACAGCATACAATGAGCTGCCCGTAAATCTACCGCCTCACAGGAGGTGCACCACCCCGTCCAACTGGACCACCACCACGACCAGCAGCAGCCTGCATCAATTGGAGGTCAAAAGATTAAATGTTGCGACAAACAGAGCACACATCAAAACACAGCCTTGAAGGCCAGTTAGTACATGTGCATAACCTTACGCTAAATACTTAAAAGGTTTGTGTAATTTAAATATAGATGCTTCAAGGTGATAGATGAAGGGAAAGTATTAACAGAGAGAAGATTAACTTTGTACTGGTTAGCAGTTGACATAATATTTGTCAGCTTAATTTCAGAATCACGGCATAACGCAATTTATATTGTCTTTAGTAGGTTTGAAACTCAATGCATGAAATCAATGGATTTGCAAGCACTGATTATATAATAGTAGTAGTTAAGATTCACCAGCCTATATCATTTCAGAATCACTGCACGATGGGATACTGTCCTTGTTCCTTAATGGAGTTAAAACAGAGTGCATAAAGTTAATGGTCCTTGAGTTGATAGCAATATGATGGACCATCACATGGTTGTAAACACATTCACAATTAAATATTCTGCATTATATGCTGGGCAAATGTTACTGAAAGAATGAAAAGCAGAGTATGGTTATAGGAAAAGGTAAATGGATTCATTCAGTCATGGAGTCACCCATCTAGTAGGTTATATGGTCTAACTGGGCATTGGACAGCCAACCACGTGAGCAAACAGGCAATTCACCAAAATATAGGGACACCCACTTCATGTATATGAGGCAAGCATGATATAGTAGAACCATTTTTTGGAACACTGAGACGAGCAATTTTGAATATGGCACTAGGGAATTGTGGCAAAATAAGAAAAGTAACCACATAATACCAAGCATACTAATGACTGGATAGAAACTTCCTTTCCTTAAAGGTAACATGACTCCTGCCTACAATGGTTATTTCTTAGAGGAGCTGAAGATTGTCATGCAAAAAGATGAGGCAAAGACTCCATTGATGAATCAGAAAAACTACCGAACGGTGTTCCGTGGCAACGGAACAGTAGTACGACTACCTTATCTCCTTCTCTTCCCCTCCACTCGCTCGCTCTCTCTCTCTGTCTCTTCCCCTCCCCTCGCTCTCTCTCTCTGACTACCACCCATGAGCACGACGACGACGGTGGCGACGACGACAGCAGCGACGACGGCGGCGACGGCGACGACGATGACGGTGCCATCACCACCAGCCCTCGCGGACGACCTGGACGACAGCCGGCGGGGCTCCCGACCACCACGGGCGACGGCCGCCGTCGAGAAGCCTCCCCCTCAAGCTCCTCAAGCCGCTCCTCCTCTTTGTCGTTCTTGCCGCTGGCTTCCTCGCCGCTACCGCCCTCCTCCTCGGCGGCGCTGCCGCCTCCTACGGCCAGGGAGCAGTGGACGCGGAGGAGCTACTTTAGGCGGCGTCAATGGAGCCACGGGTTTGGCGGTTTGGAGCGAGGCACGACAATGAGCGATGGAATGGCACAAGGTAGGCACCAGATCTGTCACTTCCTCTTCCTCTTCTTCCGTCGCCGCCCCGCTGCTCGACCTCCCCGACCCGCGACTCCTCCTCCTCCTCTCTCTTAGGGTATCACACTGATACCCAGGTATCAAGGTCTGATACCCAGGTACCAAGGCCTGATACCTAGGTACCAGCTCGATACCCAGGTACCAGCTCGATACCCAGGGTACCAGGTGGCCAGGTACCAGCTCGATACCCAGGGTACCAGGTGGCCTAATACCTAGGTACCAAGGTCTGATACCTAGGTACCAGCTCGATACCCAAGGTATCAGGTGGCCTGATACCTAGGTACCAACTCGATATCCAGGGTATCAGGTATCGGTCGATACCAGGGTACCAGGGGTAACAGGTACCAGCCGATACCAATGTACTAGGTACCACCTCGGTACCTTACCCAAGGTACCAGGAGGATTTGGCGGTGAGGTAGCTGCTACTCTGGGTGCTCAGGAGCGACGACGCCGGCGAGGTATCGCGCGTGAGGTAGCTGCTACTCTAGGTGCTCAGGGACGACGACGCCGGCGAGGTATCACCCGAGCGCGCGATACCGAGGAGGATTTTGGCAGTGAGGTAGCTGCTGCTTCGGCGATGACGCCGGCGAGGTAAGGTAGCCGCTGCTCCAGCGACGATACCGCGAGTAGGCGGTGGCTAGGTATCGAGACAAATCACGTGTTCTGCGGGGTGCTCCTTTATGTTGTCGGTGCTTTTTTAATTATCCCGTGAGTGCACTATTTCCACGGTATCCCGTGGGGTAGCAGCCCTCTTGATGAATTGATAGGCGTGGCTCAGTTTCGGTTGCATTATGGTGCTAGGGCAAGATTTAGTTGCACAAACACTAGCTCATAACTCTCCTATCTGAAGATTTATCTGTCTATGTCGTGGTTAGCCATCAGCCGGCAACGTGATTTTGAAAAAAAAAAGAAAAAGAAAAAAAAGAGTGAGATGCTTTTCATCAGAACAACAAACAAGGACCATAACAGTTTTAAATGCAAAGGCTTAAAATTATTTGCATGTACTACACCGACCAGCATGAGCTCCCTGAAAATAGAAATCCAGTGCTATTTGCTTTCTCTAATCGAATTTTGGCCAATCAATACTGATGAATCAAGCACTAGGAGGTTAGATGTGAAATCTTCATGTTGAAAGCAAGCAGTTGATTACCCAATGGTTAATTCTAAGAGGACCTGCTGATTGTCATGCAAAAAGATGAGGTAAAGACCCCATTGACAAATTGATATGCGTGGCTCAGTTTCAATTTGCCTTATGGTGCTAGGGCAAGATTAGTTGCACGAAAACTAGGTCCAAACTGTCCTATCTGAAGATTTATCTGTCTATGACATGGTCAGACGGCAATATGATGATTTTGGAGAAGGATGATTTTCATCAGAACAAAGGATAAGGACCATTATCAATTTTTGCATGAGCTCCCTGAAAATACCAGTGCTATTTGTTTTCTCTAATCGAATTTAGACCAGGCAGTAGTAATGAATCGAACGCTAGGAGGTTAGAAGTGAAACTATCATGGAGATTGGAGAAAGCAAGCAGAGCAGATGATTACCCGAGCACGCATAGCAACGGCACGGCCACGGCCAACACCAATAGCTGAGCCTTTACCCTGCAGGAGGCGAGAGGCATGTCACAATCCAATTCCAAGAGGAGGAGGAGGAGGAGGAGAAAAGAGAGTGGGTGAAAAGAAATACCCTAATCCTAGCCTCGAGGCGCTTGAACATGGGGGCGTTCTTGAGCATGTCGGGTATGATCATGAACCTGACCCTGCTTCCTCTGATGAAGACGTGCTCCAGCTGGGAGACCTTGCCGTCCTATACATATATATATGTGCACAGAAAGAATCAAGAATCTAAGAAGAAGAAGAGGCGCATGATTCGAAGGAAGGAAGGAAGGAAGGGTACCTTGGCGGTGAAGGTGATGTTGTCGAGCTGGCAGTTCCAGTTGTCCTCGCACTCGACCATGGAGCCGCGGTACACCTCGCCGGTCTTGAGCTCCACGGTCACCACGTGCCCCGCCGCCTCGTGCAGCAGCTTCACTGGGATACCAAGGCTGCGGCTCATCTTCCTCCTAGGGTTGGGTAGAGAAGGGAAACCCTAGCTAGGCAGTCGCGACGACGACTTGTTGTTGTTGGTGGTGGTGGTCTGGTGGAGGAGGAAGATGGAAGAAGATGGCGGCGGCGGCGGAGGGGAGTCGAGTCGAGTCGAGTCGAGGAGGGCAGATGAGAGAGATGGAGGCGAGGGGGCGACTTCGATGGGCCCAAGCCCAATACCATCAATATGAAAGGCCCAAACTTGTCTCTGCCAAACCTTCAGAATTTGGGCCTAAACACAGAGCTTCTCCACGTTTCAATAAAAAAAAATCGTATTTAACGTTGTAATATGGCTTATTTATGCCTTTTGTTAACAATGTAGAATGTATTAAATAATATACAAGATTAAAAACCCCCTTGTTAAAAGGAATAGAAATGACAAATCTCCGAGACTTCGTATCTTAAAGCGTCATATAATAAGCCTCGTTCTGGAACGTATGTATTGACACCTGCAGCAGCAGCAATGCCAAGCCGAGCCGTGTGCAAACTGGAAAACGGCGTTGATTCGATACCCCTTAGCGAGTGCGAGCAGCACCAGCAGGAGCAGGAAGGGCCCCAAGGGGAGTAGGTATGCAGTATGCCCCTGGTTTCGCTCGCGATACTGCTCCTTGCGAGGTCAAGGACGGAGAGGAAGAACAGAAGAGGGGATCTCAAAAGGGAAAAAAAAAATGAAAAAATGAGCCATCCCTGTCGATCCACCCGTGGCGGAAATGGCGGACAGGGCACGCGTCCCGCGCAAGGATTTGGCCGACGGCGGCGGCGCCCACTTCGCCGCTGCCCCATCCGAAGCGGAGCCCTGGGGAGGACTCCTAGCAGCGGCGCGCCGCCCCGTGCTCCAGCCCAGCCAGTCCCGCGCCGCCCCGGCTGTGCTCCAGCCCAGCTAGCCCCGCGCCGCCCCGTGCTCTAGTTGCTGCTGCAGCGGCGGCGCCCACTTCGCCGTTGCCCCATCCGAAGCCGCAGGAGGAAGAAGATGAACAGAGAAAGAGGGATTGACAAGTGGGCCCATGGGCAAATCTGTCTTTAACCAATGTTTCTCTCTCCGTTTCTATCGAAAATAATAAAATAATGAGACTAGTGTCCAGCAGCTAATTATCACATTTTTACAGTGTCCACGAGAGAATACACGTTCTTTGGGTGTCTCACAGCAAATGCCACAAACTTTGAGTGTCCTGTAGCAAATTTTGCCTCTAATAAGATATACAAGCAAACCAGCCTAGTTAACTCCGAAAGCATGTGAAAGAGTATCGGTCACCATATTTGTTCCTCATATATATATACAACAATAAACTGTGAACAAGCCTGTCACTTGCACTCTAAAGTTGGTATTGCCGATATGATAATTGATAACCCGACAACTGTAACTTCACAATTCTTCGTCGAGAACTTCTCGAACCAAGAAGCCACCCATAACGAAATAGAAAAAGCAAAAGACTCTAGACAAATCTAACTCCTTAATTGTTATGGAAAGACAAGACCCTATACAACAATCTAAACTTCTAAAGACTTTTTTAGAAAAACCCTTTAAATACCTAATGTAAACCAATGAGAAACGGGTCCCCTTTCTGCTCACTTCTGGTGAATACAGTAGAGATAGAGGAGGAGGAGGACTGTACGTTGTAAGGGCTTCGCGAAAAGAACGAGTGGCTTATTTACACTCTGGACTTGTTTGGCTAATGAGATGGTGAAATGATCTCCCACCCATCAAAAGACATTTTAAGTCCTAACCATTCATTCTCTCTTTCATTCAATCATAACCCTTTATTCATTTCCCAATCCCAATTCCACCCCCATTTCCCATTATCCAAACACGCACTCTGGAGATGATGCATACTTTTTTTTCTTATAAGTTAACATATAAAATGGACTATGCTCATTTCTTTCTAATATCAAATCCAAATAAAAAAAAATGTCTTGGTTCATAGTTCATATAAGCTGAGCAGCAAATATCTATACTTTGGGAATGTTTTCTCTAAAGTTTGACTTTTGTCATGTCCAGATGATAAAACTATACAAAGTCGAAATTTCCTTAAAAAAATGCCTTCTTTCTAATCTCCACTCCAGATAAAAAAAAATATATTGGTTTGTAGTTCACATATGTAAAAACAATGGAGTATTGTTTATTTGGACAAATAAGTTTTGTACAATTTGAGAATTTCACAAATATTGAAAATAAGGCGAGATGAAAAATACAACCTCAAAATAAAAAAAAAAGACACAACAACTAGAGAATAGTACTGTGTTAACTTTTCCGAAAAGGCTACAAGTAAAAAAAAAACTGTTTGCAAAACTAGATTTATAACTTCCATATAGTTAGACTGAATGAATTAGTGTCGTTTCTGTCTTTCATGTACGTATAATGAAAAAAAAATAGAGGGATGTTTTTCCTTTCATAATTAATTGCGTGGGAAATTATTTATTATTTATTTAGCAAATAGAGCAAGGAACAATATAATGAATGAAGGAAATTGAGCAGAGAAGGGGGAAAAGAAAGAAGATTAATTGTTTGTAGGTGTGGCAATTAAGCGTGAGTTTCGGTCCGCCAACCGCGCGCTCTTGGTCGACCACAACAACGCATGCTACTCTCAGCCTCAGCCAACCAATTCAATTCTGAAAAATGCATTGATCGATCGATGCTCTCTCCTCTCTAGCTACGGACGGACTTGGATCCATCCATCTCCCATTCATTCATTCATGTGGCCATCCATCCACCATCTTGCATGCTAGCGCGCTATTCCTTGCGAATTCACTTGCTAGCTAGCTACCCTGCAGGCCCATAACGACATTATTCAATTCGAACTAATTCCATCATCATCATATAATATATATGATGCTGAGCTCGTCGGCGTCGAGGCGGGAGGCCGGCGGCGGCGGCGCCGCCTCCAGCACCAAGAGCGGCGAGCTGTCCCTGTCCAAGGTGGCCAGCGTGGCCATACGGGAGTCGTCGGCCGCGGGCTCCGGCGGGATTTCCAAGAGCAGCGAATTGCTGCCGAGGGCAGGAACCATGGCGGCGGCGAGGGAGGCGGCGGCGGCGGCGGTACACCACGAAGGATGGATGGTGCGCTACGGCCGGAGGAAGATCGGCAGGTCCTTCTTCCACACCCGCTACTTCGTCCTCGACAGCAGGCTCCTCGCCTACTACAAGAAGAAACCCAAAGACAACATGGTACCCGCCCTAACTCATTAATCAATCAATTATTACTACTCGTACTAATTTCAAACACGTACTCTTATTACTTTTACAGGCTTTCTTTTCCTTCCCCCAACATATGTTTGTCTGGCCAATTGCGTTTTGTAATAAAAACTCTTTTCCTTCTAATATATCGGCGTGCAATCCTTTTGCGTGTTTACGAAAAAAAAACACTCCTACTATTACACATTTGCACTACTACTCGAGTAAATTCAAACACACTATATATATCCTATATAGTTGGCTCCAAAAATTTAACATGCATTAATTGAGTCACATCATTTAGAAAATACTCCATCCGCCTCAAAATATAAGCATTTTTAGCTATGAATCAAGACAACTGTGTGTCCAAATTCATAGCAAAAAATTACTATATTTTGAGATGGAGGTAATAGTAGCCTTTGGATCCTTCTTATGCTTTGATCTCAACCATCCATTTACATATGCATTTACAACCCACTAAATACAGTTATTAGTATAAAATTCAATGTGCATTTTTAAATTTCCCGCTGCAATGCGCGGAGTATTTTTTTAGATAATGAAAATGGATTACATCTCCGGCTTCTGTCATAGGACACACATCCATAAGTTTAATAGTAATAAAAATGTAAAGATAAAAGTAAATCAAAATGAGAAATAAGGTGATGGGACAAATCCCCAACTCTCATTTATTATTGACTAGCATTAAACCACATAAATTTTTTTAGCTAGCAATTCTAATGGAACTACGACACTCATAGTTATATATAATAATGTTGTACATGCATATATCCATGCAGGTGCCACTAAAATCGCTGCTGATAGACGGGAATTGCAGGGTGGAGGATAGAGGACTCAAAACACATCATGGACAAGTATCCATTATTTCTTCTAATTTATCTCCTTTCCGTACCATCCTTCTTCTCATGATATACTGTATCAACCAGCTGGCTTTTACACCTGACATTGCCCCCCTCCTTCTCAATTGACGATGTATCATAATGATCCTTAATTTTCAGATGGTCTATGTCCTGTGCGTTTATAATAAGAAAGAAAAGGAGCATCAGATCACGGTTTGTTCTAACTAAACCTGACTGCATGTTCTCGATCTCTTTCATTCAGCGTTATATCAGTATATATATGACTAGATTTAATTCGCAGATGGGCGCGTATGATATTGAGGATGCTCTGGCCTGGAAAAAGAATATTGAACTCATTATCGATCAGGTGCAGTAATTTTTCTTCATCTTACAGTTTTGACTTTGCATATCATGTAAACACAACAAGTAATTTTGGAGTACTGGATAATTCTCAAATTTCAATGAAAATCCATTTTCATGTCGAATCATCTAATACCCAAAATATGTGACTCTTAGACCGTCCAGCTGCCTTATTCAGGATTTTCTAATGAATTAAACCGAACAAGGACTTTTGTACGTACTGTTTAAAGGGTAGTTAATTTGGGTGGCAGAACTTTAGGTGTACTCTTTACGGATATATGTAGTAAATTAAGCTGCAAAACAATATGGATGCTCCATGTTGTTTTGTGAAGTATCACATCTTCACATTGTTGCAGCAGCAAGAAAATATGACCTCCAAAAACCGCAAGGCCTTTGCTTCAATGGACTTTGATACGGAACTAGGAGGGCAGTTTATATTCTCAGACCATGACAGCGCGTAAGTGACTTCCCATCTTCTCTCTTAGATTATCTTACAAACGACAAACAAACAAGATCTGAAATAAGCTGAAATATAATTTCACTACGAATATATGCAGAGCTGAAGATGAAGAGGAACGACCTATGTTGATTCGCAGGACAACTATAGGGAATGGTAACAAGTTATCTGCAAGTTTTGTTCTTAATTTCCGTTTGTGGATCGATATGCTACAGAAATTCACCACCTCATTTCTGGTGTGCTAGGTCCCCCTGAATCAATACATGACTGGACCAAAGAGCATGATATCGGTCCACCCAATCAGATTGACCCCATTCAAGTTAGCTCCAAGAAGAATTGGCGCCTACTTAGATGCCAAAATGGCAAGCACACAAGACTCCTCCTCCTCCTCCTCCTTAGGTTATCAGTCAATACTTGTCTACTTGTTGCTTACTTCCTTGTCATTCGCAGGACTACGCATCTTTGAAGAACTTCTGGAATTCGATTATCTTGTATGTCCAGTCTACTCACTCTCGACTACTGCTAGACAGTTAATTGATTAGATACTATGCATCTTCTGAAATTCTTGATGATTTTTCACTTATCCTGTGTAGGCAAGAAGCTGTAGCAGAGCTATGCGAGCTGTTGGTGTTGTGGAAGCCACATGCGAAGCCATTTTTGGGCTGGTGATGAGCATGGATGTAACAAGATATGAGTAAGCATATCTACCACTATCACCTATATATATATATATTCCTACTACAGTTACATATTAATCTTGAGATTACGTACTGATGTTTAATTATTGATCATCACGTATAGGTGGGACTGCAGCTTTCGCTATGGTAGTTTAGTTGAAGAGGTTGACGGCCACACCGCTATACTGTATCATAAGTTGCAGTTGCACTGGTGCCCAATGTAACTAGTCTTCTTTCTTGTCCGTAGCATTTTCAAACATCCTCCTCTTCTTTTTGGAGAAATTTCCTCTTCTTTTTGAGTGCACAACTAAATGGTAGTACTAATATTTCGGATTATCCATCAGATTGAAACTTACACATTCTTCCATTCTACATGAACATGTAGGTTAGTATGGCCTCGAGACCTATGTTATGTTCGCTATTGGCGGCGTAATGACGATGGAAGTTACGGTAAAAATATTCAAATCTTTTCCATGGAATTTGCTGTTTTGTAGAGCAATTTCTGATTGTTTGTTTGGACGCAGTTGTGCTGTTTCGATCTACAGAGCATCCAAACTGTGGACGTCAAAAAGGATATGTGAGGGCTTTTATTGAAAGTAAGCTTCTCTCTGAGCATCTGAAATCCTGCATTAATTTACCTGCTGAGATCGATCAGGACAGGAGGAGGAGAGACAGTATACTAATTCCATAGAAAACAGACAGAAATAAATGTCAAATGAAGTTCCTTTTCTTTTCTGAAATTCCTACTAGTTCAGGTGGAGGTTTCAAGATTTCTCCTCTCAAGTGTCGCAACGG
The DNA here is from genome assembly GCA_009805545.1 of Oryza longistaminata. Lineage (NCBI taxonomy): Eukaryota > Viridiplantae > Streptophyta > Magnoliopsida > Poales > Poaceae > Oryza > Oryza longistaminata. Next base: position 145,405 of record CM020179.1, read on the forward strand.
AAGACCCCGCACTCAAGTTCAACACCTAATGCAGATTGATCTCAGGGGATGGCTCCTCAACTACTCTCCTTCCTTTCAGTATCATTCTTTGCTGCAGATACAAAACTGTGTAGCCGGTACTAACTACTGCCACTGCTCGAAACTTAGTTTGCTCAAATGAATTAGTGCCATCATTTTACTACTTCACTGTGATCCTAATTAACTCTACTTACTTCAAGGCCTACGAGAATACTTCTCCCAAACAGACGAAACACATATAACTCCAAGGATTCCTGTGATGGAAAACATGGTTGACACATCTGCAGTACAGAAAGATGACAAGAAGAGTACCGAAGAAGTAGACTCCAAGACTAAAACACCAGATCGAGGACAAGCGGACAGTAAAAACATGGGAATCATTGATGAAGAAACAGACGAGGATGAGGACTATCAGGTTCCTGAAGCTAACATAGAGGTGCTTCATGGCCTATATATAACATTACATATGAACAGTGAATGAGTTTTATGTGTTTCCTCATTCTAACTAAACTGTGATCAAAATTAATTAATGTGCAGGAAGATCTTAACAAAGATGCTAAGCGTGCAGGTATGATTCTTTTTTTTTTCTGCAATTTATTTTGGTATTAATCTGGCAAGTTCCATAGGCAATTATATATTCTTCCCCCGTAACAATGACACGGTTTGCCTTGTGATTATGGCAGACGAACCACCAGAAAAGATTGATCTATCATGCTTTTCGGGCATTCTTCGTTGCGATGCGGATGAGAAAAGCCGAAACTGTTGGACAGTACCTGACAGCAAGCTGTTTAAAGTCCGTAGCAAGAACTTCCCGCATGATAAATCAAAGGTCTTTATTGCTTAATTTGTTTCTTTGGAATTGAATCCAGTGAGTGAGATTATATGAAGAAGCTGAGCACACTGCTCACATTGAAATTACAGATACCTGCAGCGAGTTACCTGATGGAGCTTGCGGCCATTGACTGGTTTAAGGACAGCAAGCGTATGGATAACGTAGGCAGGCAGAAAGGCTGTGTAGCCCAGGTTAACATAATAAATCTTGTGATCGATGATGGCTTATCCTATCTGAAGTTATCAAGTAGTATCATCACAGAACTTGGCGGCTTGGTCGATGTTTGTTTTGTAGGTAGCTGCTGAGAAAGGGATGCATACATTTGTTGCCAACATACAGGTATGTATGTTTGCAGATTCAGAGCTAGCTAGCTAGCTAGGAGGAAACATTGGCAATCAAAGTTATAGTTATATTGTGTTGTAGATCCCTGGATCAACTCATTACAGCTTGGTGATGTACTTCGTGACAAAGTCGCTGAAGAAGGGATCACTGCTGCAGCGATTCTTCGATGGGGATGATGAGTTCCGCAATAGCAGGCTGAAGCTGATACCCTCTGTACCCAAGGTAGGTAGGACTCGAGCTAGCTGTTAGTTAGTTGGTGAAGTGAAGTGAACTAACTAAGGGCGGGTGTGCAGGGATCATGGATAGTGCGGCAGAGTGTAGGGAGCACGCCGTGCTTGCTGGGGAAGGCGGTGGATTGCAGCTACGTGCGTGGAGCCGGATACCTGGAGGTGGACGTCGACATTGGGTCGTCGGCGGTGGCCAACGGGGTGCTGGGTTTGGTGTTTGGTGTGGTGACGACGCTGGTGGTGGACATGGCGTTCCTAATACAGGCCAACACCTACGAGGAGCTCCCCGAGCAGGTCATCGGCGCCGCCCGTCTCGCTCACGTCGAACCCGCCGCCGCTATCGTCCCCCAGGACCTTACTCCCCCTCCTCCTGCCCTTGCCGACGACGACAACGCCGCCGCTTCTTCCTCCGAGGATGATCATATGTCCAAGAAAACCAACTAGCACCCCTCCCTCTCTCAACGCACGCACTACAACTTATCATTCATTTATCTGCTTGTAATTTCTATTTATTTCCGAGGCAGGCTCATAGCAAGCTTTGTTTTTTTTTCTTTTCATCTTTTTTTTTATCTCGTTAAGTTGTTTGCAAAGTACAGCTGGTTTTCTTCTACGTAGGAACAAAGATAAATCTAGCTAGTGACAGTATTTCGTTGGAATCTAATACTATTATAGACTGAGATATTTTGTTTAGGTTTAGATCGAGTTGTTGTCTTTGGCTTTAAGTCAGCCTTCTTACTTATATACTCCCTCCATATTTTTTTAATTGATGACGCCATTGACTCTTGAACACATGTATGTTTGATCATTCGCCTTATTCAAAAAATTTATGCAAATATATAAGTTATGAATCATGCTTAAAGCATTTAAATTGCGAGACGAATCTTTTGAGCCTAATTACGCCATGATTTGACAATGTATTGCTATAGTGAACATTTTCTAATGACGGATTAATTAGGCTTAATAGATTCGTCTCGCTGTTTACAAGCGGAATCTGTAATTTGTTTTTATTATTAGTCTATGTTTAATACTTCAAATGTGTGTTTGTATACGTCAATATTTTTTTTGCCAAAACAACTAAACACGGCCTTAGCTAAATAGTGTAAAGGTGGCTTATAGCTTTTAAAAAGACAAATAAAAAAAATGGTTTGTTTGCTTAGGTTTAGATTTTTTTTTGGCTGATAAGCTCCCTTATAAACTTAAAGAAAGAATGCCCGATTTACTTAGTACTCACTCCATCCCAAGATATAATAACTTTTAGTCTTTAGAATGTGTTCCAAAATACATTAACATTCTCTCCCCAACCAACCACAACCCTTCTTCATTCAATTTCCCCACATATCTCCACCTTTCAACCAATCACAATATTCTCTTAGTTGATTATATCTACTTTCTTTAAAGTTCAAAATAACAAATAAAGTAAATTTCAAATATAGAAAAAAAATTATAAGAGTTTAGGTAGGAATATAATTTATGAATACAAATTATTGAAATGAAAAAATATGCAATTTCAAAAAGAAAAAGTATATCTAGAACACAACAATGACAAATGACAATAAAGAGAGGAGAAGCAATAATCCTATAAAGGAGTAGAGTACTGTCCGTTGATGAGATATCTAAAAACTATAAACAAAACTCCAAATAGAATCCCAATAAAGATCAAGAGGAATGACGATGGGCATGCCGTTGAGCATCATGGTCACGATGGTTGGCGGGACTTATGGAGAGTAAAAATAAACCCCAATGATAATCATGTTCGATTTTTAAAATCTCAATGCCAATAAGGAGGGGAGGCAGTGAGCGGATTGTAGAGGAGTATAGTGGCAAAGCCACAAACGATTTGGCGAGACTTACAGAAAGTAAAAAAGAACACAAACAGTAATTATGTTCGACTTTTAAAATCCCAATGACAATCAAAAGAGGTGGCAACAGACGAGGCATAGAGTAGTAAATTGACGATGTTTGACGAAACTTCTAAAAATTATGAAAACGAAACCCAACAAGATAATGAACTCTAAAAACTGTATCTTATTTTTAAAGTTCTAAAGAGGATGAATAGAAGTAGGGTAGATCGAGTAAACAAATAAAAAAGTGTCAAAGGAGTAAGGGGGTAGCGACTGGCGTGGCTTTTAAAAACTATAAAATTATTAGAACAACAGGAATGATAATTTTAAATAAAATCATGTGTAAAAAATATATAATTTTAAATTGATGCTAGCCGCGTAATTGCTCGGCCGCCCGACTAGTTTTAATTGAAGAAACAAACTACTGGCTCGTTAGTCATTTACTAATCATGATTAAGCACGTAATTAATTAGGTATGTAATTAGTCATGATGGAGAAAAGATGGGTACGGTATTCGGAACATTCGTGAGATCCCTGGCTCGCGAACGTTCGCAGACCTCCCGAGTTCGTGATTTTAATCTGGGTGATGCTTTGCTCGTTTCTGAAGTAAAGTAAAAGTAGTTATGGGGGGTACCCGTACTAGTAAAGCGCATGCCGGACGGTTTCAATCAAGAAAGAAAGAAAAAGAAAAAGAAGAAAAGCTTCCTTCTAGATGTTTCTTTGGAGTGAGGTGGGGCCTACATGTCAGGACGATCGCCTCGCCAGTCGCCACGCATGTTCATCAGTTTATTATTACTCCATTGATTGAGCAGCCGGCGGCGGCGGCGATCTTTGCTTAAACCCTAATCACACAAACACACCACTCCTAATCTCAGACGCTGCCTTTGAGAGAGGAGAGGGGGAGATCTTCTTCTTCGCTTACGGCGGCTGCAGGTATCCCATCCAATCCATCTTCCCCCTCACCTCTCTCCCCCTCTCTCTTATACAGGTTAGATTGGACAGCATAATAATATATACTTCCATCAAGAATGTTAGTTAATGATTCCGCTAAACCAATGTCAATGATGGATGGATCGAATAAGAGGAATATAGATTAGCTGCGATTGACCGCGCTGGATCAATCAAATTCAATCCATCGATTTTTCCCCTCGAGTATTTTGGTGGTCATCTTCATTCGATCTGGCGTTCAAGGCCAAGTTTTGCCCTTTTCATCTTGTCTCACAGATTTGATCGCTCAACTTCTCTTCTAAAGCATCCTCCTTTACCTACCTACTTCCTCATCTCCCTGATTTTCCCCGCTTCCTTTTTTTGCCGCTATTCCCCTCCCCTATCCTCTCCTCTCCTTACAAAACTTGTTTTATTTTTTTTTTAAAAAAATCATCTCCCTTTTCTTTTCTTGTAGACAAGCAGTGCAGACCCAATCTTACAGATCATGGATGGATGCGAATGCTATTGACCAGTCTCGGTCAAACTCAAATTAATCACTACATATATATATGCCACAACACTTGAAACAAATTACTTCAACTTTTCAACCATCTATTTTTTCGCTATATATGCCTGTACTAGTATAACTGCTTTTCCTTGCAAAGTAATTATGTAACCTGTTCTAGCAACTAGAAACTTCTTTTCTGTCTGCTTAGTTTGCCAAAGGTCTCTTTCAAGCATTTTTTTTAAAAATCAGAGTTTCTTCTTCCTCTGTTTTCTCCCTTCTTGTGTTCACTCATGCTGATGTAGTCTGGCAACTTCTCTGCAATAGACAATATGGCCTCAGCATTCGGGAGCACCTCAGCATGTGGCATCAAGATCACTCCTACCGCTTTTGCCACCAAGAAACATCTTTGCCTGGTTCCACCCCCAGTCGTTTCACTTCCCTGGAAAAATAGGCCTCAGAGGAAGTGTAATTTCAGAGTAAATGCTGCCAAAGAGTTATATTTCAACAAGGATGGGTCGGCTATCAAGAAGCTGCAAGTGAGTTGTACATTCTAATCATTTCTACTAGCATGATGCTATCATCTATAACATCTGAGGCACCAACTTCTGAGTTGTGACTTTTATTTCTATGACAGAATGGAGTCAATAAGCTTGCTGATCTCGTTGGAGTCACCCTTGGTCCAAAAGGACGGAATGTTGTCCTTGAGAGCAAGTATGGATCACCTAAAATTGTCAATGATGGTGTTACCGTTGCAAAGGAGGTATGCCACGTATAGTAAACTGTTCGTGTTCTTATGATGCAATCCTATCATTGCTTAAATTCAGAGTTTTCTGAAAAAATGACTGAACATTTGGCATAAACTGTTTGTTTTCTTATGATGCAATCCTATCATAGCTTAAATTCAGAGTTTTCTGAAAAATGAGTGAACATTTGGCATGCACCAGGTTGAGCTGGAGGACCCTGTTGAAAATATTGGAGCCAAATTAGTCCGGCAAGCTGCAGCCAAGACAAATGATTTGGCTGGTGATGGGACAACGACTTCTGTTGTCCTTGCTCAAGGGATGATCACAGAGGGTGTTAAGGTACACCAATATAAAAGCCTTGTATCTTAATTTTACAGCATAAATATTTTACTTGGTTCTGGGAACAATGGTGGATCTGTTTACTTTCCCAGGTTGTGGCTGCTGGTGCTAATCCAGTACAGATTACCCGTGGTATAGAGAAAACGGCCAAAGCACTTGTGAGTGAACTCCAAAAAATGTCCAAGGAGGTAAGTTATGGACTTCTGTTTAAGATCTTATTCTTTTCTGCAACAAATCACTATACTCCGCTAGTCATGTAATGCAGCCAAAATAGGGTGTGCCATACATGAGATACTTCTATAGTCCTATATACAATATACAACTCTATGAAAAAGTTAACGTGGTTCTCACTTGCCCATTTGTAAATTTGTAAATCAACTGGATTTGTATGTACGTAGCTAGGTCTAATGATTTTGATATGAGTGGTGTATAGTGTGCCATGTTTCACGTTCCTTTTTCAGTAATACTAAACATGAGTGCTGGGAATCTTCTGTGCTGATATTTAAGTAACACCCATTTGAATTCAGGAGCATTGGCTGCCAGTTTGAATCGTACTCATCCGCTACAGCACTATTTTTGCTTGAAATTTGAATCTATCATATTGCATGCAACTTTGCAGGTTGAAGACAGCGAACTTGCTGATGTTGCTGCGGTAAGTGCTGGAAATAACTACGAAATTGGCAACATGATAGCTGAAGCTATGAACAAGGTTGGACGACAGGGGGTGGTCACACTTGAAGAAGGAAAGAGTGCTGAAAATAATCTCTATGTTGTTGAGGGAATGCAATTTGATCGTGGCTATATTTCTCCCTACTTTGTAACTGACAGTGAAAAAATGTCAGTGGAGTATGAGAATTGCAAGGTTTGATGCATTCTAGAATTCGGTGTACTTAAACTGTGCATTAACCAGATACTCATTTGTGGGCTCTATGCATTTGATGCTAATGTTGATTCTATCACCCAGCTGCTCCTTGTTGACAAGAAAATCAACAATGCCAGAGATCTTATAACAATTCTGGAGGATGCTATTAGGGGTGGGTACCCAATCCTAATAGTTGCGGAGGATATTGAGCAGGAAGCTCTTGCAACTCTTGTGGTCAACAGGCTTAGGGGTGCATTGAAGATTGCTGCTATTAAAGCTCCTGGTTTTGGAGAACGCAAGAGTCAATACCTTGATGATATTGCTACTCTTACTGGAGGTGATATTCAGCTTTTGACATAAGTTGTCTACACTCTAAGCCACACGTGCGCTTACATGTCGTTCTTCTTTCAGGTACTGTCATCAGGGAAGAAGTTGGCTTGTCCCTAGACAAAGCTGATAAAGATGTTCTAGGAACGGCCGCCAAGGTTGTAGTTACCAAGGATTCAACAACAATAGTTGGGGATGGTACTACCCAGGACGAAGTAAACAAAAGGGTGACACAAATCAAGAACCAGATTGAGGTCTGTATCATTTAAAATTAAAAATTCTATGTGTTCCTGTACTTCTCGTCAAACCACTCATGTATTCATTTTCTCCTGACCCTGCTCTTTTTTGGGGGTCTCTTTGCTTACATGAATTTACAGGGCAGATCTTTTGGATTCACATGTCTCAGTATTTTTTTGTGGATTTTTATACAAGTTATTTTTTCTTCAGGCTGCTGAACAGGAATATGAGAGAGAAAAACTGAATGAGAGAATAGCTAAGCTCTCTGGTGGTGTTGCTGTCATCCAGGTGATCCAAATGTTCTGCAATTGAACCAGTGCACTTGTTAATGTACTACTAAGGCTGCATTTGCAGAAGATAATTGTTGTGAAATGACGCTACTTGTTATGTAGGTAGGAGCACAGACAGAAACTGAGCTTAAGGAAAAGAAACTGAGGGTTGAAGATGCGCTGAATGCAACCAAGGTGAATACTTCTCTTTGTTAAATATAATTTAATTTTGGGATTGCATTGGGAGAGCCTTCTGATGCACATAGAGTATGGTGTTTGTTAATTAATAGTTTGTTCTGCGGCAGGCGGCTGTTGAGGAAGGTATTGTTGTTGGAGGTGGCTGTACGCTTTTGCGGCTTGCATCAAAAGTTGATGCCATTATAGAAACACTTGAGAATGATGAACAGAAGGTAGGAAAACAAATGAAATGATCTTTGGTTATTGTTTTATTTCATCCTAGGTTCAAGGCGTTTGTTTTCAATTATCAATAATTAAAATTTCCTTTTGGCTTCAAGGTTGGGGCTGAAATCGTAAGGAAGTCCTTGAGCTACCCACTTAAATTAATAGCAAAAAATGCTGGTGTTAATGGCAGTGTTGTTACTGAGAAGGTTTGTACTCTGACATTTGTTCTTAAGTACGATGAATATGCAATTCTGCAGCTTGTGTGTAACGAATTTTTGAACATGTATGATTTCAGGTCCTTGCCAATGATAACTTCAGGTATGGTTACAATGCCGCTACAGGAAAATATGAGGATTTGATGGCTGCTGGTATTATTGATCCCACCAAGGTAATTTTCTGCCGAATCAATGCGCTTTCTTATTCGTCGTCACATCAGAAGTAATTCTTTCATTATTAGAATATATATTGAAATGCACGTGTGCCTTTGTGTTGTGCTGTAAAATTACTATAACCGATTAACCATGTTGAACCGATAGAAGTGATCAGCTGCATGAAGATGAACCTCTGGGATATGGATTTTCTTTCCTTACCTTGCAATCAAACAAGGATGTTTTCCACCCTATTTTTTATACTAGTATTTTGAGTCCATAAAGCTAACGTTGTGTGAAACAGGTGGTGAGATGTTGCTTGGAGCATGCTGCGTCGGTGGCGAAAACATTCATCACATCAGATGCTGTTGTGGTGGACATCAAGGAGCCTGAGAAAGCAGCTGCTGCTGGGAACCCAATGGGTGGATCAGGTACACGGACCTGCTCATCATGATCAAATAGTAGTATATATTGTATGCTTGAACAGAGTTTGCTAATTGTTTTTTGTTCAGGTTTTGGATTTTAGTTTAGAAGAAGAGGAGTACCCTTTTTGGCAGTTGGCAACCATATTTACACTGGAGGCAGGCAGAATTTACAGTTGATTATGAGACTTATTTTTTTTCTGTGTGTAATTGTTGCGTACGTCAATGTGGCAGATGAGAGGAGTAGTTGGTTATGAATGGCCATGATGACAGTTTATTGTTGCTCGACCTTACAGAAGAGCTGAAGCAGTGCAACATAATGTTTTTAAGGTTGAGAATTATGCAAGCTGAAGCAGTTGGTAATAACCTGGAGAGGATGGTGGATTTTGTGTTGTCGTTGGAGTAGATGATGATTTTAAGGGGGCATTGGCAGATTACAATAATAAATAAATTATTTACATGATAATCGAGTTAGCAGTGATCGTGTTTATATAGGGCCTAAGGAGGAGTATATATATGTATTTAGCAAGCAGTGGGTTGTTAGTTACAGGCAGGGGGGGATTGAATTATTATTATTATTAGGCGGCGGTGTTGTTGGCGCGGAGGTCCTCGAAGCTCCAGTCACGGCGGACGCCGCCGCTGCGACGGAGACGAGGAGGGCCGCCGCCTTTACATTCCATCAGCTGCGACGCCGACGCCTCCTCCACCGTCGATTTGCACTTGCGCACCTGCTTCTGCTTCTTCTTCTTCTTCTTTTCGTCGTCGTCGTGGTTGCTGTTGCTGGACGACGACGTGGGCGTCATGGGCGCCGGTGGTGGTGGATCGAGCATCAGCAACGCGGATTGGGGCGTCCTGACCGGGGCGTAGCGCGGCTGCGCGAGGAGTCCGTCGGCGGTGACACCTCGTTGCAGGGCGGTGCAGCAGGTGGCCGTCTGCGGCTCACGCCGCCCTGCATCGTACTCGTCGTATTCTTCTTCATCATCCCCACGTTGCCGTTGCCGTTGCCGGGTCACCAAGTTGCACGTCAGGTACGACGAAAGGCTCATCTCGATCTTCTATATAGCTCCTCACTTGATCATCTACTATCACAATCTCTCTCTTTTTCCCAAGGCTATATATATAGAATTTTATAGCTCTCTCACCGTCCTAATTTTGAGCGGCCGCCCGGCTAATTTTTGGATGGATGGATGGATTCACCCAAATTAGCTAATTAACTGATGACCAACGGCATGCATGCGTGAAAACACTAATAATATTCGCCCAGCTAATTTGAGCATCCGCATGTGTAGTCCACTAGATACACATCTTGTTCTTTCTTTTTATCACAAGTAACCACATGTTTTTTATACTCTCATGTACAATTGAGAAAATCATTCTGTTCAAAATTGTATTGTGATTCACCTGTTTTTTTTTTTTTGAAATGAGGGCAAAAGCTTTGCCTCGTATATTGATAGAGATGGAGAAAATACAGGACGATAAAATTATGTACATGGCTAGCCTAAAAAAGAACTAAGCCCGCAAAAGGTGATGGTTAAGTGATATCTTCCAAGATTCCGAACTCTTGAAGCTTAGAGGCTCCTACTTTGACTCATGCCCGACCTTCCTCTTTTATCTTGGCGAGGATGGATGCCGGTGGCGATGCAGTGTTTCGAAAAATTCATGCATTTCGCTCACACCATATTTCCCAGGATACCAAGATCACCAGAGTACACAGGGGAATGCAGTGGTTGTTTGCGAGAATTATGATTTATGTGTGACATTTGCGGTGAAAATTATGATGAATTTGTTGTGACTTAGTTTCATCTTTACATTTGTTGTGCAAAACTAGGATGTTCAACGTATTTTAACTTAGGCTGTGTTTGATACTTGGGGTTGGGAACCCAACTCCACCGTACGGAAAACGGAGCAGTCTATTAGCGCGCAATTAATTAAGTATTAAAAAAATAGATTAATTTGATTTTTTTAAAGCAACATTCGTATAGAAACTTTTTATAAAAATGCACCATTTAGCAATTTGAAAAACATGCGCACGGAAAACCAGGGAGATGGGTTGGGAACCTTGTGGAACGAAAACGTAGCCTAAGTCATACACGTGGCGGGTAGGGCGCGACATGGGGGCGCCCGATTTTACTCCCCTACATGGGGCGCCTGATTCTAGGCATCTTTTGCATTTATGCATGCATGTGCAGGCTTGCTGCAAAGATATTAGTTCTGCATGTATCATCTTGCAGTAAGTATGCATTGATTAATGGATCATCGTACACAGACATGCATGCATGATAGTACTAGTGATATTTGGATATCGAATTAATTGGTAGCAATATGGCTAGAGCAAGGAGATGATGGCGAGGGAGATGACGCCGTGCTGGAAGAGGGGCTTGGTCTTGGCCTTGATGGTCGGCGGCGTGGCCATGCCCTGCCCCTTGAACTCGTCCTCGCAGGTCACCGGCGCGTCCGTGGTGGCGCTCATCGCCGTCTTGGCGTCGCCGTACCTCCACGAGTCGATCGCCGCCACGGCGTTGCCGAGGTTGTAGGCGGCGTCGCGGAACACCTCCAGGCAGGAGTCGAGGCAGGACCTCGGCGGCGAGCCCGGCGGCGCCCTGTCGCGGAGCACCCTGGCCTCGGAGGCGATGGTGGCCAGGGCGGAGCGGAGCGGCATGGTGGAGAAGAGGGCGAGGCCATGGAGGTCGGCGCCGGGGTACCCCGACAGGGACGACACGCACAGGGTGTAGTTCACGTTGGGGTTGCTCCTGCTGCATTGCCCGCACGTCTCCTCCACTATACCTATACCGCCCGCCGCCGCCACTGCCGCCGCCGACGACGCAATGACCATTATTACAAACAAGATCATCTCCAACAAGATGCAGACGCTGCAGCAGCGAGTGGCCATGCCGATCGACCGACCGACCTTCCTTATAGTTAGCAACCGCGTACGAGCTAGTCTCTCTGCCAGTGTCTTATATATATGCATGATTGTGGGATTAGTTACTAATCAACGTCTTCTAGATAGTACACAGTACGAATACACATGCTCCACTTATTCTTATCAACACACATGTACACCCTATTATATAAGTATCTGTGATAGATTGAACCAGTATATATCTTGAGACTAAGTCATCATAAACATCTCACTGTAATGAGTATGTTACCTTGAGATTGACAAAGTTATCATGGCCATATATCACTGTCGACGCATACGTCATCTATCACTGATATATCTTGATATTGCTAAAATCATCATTGACGCATCACTGTTGACGCGTACATCATCTAACACTAAAAAAATAATTTATCGTAAATATTAACACATGTGTTAATTCTAAGACTAGTAGTATACACTACTCATGCCGTTCGTTCTGCAAGTGGTAAGCAGTTATGTTGCAACCGAAACCTGAACAACTTTGTTCTGCTCTTAACTAAGTAGTACTCCATCTTTAGCTCTAGCTTCTTAGTTGTGATCTCTTGATTGTCCTTGTTTAGCCAAATGCATTCCCTTTAACTTTTAAAATGGAAGGATGCTTTCCTTGAATATTTATAAATTGGGTCCAAAATTTTGGATTCCTCGACATGGATGTACGATAATCTCCACCTGTGTTTGATCAATATGATCACTTTTACTCTCGCATTAGTTAATTGTAATGATGTGTACAGTACTAGTACTATACAGCGTTTTGTCGACATTGATACAAGTTCAGTTTCTTAATTAATTGCATGGCAAATCAATATTGCATTTGGAACCGATCGAACAGACTCCTGCAGTATCTCAAATCCCGATATTGTTTTCTTCAGCAAAAAAACAAAAAAAACAAAAAAAATCCAGAGATTACGACAACAGGTGATTCACTTCATTTATCCTGACAACATGCTTGTAAATATTTAATTGTAAAATTTCCTTGCACTAGCTAGTAGTATTGGCTCATAGAGATCGTTCGATTTCCATTTTCTTGTTGATCTGAATTTGTAAGATCGATCAGCAATATTTTTACATTTGATCATTGAGATCGAAACCATGGACATGTGAACATATATACCAAGGTCAACAGGAGGAAAATAAAAATACACAGTAAATTAATCGTGTTATTATTCATTCTTCTTTCATCTGATGAAGATTTAAATCCTACAGTACATATTCAATTCAATCAGCAATTAATAATAATAATAATTTAAGTAAAAGAAGAAGAAGAAATTCCAGCGGATGATCGATCGATGAGCAATGCAAATTAATAAGGAGTAGTAGAAATAAAATTAGGCAGAGGCAGGCAGGCGATAGATGGAAGTAAGGAAGAAATGGAGGAAGATTAGGCGGCGGCGTGGGTGGCGATGGCTCTCGTTCATCCCGGGGGGAATGCTAATGCTATCTGCATACCTAATTGCTCCTCGATCTAGTGGAATGTTACTGCTGAAAAATTAGAGTATATATTTTATGTGACAAATGACATCTGAGGGGGACACTCAGAATATAATTTTCAGAGCAAAGGCGAAAGTAAAATATCCTGATTCAATTTTGGGTGCCCAAACATCGATCGATCTGAAAATGATGCCCATAAAGTGAAGAAAAGGTGAGAGAGCACTCAACTTACAAAACTCTTGATAAAGTCACCTCCTTTTTGCACAATCACCTGGTATGTACGTGGATTAATCGTGGACTAAATACATTAACTTAGTATCAGAGTCAGGAATACTATGAAAGGATAGATCGAGCCAAGGAAAAGGAGTTGTCACCTTGTGGTTGTGGGTGACAGCTCTCTCACCCTCACGCAGCGCTACCTGTTCTTCAACTCCAAGTCTCACAGCATCTACATTGCAACCAAATTAATGCATCAATCCGTGCCTACGAAACTAGAGTTCACGATGGATGGTCACTGCATATGCATATATGCATGCATGCGTCGCTTTGATTAGACATGACCATATAGAAATCTGCGGTTCAGGAGTGTGCAAGGGCCAAAAGAACCGGCAAAAGCCAGTTGGATCTGCCTGCCTGTCCATGATGAACAGGTCTCTACTTGTAGTTGTACGGGGTTGTTTGGTTGATGTCTAAGCTTGCCATAACTAAGCTTAGGCAAGTTGTGGCATGTGGCAAAAGTATGGCCAAGAAATAGTTAGCCACAAGTGTGGCAATGTTAGCTCTAATTATCTGAGTATGACATGTGGGACCTAAGGGTAGGAAAGTGTGGCATGACACAACTGTGGCATTGAAACAAACACACGACTAAAAACTGTGGCATGACTGAAGTGTGGCGTGGCAAAGTGAAGCAATCAACCAAACACCCCTGTAGCCCGCTACTGACCGTGGACAGGGAAAGACATATTTCATGTTTCAGCAGTAAGATTTCAGACTAGTAAAATGTGCACATGTACAGTGGCAAATCACGGTTATTTACCATTTGAGTTTAGGTTGTAGAAAATCTGAAAGACAAGTCTTACTGCTGAAATCAACCTGATTGAGTGATTGCTATATATTCAGTCATTTGCAAGATCATGTGTTAATTCTTCTTAGAGTGAAATAGTCTGAATGTTATCCTTGGCATTGTAAATCTTTTTTGCCAAGTCCTTTTTTAACCCTTTCATTGAGGACCAATTTATGTATTCTATAAGCTTCTATATAGTTACTACCTAATTAAACACCTAAAACTCTACATACAAACATAGCAATTATATATGCAAGCATAGTAATTAGTACATCCTAGAGCTTATATAGAAGCACGTCACATCCTAAAACTCAACGTATAAACATACCAAATAATCATTTCTCATATCATTTTCACAATATTTTAACTTAAATCCATCTATCAATTTTTTTTCAACATTTAACACATATATCCCTCCATCGTTTATACAACATTTAGGATATTTTTTATCTATGTATTCTGTAGCAAAGCGCGGGGGTGTCATCTAGTTAATCTGGATCATAACATTCTTGCTAATTGCTCTAATGCTCTCCACTGCACATGTCTCTTGCATGAGTTTCAAGTGTGAAAGTTGTGTGCTATTCTATTATTGGCTCGGCAATACTACTTTGTTTTTAGTGACAGTTGAGCATGTGAGCACATATGGTATGTTCGAAGTTAGTTCATAATGCTGGAGTTGAGGAATGCTATGAAAGGAGTGCTCACCTTTTGTGTGTGACAGCTCTATATATTCACCCTCACCCACCACTACCGATTCTTCATTGTACATTATATTGCAACCATATATATGCATCCATCTGTTCCTATGAAACTAGAACTCACAATCGACGCTATCCATGATGAACGGGTCTCTGCTGCTGCTCGCTAAGTAAAAAGACCTCTTTTCATGTTTCAGCAGTAAGATTTCAGACTAGTTAATGTGCTCCTCAAGTGTCATTTTCAGTGGCAAATCACGATTATTTACCATTTCGGTTTAGGTTGTACAAAATCTAGAAGAAAAGTGCTTGGTGCAAATCACTGCACATGTGCATACGAGAGCACTGCCAAAAAAGAAAAAGAAAAACTACAATCGTGACTCTGAGTTATTTAGGATGATCTTTTACACCACAAAGACTAACTACTACAATTGCCCATTTTATGCTTCCAAATTTTCCTTTTTCTCCCCGTCTTGTTCCACTGCTTTTGCCAATAAAGCAGTAGCTGATGCTTCCTTGCACTTACCCCAGAGGAGAAGATAGAGGCCTCCAATCACAAGAGCAGCACCTATCGCACTGCAAAGACAAAAAGAAAAACAAAAGTGCGACTTTTGATGTGTCCATCTGCGTAATAAAGTTGTCTTTTGGCCGATAGTTCCTTCAATTTGTAACTTTTTAGCAACACGTCAATAGTTTAAGTGATGCTAGTTGATAGCACAATGATATCAATTCTAGATCCTTTCAAAGAACTAGTAATCACTAAATTTATTTGCAAGCGTCAAGAATGAGCTTTCAAACCATGTGCTATCATAAACTAGTCCGAGTGCAGTTGTCAAGTTCCAAAATTATATATCTAGTACTTGTGCTTATTCATGTGAAGGTTTATCCTTTTCATGAAGGAAGAAGAGATCAAGGAAAGGCCGAGAGTAGTACCTTCCAAGGAAAATCTGCTCATGAAGGAAGAAGAGATCAATGAGTGCAGCCATGATCTGGATGAGAGGCATGAAGCCTGCAGTGAAAACTGGGCCCTTCTTCTCGATGCACCAGGTCATCAGCACATACCCTATCCCTGATACCCCCACTCCCTGCAAGTGCACACCAATAAAAAGTGCAAGGTTTTTTTCTCAGTGGAACACCAGGACACTTTGCACTGAATCTGAATCACTCCCACTTGGGAACTGTCCTGTCCCTTCCTGAATTCAGAAATTCTTTGCCCGGGCCCATATATCTAGTAATCCTATCTTGTACTAGTGTAGTGTCTGCTCTGTTACTTGCGCGTGACAACTGAATTAATTTCCACAAAAGTTAATTCATGTGCTCCAGCAATGGCATGTACTGTTTTACTGTGTCGAAGAATACCCTCTTTACCATTTTCTTTTACCAGAATCAGATTCTTTTGCATTCCAAATTCAGTGATATATATAGGATTTAGTTTTTTATTGTGAGCATGATTAAGTTAGCACAATCAGGTAACATGTTTGTGTCAAAACATTTTGGTTGATGTTTAGAATAAAATTTTGCAGCAAGTCCATGGCATTATAACCGCGATTAATAAAAGACAGACAGGGAAAGATTGGTGATAGGGAGAGTTATCTTACTGCAAAAACAACAGCAATGATCTGTATGTTTCCTCGAATCAACCACACTGAAAGGCGCCTTTGTGTTGTGAGTGCAACAACTCCTGCTTGCATTGAGCTGAACGAGGTCATGAATGCAGTGCTGGAGAAGACTGCAGGGTATTTCTTGGTGAGCTTCCCCTGCAGAAGCATCCATAACGAGAAGCTGATGCAGTTCAAAACCAGCAAGACCGAGCCTAGCATCCATCGCTCCTTGCTGATGCTGCTGCTGCTGGAGGTAATACCCTTTGCACTGTGCTCTTGGACTGACGATGTTGTGCGAGTCAAGGCAGCTCCCTTGTACAGGCCCAATAGCGTCGCGCCACCAACAGACATGAGCGTTCCTATGACTTTTGCCAGCCCCGCCTTGCTCCTCACATCAACTGTTTCCAGTCTGCATAGTGGAAAATTTTTCTGGATAGTGTTTTGATTAAGTACAAAATTTTGCACTGTGAATGCATTGCAATTCCTCTTTATTGGTAAAAAGAATGTAAACAAAGCTCTGAAAATGGTGTCAGTCTGCTTCATACACTGATTTGACTGGATTTGGGGGCACGGCTGCACAAACTAAGCCCCACGTTTGGTTTGATGATCTATTATGCGTTTGGTTTGACCAAGTTTCCTTACAACTACAGTTACATTTGTAAACTAATTTCCCCTACTAAAGGGGTATTTACTTCTTGCCCTTATTTTTACAATCTTTCTTTTGTTTTGATGAAATCTTTATTTAACTGTTGTGGTTCTCTGTACTCTGACAATAGTTTCAGTCTTGTTAATAGATTGTAAGGAAGAAGGAAATAAAGAAGTGGGGGATAGAAGAACTTACTGGAGAGGGATAGCAATTAAAAAGGTGAAAACCGGAGTCATGTTGGAGAATGTTGCAGTCAGTGTTGCTGTAGTGTAGCTCAACCCCAGAAAGAACAGATACTGAGCACATAATCCCCTATATACAACATGATAAGACAAAAGAGCATAATCATATAACCTTTCAACTCGGTTTGATGATCTATTATGCGTTTGGTTTGACCAAGTTTCCTTACAACTACAGTTACATTTGTAAACTAATTTCCCCTACTAAAGGGGTATTTACTTCTTGCCCTTATTTTTACAATCTTTCTTTTGTTTTGATGAAATCTTTATTTAACTGTTGTGGTTCTCTGTACTCTGACAATAGTTTCAGTCTTGTTAATAGATTGTAAGGAAGAAGGAAATAAAGAAGTGGGGGATAGAAGAACTTACTGGAGAGGGATAGCAATTAAAAAGGTGAAAACCGGAGTCATGTTGGAGAATGTTGCAGTCAGTGTTGCTGTAGTGTAGCTCAACCCCAGAAAGAACAGATACTGAGCACATAATCCCCTATATACAACATGATAAGACAAAAGAGCATAATCATATAACCTTTCAACTCGTTTTTTTTTTCAGTTTTTTATTTTCATTGCACTGGGCAAGAGAACACGATATTACAGGGGAAAAACAAAGAGAGCAAGTTTACCCAAGCAATGCGCTCATGAACATATAGGCAAAGATCTCTTTTGTAAATCTTGGTCTTGTATTCCTGGAATCATTTATAGAAAAAAAAATATGCAAGAGAACTTAGAGTGACATCTTTGCAGGTATTGGAACAGTTCCTTACATTTATATAAACGGCATCAGAGGGCTCCCAATTTCACATTTTTCACTTAGAAAAATGCAAAGGATTCGTACTAAAAGCTAAGGTCCGGCTAGACATTTTGAAGACTGGAACGAGCGCACTAGCGGTCCAGCCAACTAGACCAGTATACCAGGAAAAAATAGCTGAGATGCAGCTCAGCTCCATAACAACCAATCACACAACCTCCAAGCTTTCATACCTTAAGAACTACTGTAACACCCTATATAACAAGCCATTTGAAACATGAAGAAAGAGATAGTTTTGATGTTCGAAAATATCACACGTAACCCCACATTGGATTGGCAACAGCTCTCGATAAAAATTGAAGAGTTACTGAAAGATCATTGAACGATGTATCACCATCGGAGTTTCAAATACTTTGGACTAGTAACTACTAGAAATGCGAATGATATAACAAGAGGTATCTCTCATCTTTCATGCACTTGCATGCACATTGTTACCAGGTACTAAACATCATCATAAACAAACTTTGCACAAGAAATTCAGAACCTGATAAGACACTTGAGATCAGACTACTTGTCACAAACCTTTCTTTGAAATAAGCAATCGGAGCGAGCAGGACTGCCGCTACAAACTGGCGTAGGGTGATAAAGACAACGTGGTTTAACCCATCAGCCAAAGCCTTCTTGACCAATGCTGTCATCAGCGCGAAGAGCGTGTCAAACACCAGCATTGCGACTACAGGCTTCAGAAACTCCACCCAATTCATTCTCTGTGTCTGCACTGAACAGCTGAAGCCTGAAGGGGTGGATTAGGTAAGCCTAGAGTGCCTAGTCCCCCTATAGCAAGCTTGCTTATATTACACAGTTTGGCTGCAGGTGGAACAAGGCAATGCCACACATGTAGCTATCTTGAATGGAACATTTTGATTCGGTGTCAGGTCATTAGGTAACTAGTTCATATACAAACATTTGTACATGGATGAGGTAGCAATGCAATAGGTTGGCAAGCAGAGCATCGCTTTGTTGATGCAGCAACAGAAGCCTCCTCACGGAACAGTGGAACAACCGAACAAGCAGGCTATATATGCATGATCGGATTGCGTGAGCTGAGGAATATTGGTACAAAGTGCATGAATACAGACTGGTTCTAGTGTCATTCAGCTGATGTTGGGGTAAGAACAAAGGGCAATGAATTGTTCCTTGAGAGCATGAGCATTAGATGCTAACCTGTAGCCATTGCTGAAGCATTACATGGTCTAGCATAGCAGCTACTCAATCAAGTCAGTCCATTGACATCGTCAGGTACGCCTCCCTACCTGCCGCCAAGGGAAGAAGAGGAGTGTTAGTGATAGAGATGCCAGCGATCTAGTCAAGAATAAGTACTTGATTTTGTATATGTTTTCCAGACAAGGGAATACATGCCAGTATCAGACCATATATCTACCTATATATTTTGTCCTATGCTGCTACGTATCGTGTACTTTTCTCACACTGATGTACCAGCAGCATTCCGTTCGTCCATCCAATTCTGCACAACATATA
Organism: Oryza longistaminata; assembly: GCA_009805545.1. Lineage (NCBI taxonomy): Eukaryota > Viridiplantae > Streptophyta > Magnoliopsida > Poales > Poaceae > Oryza > Oryza longistaminata. The sequence goes on from CM020179.1 coordinate 164,950, forward strand.
GCACTGATGATTCCGCAATCTCAGGTTGAGATTGTCGAATTGCTCTTTATTTTGCGTCTTGACACGACGATCACGGAGTACATGTGATCTCATGGATTTCCTTTGCATATTTCTTCCTCATGTACGTACACTAGTAGTATGTCTCAGGCAAAGCATCAAATATGTTGCCAGGAGTCGACCACAAGAGTCCCAGCAAGTGCTGCTGTCATGTTCAAGCTACCCACTTAAAAGTGCTACTCCCTCTCCATCCCAATATAAATCCAGCATACAGATGTGAGGGAGAGAGTACCAGTGAAAACAATTTTACAGCTAGCCTGGGCACAGCAAGCCATGGAACATTAGGAATTCAGGCTGCAGCAGAACCAACGAGGGCGAGATAATAATAACCCAACTTGCAGGTTCTTTCAACGGTGTAAAAAAGATCCATTAAGAGAAATAAGCACAGAAACATTCTCACAAACAATAAGGATACCATAGGAGCAAGTGCTCCAATTACATAGCATCCTAACACAGTAGTACAAAATTTCATTGTCCAATGACCTTGTAATTTGACTCAAAAACAGAGCAGAAAAAGGTTCTTGTGCACTCTCTCTAGGACAGGTTTTGCTACAGCTAGTAAGGAAACGCAGCTCACTGGTCCTCAGTGATGGTGCCCTTGTCACTGACATAGATGCCATCCAGGAACTTCCTGATATCCTTGTTCTTGACGTGGCATTTCTGTTGGGAGAAAAAAGGAAATAGACATGGTTTAGGACAGAGATCAACTAAGCATCAGGTAGTAAAGACACCTAACAAGATGAGACTCGTGCAGCACAGAGTAGCAAAGATATCACCCCACCTATTGGTGATAGTCAAGTAGGAGCAGAATCTTAACACTGTTGTTATACATCCAATTTGGGAAGCATGAACGAACTCTAAGAAATATACAGAATCTTAAAGCATATGCACACAGAACACCTACTCCATTATACAGCAGCAAATTAAAGTTGTAACAGTCTGACATAACGAAGCATTGTGATTTACAGGATCATCATAGCACACATTCACAGAGCTAAGAGAGACAGGGGTGCAAGAAATCTAACCTGGTTGATCAGTGCCGCAGAACGGGAGACAAGCTCGATATCATTGCCATCAAGGACCAGCTCATCCTTGACCTTCTCAGAACGCAAAATTGTCACACCCTCAAGCATGTCCACTTTCCTCACCTATTATTGAAGGAAAGAAGGATGTCATAACATTTTTTATTATCTGTGGTTTCCAAGCTATATACTGAATGAATGTGACAGCAGATTGGGAAAAAAACAATGTTGAAGGCCAGAGAATGATTTGCTTTTCTAGAGTCTAAACCACATGTCTATGTTGTGTAGAACAAATATGAGAAATATTGAAGCATGGCAGAAATGATGTATGTGCAAGTGATCCCTAATAATGTGTTTTTAACAGAAGAATCAGCATTTTGTGTTGCAAGACTAACTAGAGCAGCAATCCGAAGCTGAATGTAGGCTAAACAGGCAATCTGTGAGGCATAAATTAAATATTTGCAGCTACTAGTTGAGATGAATCAATAGAGGCGTGTAATCGTGGAGTGGAGAAAATACATTGCGCGTAGGATGAAATCATGTACGTGCTGGTAGATGGTAATAGAAAGAAAGGGAAAGGGGTAATCGGGGGGACCTTCTTCTCGCCGAGGAAGTTCCTGATCTCGATGGCGGTGTTGGAGTTGGTGATGGAGGCGTTGATGGGGAAATGGGCATAGACGAAGCGCATCTTGTAGCGGTAGCCCTTGGTGACGCCGGTGATGAGGTTCTGGACGTGGGAGATGGCGGTGCGGATGGCGGCCATGGTGCGGCGGGTGCCGAACCACGCGTCCACCTGCAGCTTCCGAACCCCCTCCACCTCCAGCAGCTGGAAGTCCAGGTTCAGGTGCTTGAAGTTGCGCGTCAGCTTCCCACGGGGACCCTCCACCGTCACCACCTTCGCCGCCACGTGCACCGTCACCCCCGACGGGATCTCCATCGTCTCCGAAGCCAAGATCGTCTTCATCGCGCCCGATCTCTCTCTCTCTCCCACTCCGGCGGGGGCGGCGGCGATGCGGGGCGTGGAAGAAGAAGGAAGAAGGAGACTAGTGGCGTTTTCCGCTTTATATAGGTGGGTGACACACACGGCCTTAGGGTTTTTGCCATATTGGGCCTAGGCTTTCTGGTGGGCCGTTCAATGGGCCCAATCAACACGCTCGCGACTTGTAGATTGTAGGAAAAAGTCCACTTTGACTCCCTTAAATGTCGGCCGAATCTAATTCGTGACCCTCAACCGCAAAACCGGGTATGATGACTCCCTGAACTATTGAAACCAGTGCAATTTGACTCCCTGAGCGGTTTTGGAGGGCGGTTTTGCTGACGTGGCGCTGACATGGCGATGTTGACCTAGTCTTCGTCTCACGTGGCGCTTGCGTGGCATTCGAATTAAAAAAAATATATGCAGGACCCATCTGTCATTCACACACAAAAATATAGTGTGGGACCCACTGACACGTGGGGCCCACATGTCATCCTCTCTCTCTATCTCTTCCCTTCATCGGTCTGCAGGGGCGGGAGCCGGACAAGCGGCGACGGCAGCAAGCAACACTAGGCGGCAGCTGCGGCGGTCGAGGGAGTGGTCAGCGGCGGCGGCGGTCTA
>CM020179.1:167650-203038 GCA_009805545.1 Oryza longistaminata
TAGCGAGTCGTCGGCGGCGGGGCCAGATCTTCCCCCTCCCTCTCTCTCCTCATCTCTTTCTCCCCCATTTGTCCTCACGGAGTAGGGCCAGATCGGCGTTGCGGCGGCGACGGACGGGGGTCGGGTTGGTGGCCGGCGGCAGACGGGGGCCGGAGCGAGATGGTGTCGCTACCGCCCTCCCGCCCGCCGGCGCCAGCCCGGCAACGACGCCGCGGGGAGGGGCCTTGAGGCTGTGGCATCTGGACCGACGAGGCGCGGGGTGGCAACGCGCCGTGGCAGGACGGGGGGAGGATGTTGACGACCCGTTTGGGGGAGAGGAACGTGAATTAGAAGGATAATGATGGTAAAAAGATAGTCGTGTTCCTTAGATAGATGCGTATACTTACCCAAGCCACTCAGTGAGGATACTAAACAACTACATACCTTACATGTATGATTTCTTTTTTAGTAAATTACTAAGATTTCACTCTGCGCTCGCTTCGGTCGCAGTGGTTCTAGAGTCCATCCGCTCGGAGGGCCAGCTGTGGTCTTTAGCCGGTGTTACTTGTTTTGGGGATTTCTTGGGAGTGTAGCGTGGCTCTGTCCCCTCCCGCTGTTTGGAGTTGCGTTTTTAACCGTCGTAGTAGTTCCTAGCTTCAAGTCCCCCCCCCTAGGCATAAGCCAGTCTGGCTGATTGCTTTGTGTAACAAAAACTCTTTTCCTGCTAATATATTGGCGTGCAATCCTTTTGCACGTTCGCAAAAAAAAACTAAGATTTCACTTTAAGTGAGAACAACTCTACTTCCCCCGTTTCACAATGTAAGTCGTTCTAGCATTTCCCACATTCATATTGATGTTAATGAATCTAAATAGATAAGATTCATTAACATTAATATAAATGTAGGAAATGCTATAATGACTTACATTGTGAAATGGATGGAGTACCTTACATGTATGATTTCTTTTTTAGTTTTAGCAACTTCTAAACATTTATGTACCTGCATGTCTACTAACTAAAGAAGCTGATCTCGTGTTAATAATTACTCTCTCCATCCCAAAATATTGATGCCGTTGACTTTTTTTAAAAATGTTTGACCGTTCGTCTTATTCAAAAAATTTAAATAATTATTAATTCTTTTCCTATCATTTAATTTATTGTTAAATATACTTTTATGTATATATATAGTTTTACACATTTCACAAAAGTTTTTACTTTTGAGTAAGACGAATAGTCAAACATGTTTAAAAAAGTCAATGGCGTCAAACAAAACATGGTAGACATGTTCACAAACTCATCCGTGATGCGTGATGTTCTGTCCTCGCCGGAGCTTCACGGTGATGGAGGGATGGCTGCTCAGCACACTAGGAGCTGCCATCGCCGTCGTACGTGTCTGGCTCCCGGCGGCCACCGTATCGCCCACGTACGTGGCGGCGCCCCGTGCAGCTGGATACTTGCTTTTCTGCCTGACAAATACTTCCTCCGTTTCACAATGTAAGTCATTCTAGTATTTCTCATATTCATATTGATGTTATATAGATTAACATCAATATGAATATGAAAAATGCTAGAATGACTTACATTGTAAAACGGAGGGGGTAACAAGCAACAAGCTGGAGCATTTCCAGACCAACACAGCAGTATGCATTCCGTCATCATCACTACGATCTGCATCTAACGCAAAGTTTCGGCCAGGGATATTGAATAGTGACAAGGAAATGCCCATAACCATTCAACTAGATGATAAATTCTTTGGGCCAGCCTATTTTTGTCAAGGCAAGCTTGGCACAAACTAAATTGACACAAACACCAATAATATGTTTCGGGATCGGCCACTATCGCCGTATCTGTACAAGCTTTTAATTGGCAATCATACAGAGCATGTAAATTTTCACCCTAGCTAGGGGTTCATAGCACAAATCCAACAGACTTGCCAAAATTTTCTTCCACCGCGCTACTTGACTTGATACGTTTAAACAACAAAGTAATCAAATCAGATCAAAAATGATATGACATGATACACAAGTCACACATTGCTAGCTGTGGGGAATGTCCAGGGCACTGGAATCACCAAGCACCTTACGGGAATTGGGATTGGAAGAGAGAGAGAGAGAGAGAGAGAGGATTGGATTGATTTGAGTGGAAGAGAGAGCAGGTGACGAGCTTGTGGTGCCCGTGCGCGCGCCTCCCTCCCTCCCTCCATCTACTTCTCGATCATGGGCCACCCAATTATAGGTGATAGGGCCGGCCTTTTGTCTATGGGCCTTTTCTCTTATTCTGTCTACTTCCATTCTGAATGAATATTCTATAAGCAGATGAACTTACATATTCAGTCCATTGCGATTTTAATTTTTTTAAAGATGTTAATAAATATAATAGTAAAACATCTACCAATAGTCAAGCAACCGATAAGTTTTCAAATTTAAACAGAGAAAGACTCACGGTTACAGGACAATTCTCTATCTCCCTCTTAACCATGCATATCCAACTGAAATATCAAATACAAGCCTCTATATGAACTGGAGTATGTAACTGAAGTCTATATGAACTACACCATTCAAAAGTGGAATATAACAACACTAGCTACTTAAAATGATTTTAAGAGTGTAGCACTACTACGTATAAAATCATGCTCCTTTCGTATGAAAGCATCGAAGACCAAGACTATATATAGCCCATTAGAAGACAAGAGGGTAACATGGAGTATTTGGTTAGACGATTTTTTTTTTTTTTTTTGTTATTGAAGGCACCGCCAAATTACTAAGATTTCACTTTAGCTGAGAACAACTCTACCTTACATGTATGATTTATTTTTTAGTTTTAGCAACTTCTAAACATTTATGTACCTGCATGTCTAGTAACTAAAGAAGCTGATCTCGTGTAAATAATTACAAAGATTTGACGATTGGTTAGTTGGATCGTGTAGAAGGAGATTTGGATCAACCGTGACTTTCATTGATCAATGGAGCTTACATTTATACATGTACAACAAGGCTTGGGAGCTGCCTAGGCCTAACTAATCCCCTGGTCTAACGGACGTGCAGCGGTGCGAGGAGCGCTATAAATACATTGCATCATTAAAGGTAAAAGAAACAAATCAACAAAAACAAAAAAGATGAACCATAATCACAGTGAAAATAGAGGAGCAGAATAAAAATTTGTGAAACGAGTTCAGAGATAACACATGGGAGTAAAAAAGATCGAGAAGGGTCTATACCGTGTGCCACAATTCCTCAGCCTCAGGTATGGGTAACTTTGGAAGTGCAACATTAAATAGATCAAATAGAGAACTCAAGTTCTCCTTGCTGAACGAAGAACTGCCAGTAGAAGTAGCAAGTGACTTCATCTCAATAGATGCTCTCAGGTTCCACAAATCCGCAGCATGTGAAAGAGGACCATTGCAGAGCTTTTTGGCAAGATTCCTAGCTTCCTCTAATCTTCCAGTTGCCTCCTCCAATCCTCCAAGTCTCAAATAAAGAGACACATATTGGCAAGCAAGATCTTCATTAAGACAACCGCTTGATTCGGCATTTTGATAGACTCTCAGTATACATGAAGTGAACCCTGAACCATCAAATTCACCGCCATGAAACAATGAGATGGAATCTTCTGTATCAGCAAACAGAACACCCATCCAAAATTTTGCATACAGGGAATACATTCTGGAAGTTGGCAACCTCCTGACAGCTTCATCATACACCTACAATACAAAAACATAGTTTGAAATGTTTAAATATTGATTTTGATTATTATTGTACTGCAGTAAGTCTGGGGCAGGTTGCATTAATCAACAACCTTTTTTTTCTCCCAAAGAGAGCAAGCAAGATTGAGTGACAGATAAAAATAACCAAATAATGAGTTTTTACCTGTATTGATTTATTCAATTTATTTGATAAAGCTTCCTTTCTATTCAAATTACTGGAACTACTAGTTGAGTCACTAAGCTGAAGCCTAGCAAGCCAATCCCAGTAGTCCTCATTGTCAGAGAACTCTTTCTTCAGGTCATCCATGACCTCTACCTTCAGTTCATCAGAATGTGCTAGGTCAACACTATTCAATATCCCTAAGAATTTCTTCCGCAAGGTTAAGCTTGAAGGAAGAGCTTCCGTAGCACCATGGTATATGGTTTGAATGATTAGCAACCCTTGCTGCCAGAATAGGTCTTCCTTCCCCTCCGAAGCAACTCCCTGTGAGCCAGACTCCTCAGGACCTTCATCTTGTTCATTCAGTGACATGAATAGTTCTTTATTTTCCTCTTTCCAAGTGCTTGCATCATTATTCTTCTTTTGCAGTGTCTTCACATCCTCTCCAAGAGCAACCTTTCGAGCCTTAAGCTTGTTAAGATAGGTAAGCTCCATGCGAAGATACTCAATCCACATATCCTCTGATTCTGGACAAGATCTAAGACCAGTCTGCATAAGAGCACGTGCTGCAGCAACATTCAAGTTCTGATCAAATTCCCATGCTGCTGCATAGATCCAGAGCCCAGGAACCTTGGGGTGGTAACGAATAGCTTGTGCCAGAGCCTGAAAAATAATACAATGAACATGAGATATGTATAAATTTAGTAAATAGTGAGATCAATTTAATGTTAGCCCTCCAAAAATATATATACGCTTGTTTACATATCATCAGAGGAGAAGTTCAAACAAAAAAGGCATGAAATGGGGCACATAAATACACAACAAAAGAAGGACAAACAGGCATCAACTCATACTAAGATTTAAAATGAAATCTACATCCAAGAACCAAAAAAAGAAAAGTTTCAGCTCTAAATAGCTTTCAAGCTCTGACCACATTATATATTTGCAAAAGGAAAAAACACAATTTCAAAAACTTCAAAAGCTCCAACCTTTTGCCAGTTATGACTATATTTCTATGCATACTGCGTGGCCTTCGGAACACATCAGATCTCAAACAAGTATACACTGTACTGGGGAAGTCCTTATTTTTTCTTAGCTCGAATGTTGTGAAAACTTAAACAACGAATTCCATATGAAACATAAAACCAATCGCTTACACTACAGCTTTTCTGTCTTACCCTTCAATAGGTTAATGCCTGGTAATTTAACGTTTACCAGATCTGGACTAGTGAGCATTGAAAGATTTCTTTTTTCTATGGCTTACCCTGTCCCCACCACCGCCTTAACAAACAGTGCACAACACAACAGCTCCAGTGATAGCTGGATGTGGGGTCTGTTTAGTGGCAGCACTGTAGTGTAATCTCATACCATTTTCGTGACGCATAGCCAGTGACACCAGTGCAGCCTATGTCATATTCAGGATTGTGCGGTAATCTACCATGAACCAGACAATGGTTATTGAGTGTAAAAAGCTCAGGAAAAAAAATCAATTTCAACGATAAGTGGGGTCATGACTTTATCATCTTCAGCACTCAACTATTTATAGCGTATTATTTCTGATGCACAACCAGAAGTGCAAGTGAAATTGTCAACGTAATATATAAATTTCTATCAGCAAAACGTATGGCCTAACTTGCTGCCCAATAATTACAATGCCACTTGACCCAATGCCAAAATCAAATTCAGAGCACAAGAAGGCTTCAACCGTAATAAAATTCTTATTGATCAAACAGAGACAAAGAGATGAAATGAACCTATGCATTCATAAAGAAGTGACTAAAGTTTGTTGCCCGTGTCCCTCACTCATTACGGTGTGGCCAAGAAATGAAAGGGCGACATATAGTAATCAGTACTAAACTATTGCTACATCAATCAAGAGCCGCATGTAGAAAAGCTAACAAAATTGATTCAACAAGGTAATGCCGCAGTATCATCAGTATCATAGTATGGAGAAAGAAGTAACGGGCAGGATCAGACAGGAAGGTCGGAAGGTTCGGGGGAGACTTGCCTGCTTCATCCGACCATGGCGCTTGTCGCGACAGAACTCGAGATAGCGGAACCAGAGGTCGAGGTCCCCTTTGTACCTGACGGTGGCCATCCTGTAGATGTCGAGGACGCGGAGGACTCCGGCGATGTCAGAGACGGACTTCTTCCACTTCTTGGCCCTGCCCTTGTTCCTCTTCTTCTTCTTCTTGCTGCTGTCGTTGTCGGTGGCGTCAGCATCGTGGTCGGTGGTGTCGGGGGTGGCGCGTATGATGGCGCGCTTGCGGAGGTCGCGGAGGGCGTCGAGGCGGAGCTCGTAGGCGATGTAGTCGAGGAAGTCGGAGCGGAGCGGGGAGCGGCGTCGGAGGCGGAACTCGAAGTCGCGGCGGCGGCGGACGACCTCGGCGAGCTCGGCGCGGGTGAAGAGGCCCCGGCGCTCGAGGTCGTCGAGCTCGTCGGACATCCGCTCGAGGCGGTACTGCACGGCGTCCGCCATGGTGATGTCCCGGCTGCCGGCGGCGGGGAAGGAAGGGTAGACTGGGGTTTTAGGGTTTTTGCGTGTGAGCGCCTCCGCCCGAGAGGGAGGAAGGAAAGATGTCACCTTCTATCCTTCTACATGGGCTGGGCTGGGCCAGAACTGGACTGCAGCTTCCCTACGAACGGGGCTGTCTAGTACTGGGCCAGAAACTACTGTAGCGTACGCGCAGGCCCGTTAGAAGAAGTCATTGTAACTCCCTCAACTATTGACCCAGTCTAATTCGTACCCCTCCACCACAAAACTAGATACCCCGCAGCTCGCTTTCCCAAGTATTAAAAAACTATACAGTACAAAACAAATCCATGGCTGTTTTTTAGGGTGGTTTTGGCTTAATTACATGATGTCCACATGGCAACCCAGTATCAAAGAAAATTAAAAAAAAATAGACGTGAGGCCCACATATAAGTGATAAGGAGAAAAATAAGAAATATTGATTGCTAGCCTACAAGTGTCTAGGAAATAAATATACATAAGGACAGGGTATTTCCACACAAATCAATCATTTTATCTTATCGAATTAGTGCAGTCTGTTGGCACTTACTTTATATGGTTATAACAACATTTAGAGCTCGTTTTATACATGGAGTTGAGAAAACAAAAGAATAAGAAAAACACAAAATCTTGATATAGAATTGTAATTGCAAAACATGGAAAAATACATGAATGGTCGTTTCAATAAACCGTATGAGAAACACAAGAAATCAGAAGAGAGAGATAGACTCGAAGAAAGCTTTCCAAGGGGTTTGAGTTCTTTCTAACTTTTCTCCAAACCTTACATGCATCGAGCCATTTCTTAGGAAGTTTATAGCATTTGGAAAGCTCTACTCCATTAGTTGACCTAAAAGGAAAAAGTCCTATAGAATTTGGATCCTACATATCTCCTCCACAAATCTGTGTGCTCTCTATGCGTGTCCTCTAGGTGTAAACATCTACTCCGTAATATGTATCGATGCTAGCTACATACTATTTTTGCCCCCACAATATAAGAAATTTGGCGATGCATTTGTTAGTCAAAATCTCTTATATTATAGGATACTGTTAGTATGAGATAAACACTATATATTCATCAAATAGGTTTTGTGGGATCTAGGAAACTTGCACTTTGGAAGCTTGAAGTAATGTTATTGGGTGCATATATCTAGTATTTTATCTCCAGAAGTTTATTGTCTAGTAGCATAGTTTTGTTAAGGGATCCAATTGGACCAAGTGGATCCTCCCTACTTTTTAAAGAAATAGTTTCTACCCTCGTGATCGGCTTTTAAAGAGATCTACTTGCGTTACCTTAGGTTAGTTAGGGTGGGTGAGTTTCCAATATGATTTTTTTATGATAAGGGCCACACCTCCCTTTCCCATCTCCCTAGTCTTCTTGCCCCTTGTTTCTCTAAAAGGACAAGGAAGCATGAATGGTTAATATACTCAACACGTCATTTCGTCTTTTAGACGCCACGGCGCGCTCATCAAAACCATTAGTCTCGGGTTAGACCTTACTTGATTAATTCAACGATAAAGCTAACCAGGAGAGTTGGTTTGTACTATATTTTTATGGAGCTAGTAGGAAACTGAAACAGGATCAACTTGCAAGCAGGAAAGCAGAACAAGGATGGATATTATTGCTAGATTGAAGTAGGATAGGTGTGGAATCTGACAAATCAGGCAGATGTGTGATCTTTTTTCTTTGAAAAATAATGAAAAAGGAGGGGGAAAGAAAAATCAGATTTTGGTTGGCTCGTACGAGGCTCGGTCTGCAAGATGGTCCACGTGGAGGTCCCCACCGCGGCTTTTGATGGCGGTGGGCACAGGTCTTCCACGTGTCCGCGCATGAGTGGATGTGTCCGTACGAGGCCACCTGGTCCTCGTACCGTCGTACGAACGGGCAAGCGCAAGCAAGTAGTGTGTCGACACGTGGAGCCAGTGGTAGAAACACAAGCGTCGTGCTCCCTTCATTTCTCGAACAAATTAAGCAGCTCACTTGCACATTAATCGGTGCCCCCAAACTAGTAGAAGTACAACTATAGTGTAGCACAAACGCATTTTCTATGCAGGGCTGTCTACATATATCATTTGATGCACACATCTCTGTATCTAACATGCATTACCGTATATGGAGTACTACTTTTGAGACGTCACACATGATAGGTTAATTCTACACATCATGATCATACTGTTTCTTCAAGCACCAGTACATGCAAGATTTTTCCTAGACACCATAACCATTTTGTTTCCAGACGGACCATAAGTGCAACAGCACAGGAAAATGAGGAACGGGCTCTAGGCCGTCGCTTGCACAAGAAAATATGGTCCAAATTATCTTTCTCCTTTTTTCCTCTAATTAAGTCATATCACATCAATTGTTTTTAGCCTTTAGATGATTAATCTACGGTTCAAACTATCTCCCTACTTTTCTTCTTCTATAAAGTCATACCACCTTACTTTTTACGTTTGAATCACCATTCTACATATTATTTAAATTTAAATTATCATAAACCACATTAATTTACTTAATCTGATGTTATCTAGCTATCTAACACGTTATTTCTTTTATTGTTATCATACTAAATTTCCGCAGCAATGTGCGGGGGTTCACCTAGTCACTAAGATCGAGTGACATATGGAGCATGTATTTATGATAGTGCGCGGAGCCAATTAATCATGTGATGGATCCCATATAGCTAGCAAAATATTCATATATATTAATTTGTTTGGTGGATTTTACAGTGGTTTTCACCAACAAACAAGGTTGGTTTACAGTGAGGAAAGGGTTACCGGACCTAGCAGTGACACGGTCACCAGAGTGGTATCACCATTGACACCATGCAACCATGCATGCATGGTAAAACCAAGCGGTACCATTACAAACACAAGCCAATATAATCGAGCTAACTGTAGGGATCGATGTGTGACGCAACATTGGAAACTGCTCGTCTACTTGTCTGCTAATTGGCGTGTGCAAACCATAGAGACTATCAATGTATATAATGCACAGTAAAATTATAATTCGAGACGGATAACACCAAAAGCGACAATAACCACCGGCCTTCACTACTACATGAAAGATTTTTCCGTGCGGATAGAATAGATTTTCACGTGCGGAGCTTCCACCCGTCTGGAAGGGTGCATCTGCGAAAATTCCGATTTTTTCGTGCGGGTGATGCGCCCGCACGCGAAAATCGATTTTCGCGTGCGGGTGCATCACCCGCACGAAAAAATCGGAATTTTCGCAGATGCACCCTTCCAGACGGGTGGAAGCTCCGCACGTGAAAATCTATTCTATCCGCACGGAAAAATCTTTCATGTAGTAGTGAAGGCCGGTGGTTATTGTCGCTTTTGGTGTTATCCGTCTCGAATTATAATTTTACTGTGCATTATATACATTGATAGTCTCTATGGTTTGCACACGCCAATTAGCAGACAAGTAGACGAGCAGTTTCCAATGTTGCGTCACACATCGATCCCTACAGTTAGCTCGATTATATTGGCTTGTGTTTGTAATGGTACCGCTTGGTTTTACCATGCATGCATGGTTGGTGTCAATGGTGATACCACTCTGGTGACCGTGTCACTGCTAGGTCCGGTAACCCTTTCCTCACTGTAAACCAACCTTGTTTGTTGGTGAAAACCACTGTAAAATCCACCAAACAAATTAATATATATGAATATTTTGCTAGCTATATGGGATCCATCACATGATTAATTGGCTCCGCGCACTATCATAAATACATGCTCCATATGTCACTCGATCTTAGGTGGTGTTTGGATCCAGGGACTTAACTTTAGTCCCTATATTTAGACACTAATTTATAGTATTAAATATAGACTACTTATAAAACTAATTATATAAATGAAAGCTAATTCACGAGACAATTTTTTTAAGCCTAATTAATCCATAATTAGAGAATGTTTACTGTAGCATCACATAGGCTAATCATGGATTAATTATGCTCAATAGATTCGTCTCGCGAATTAGTACAAGATTATGGATGGGTTTTATTAATAATCTACGTTTAATATTTATAATTAATTTCTAAACATCCGATGTGATAGGGACTTAAAAGTTTTAGTCCCATCTATACAGGGCCTTAGTAATTAGATTGTTTAATTCGATTGCAACAAGTCGACAAATACTATCGGCTGAGTAGTTATAGTTAGAGTGGCAAGTAAGCTAGCTCGTCCCACGGCAACTTGTATGTAAAATAAGAAAAACAAAATAAAGCAGTTCAATTAGTATTTAAGAATCCATACTATAACTAATAAATTAAAAAGGCTGGTTACAACTTACCTAGTGTTTAACTTATTTTGACCTTTCATATATGTACCTAAACTGAGCAAATGGTATGGGCATTTCATTTATTTAGGACACAATTCAATTTGCACATACGTACACTAGCTATGTCCTTGGACCCCCACGATCGCTACATTTACCATGCATGCTTCATGTCTTGTCTAGTTGCCTTAATTAATTATCACAACAGTTAACCTTTTAAAATTTGTTTTGTGGTAAACAAAATAAATAACAATGAATTAGTTGAAGATTATCATATATAAAAAATAAGGTTGCTTGGTATTGTATATTGGTATGGTGTAGTGCCACTACACTTGATTTTAACTCATCACCAAAGTGTTATCCCTATACATGTAAGGTATTTTCCATACCATCTTTTCGTCTCTAAGCCTTACAAGCTAGGATTTACTGAACTAAGAGAAAAAGAAAATGACTCTACAAAATTAGGATGATTATAGCCATCATCCACTACTATATAAAAATTGTGACAGTGTCTCTTGAGAGAAAACCATAAACTGCGGCGCCTTATTTACGATAAATCTAGCGGTTTACGGTGTACCATGAGGAAGGTCGTACAGGCGCAACCAAAAATGGTAAAATAAAAATGGGAAAAATGGGAAAGGGGCATATGGGGTGAAGGGTGATGATGGCAGCCAGGTGTTGGCAGTATAATTGTGGTCCCGAGTCATCCTTGGAGCCTTTCCTTTCTAAGTAACAAATTAACCTCTCTCCTCTTTCTTTCTTGCTCTCATCTAGAGTACCCTTTTTTTATTATAATTATAAGAAGAGAAATTAAGCTGATGTGATTGGTCTGCCCCGGCCACAAATCCATTCATCGATCTATGGACTACCAGCTGCAGCTAGGCTAGATCCATCCATCAGCTGGGTAGCTAGCTGAGAGTTGAGTTGAAGAAGCACAAGAGGCTAGGTAGCTCATGGCGGCGGCGGCTGCAGGCATGGGCGGCGGAGGAGGGGTGCAGCAGCAGCAGGAGACGACGACGACAGTGGTGCAGGTAGCGGCGGAGGCGAGTCGGAAGAAGCAGGTGGAGGTGAGATGTGCAGGGCGGCGCGGGCGGCGGGAGATGCGGCGGATCGAGGACGCGACGAGCAGGCAGGTGACGTTCTCGAAGCGCCGGAGTGGGCTGCTGAAGAAGGCGTTCGAGCTGTCGGTGCTCTGCGACGCCGAGGTTGCTCTCATCGTCTTCTCCCCTCGCGGCCGCCTCTACCAGTTCGCTTCTGCCTCCTCCGAGTAATTAACCTTTTTCTTTCTTTCACATCCATCTACTTACTTACTTACTTTATTTACTCCACTTAATTAATTTGTTATTACTACTCCTAATTAATACTCCAGTACTATACATGCATGCATGCGACGAGCATGAAATATATTAGGAGTATTAATTTTCGATTTTATTGATCCGTACATATGTTCATATAGCAAACACATACGTGTACTTCTTCGTGTACTGTGTAGACGATAATGGCCGCCCCCTCGCTGCCTAAATTTTTTTTCTTTTCTTGAGCTCTTCTATCTATATTGAAAAAGGAGGAAAACAGTACATATGTACTTCTTATCGATTGTACTTATCTATACCTACATGTATACGACTTCTTTTAACTAGTACTAGTAGGAGTGGACATATATATATCTATGTATATGCAGACTAATGAATTAAAGGCTAAGTCATGGTCGACATTACCATCACATATATAATAACTAATTAAAGAGATGAATTATTGAAGTTTATGTATATAATGGTCCCTTCTGTTAGCTTTCCATTTTGGTTTAAATCCACTCATTGATACTCCTTAGCTCCATTGATCCTAATATATAGATCAAACATATCACAACTATTTTTCTTAGATATTTCATAATATAAACACATATATACATGCAATTAACTAGCACACATCCCCTCCCCTGAATTTGTTTATCTTTAAATCCTCTACCCTCAAAGTCTCTCCAATCTCACTTAGTGCATGTACGACGATTTTTTAAGAAAATGTACCGTGCGATTTTGTTCCAATTAATGTAGGAGTATTTACGTAGAACTATACGTACATCGGCGTGTCAACCGTATATATATGGCGTGCGGTTACTTGTTAGCAATGTCTGCAAACCCTCAACCATAATTAAAACGACACACAGTTTAACTTCCATGTTATTAATTAGTTTTAACATCCCAACACAAATAATAGATGAACTCTGTTATTAGTTTAAAGGGAGTAAGTGAACTAGAAGTAGAAGTCCGATTGTCTTTGTAAAAAAAACAAATTAAAGTACTTATTCCGTTCCAAAATATAAAGATTTTATAGTTGTTTAACAAATAATAAGATTAGGTCAAAAGATTCTCTTTCATTCACTTAAGCTGTCAATTTTTAAACAGCTTATAGATATTCCCTTTAAAACCATATGACTGTCTGTGTAATCATTAAATGATGGAAGTTATAAAATCAGTGTGGAAATCCTTAAATTGCGATACAAAATTTGAACCTATAAATTGAACTTCTTATATTTTGGAACCGAGAAAGTAACAAAAGAGACTTGTCTTTGCAGATGATCCCAAAATAAATCAACTTCTTCTAGAGTTTAAATTTGTCCCAAAATAAATCAATTTCTACCTTCTTACCTACTACCTATCCGCAAAACGAGAAATTTTATTACTTCAATACCCCTCACCTACCCATCATTCAATACAACATCCACATTAATTAAGGGCATTGTGGTCTTTTATTTCCCTCCTTAAAAGCTCATTGGAAAGCTAGGGTTTGAGTTATTTAGGGACAGAGAGAGAGAGTACATACATAAATAAGTATATGTAAAAAAATACATGAAATACAGTGAGCATGCTAGGAGTACATGCTGATTATGTTGTTCCCTTTTGCATTGACTAGATACCTCATACTTCCTTCGCCTCAAAATAAACAAACCTCGAAGTGGATATGTCACATTATTGTTTAGGGTGGTTTATTTTTGGAACGGAGGGTGTACAATTAATATTCAGAAAATGTGTATGATATTAGTCCAGAATAGTACTATGCAGGATGACATGATTTGCATATCCTGCTAATAACTATATACTCCATCCGTATTTTAATGTATGACGCCATTGACTTTTTAAAAAAACGTTTGACCTTTCGTCTTATTCAAAAAACTTATGTAATTATCATTTATTTTATTGTGACTTGATTTATCATCAAATGTTCTTTAAGTATGACATAAGTATTTTTGTATTTGCATAAAAAATTTGAATAAAACGAATGGTCAAACGTTGGTTAAAAAGTCGCGTCATACATTAAAATACGGAGGGAGTATAATTTATAATTCTCCTTTGATTATCTATATTCGAGAGCTTGACTAATAATTAACTGATGGGAAAATTCCAGTTATCTTCACTTTAGAGGGTGATTTGATAATCTCACGCTACCTCTTTTATTAATTTCTGGCTTTTAACTTCTCTTGCACCATATATATACGGGACATGTCTTCAGTTGACGACTACTTCTATTAATTATATATTCTTGGATTAAGATATACTCCCTCCATCTACTTTTGATAGTCATATTTCCAAATCTGAAAATTTTATTTTTGATAGGCATATTTCAATCCAACAACTTATCATCTTAATGACTTTCTTGGATTTAATGCATGACTCTTCATTCTTCCACACAAGATTGGTTGCATGGGCATCGAGAAATGTAAATATTAATGAATCGCTTGTTTACGAGGAATGACTAGTAGCATATTTAAATGGATGATAAGTAGAATCACTTATCCTTGGTCTGTGTGTCAAGATGAAATATGACTATCAAAAATAGATGGAGGAAGTATATACTAATAATTATACTAAGTGTAATTTTATATATCAATCTTGATAATTTTAAATAGATCGATCTAAATCAGTAAAAGTATATTCATAGTTTTGCCTCGCTCGATCGATAGCTAGAGATCTGCATAAACTGATCAATTAAGCTTGAACGACATACTAATGGTTTAATCTTGACATTATATAGATAAAATAAACATATAAAATATCTAGTGCATTTTATCATATCTTCATTAAGGTCACCTAGCTTATCTTATTGAGCCAAGTAAGCCGGCCTGGGCCCGCTGTGGCTCCACCACTGTATAACACCTAAAAAGATTTATCAACAAATTTAAATGCTATTTATTTATAACTAAACGTGTACTCGATAACGCATCAATTCTCTTTATTCTAGAATTCATTCAAAACTGAGCTGTTTACTCTTGCATTATATATAATTAACATTTTTTTGCGATCGAACAATTTGAACTAATTAAGGATCTTGGTAATGTATCCATTTTTAAATACTCCAATCACTATACATTTTTGTACTTTGACCACTCGATCGTCTTTCCAATAACATATTTGCGAATACTAAAAAATATGCCATATTATCGAAGGGTATAATATCCTAAATATAAGCATAAAACTTTCATTAATCATATAATAACTATATTCAGGAGTAATTAGTGGTCAAAGATGAAACAACGAAAGTCAATATTATTAATTATATTTGAAACTAGAGGGAGTATTACTAATTTATATATGAAGATCAACATGAATAAATATACCGATATATATCCTGAGGTTGCACAAGTCATTAATTTCATCATTTTTTTTCTTAACTGATTTGTTTGTGAATAAAAGACATTTTTTATTAAGCAATCCCTTCATTTGTTTCCATGCACTATTGAAAACAAATGTGCTATATATAACTGCTGGGTGCATTATTTGATCACAGAACATGTGAGATCATGCATATTTTGGATTTTTGAACAAAGATATTCGTGACGCTTTTTATTTTTTTGCAAATGATCAATGGGTTATATTTATGCTCTTATAGTTATATCTGTGTACTTATGCAATTAATTTGCTTCCTATTTGAAACGTGATCTTCATCATTTTAGATGATGGTGATTTCATCAGCTGTAATATGTTAGGAGATTATATATGCATGCGTCTCTGTTATTACACATTTCACCAAACTGACTGATAATTTTCAATCGCCAGCTTGCAGAGGACAATCGATCGCTACCTGAACCACACAAAAAACTCATCTGCACATGAAGAAGGAGAGGAATCATGCGTCCAGGTTCAAATTTTATTCGTCCTATTTAAGTACTAAAATATAACGCATGCACATATATTAATTAGGAGGGATACCATATGATGCGATCGAACTGTGATCATGCATGAAACATCAACTTATTCTATATATGCATGATCGATTAGCACAAGATGCATGACTGAGTATGTTAATGCACGAAATGTATATATACATAAATAATATATATAGTTTTCACTTGGAATTACTTATTAATTGTGTTTGGGTATGCGCGTTATTTTCACAGAAGTGGAGATCGGAGGCTACAACCCTGGGAAAGAAGATAGAAGCAATTGAGGGCTACAAGAGGTGACTAAATATATATAGTACAAATGGTTAATTATATTAGATATTTATCAATCTAACTGTATATTGGGGTAGTTTGAGAATTAATGCACATACATAAACGCATACAGTAAGCTGTTGGGGGAAGGCCTGGGGTCGTGTTCAGTGCAGGAGCTACAAGAGCTTGAAGTGCAGCTGGAGAAGAGCTTATGTAGCATCAGGCAAAAGAAGGTATAAATATATATGTTGGATCTCATCTCGATCGATTGCTTATTTGCTTACATATAGTTTGCCTTTTTTGACTCGTGTGTGTATCGATTCAAGTTATATATAATTATAAGGACATGATCTATCTCCGAGCTTATATTTCATCAAGAAAAAAAAAATCTCTGAAATCTCTTATCCATTTTGCTTTGATGTGGGAACAATTATTGTGAGCAGCAAAAGATGCTGATGGATCAGATTTTGGAGCTCAGGGAGAAGGTACGTATATACGTACATGCATTCCGGCCTGAATCTGTATATATATCCCTACTATCTACTAATTACATCGAATGATTAGATAATCTCCACCTAGCTGACACAAACATATTTTACTACCTGAATATATATACACCTGATATATATCCTAATTAAGTACACTAGAATATATAGTAGAATTAATAGTGGAGAAGAAACATGAATTAATTCATCTAGAAACTGTAGTACTCATCAATACGCATTATATATAGACTGTAGTATTTGGAACAGATCGATCAATACGTACTGTATATGTCCATGTGTGTATTATTAATGCGTGTGTTTAATTTGTTTGCAAACATATACACAAAACATGCATGCAGGAGATGAACCTCTTGAAGGAGAATATGGTACTCCGTGATCAGGTGCTTTGATCTGATTGAAAAACTCTAAATGCGAAGATATATATATATATATATTGTAATTAAGCGCACATATTTTCATATATATATATGCAGTGCAAGGCTCTGTCATCGCCATGGTCGTCTGTGGGGGAGCTGAAGAATAAGCAGGCGGATGATCATGGTCGTCATCATCAGCTGGATCATTCCGACGGCGGCGTCCGCAACGACGATGATCGGCGCATGATGGACGACGTGGAGACAGATCTGGTCATCGGACGCCCGGGATCGATGAACAAGCAGCGCTAGCTAATCCAATCAAGAAATCTCTGAATGTAGTCCGGTTGCAGGCAGCTAAGCTACTATACAGCTGAATAGCGTAACAGTTATAGGTTATTTTAGAAACACAGTAAAACTCAGAACACGCTCACACATCTCTATAAACGTATAGTACATACACATCCTATGTCTATGAGCATTTTCGAAATATCTTGAGATTGAAGAATATGTATCAACATATGTATGGATATATATGCAGTGGTTTTAATTTAATACTACATGCATTTATGTTGAAATCGATCGATCGATCAATATGCGTATATGTGTATTATACTATTATATATGTTGTTAAATCCTATTGATTCTTTGTGTCCGTATGTGTGCTGATATGTATGATTAACTAAACCGAATCAGCTGGATATATGTTGCGCGCCTGGAAAAGTAGCTAGCTAGTAAGCTAAAATTAATCAAGATGATCGATGTACGTTGTTTGCTTGTCGTGGATAAGCATGGAGAGAAACCTACGCTATGCATCGTTCAGGTGTATGTATGTTGCGAAAAACTGGAGCATAAACACAGGATCGATCTAGGGTTTAGATATAATAACTAATCTAAAGTAGTGAAAAATGAAGGGTAGTACATATCATTTCTGAGTGTGAAACAAAATTGTGAAGGTGCAAAACACACAATAGCGAGCGCGGAGGAATCCAATCCCGGGCCAAGAGTGGATTCGGCCCAACCCACCACGGCCCACGCGACACGTTGTGCGCACGTGCTCCCATCAGATCAGGCGGACTGGTACTACTCCTACTCCTACGTGTTAATTAAGGAAGAGGAGAAGAAGAGAGAGAGAGAGGAGAAAAAAAAAATCCCCAAATCGAATCGATCGAAATTTGCTTCTCCGTTGAGGCGAGGCGAGGTGAGGGCGAAGGGGAACGAAGTGGAAGGAGATTTGGATTGATTGGTTTGACGCCGGCGCAGATCCCCAATTCGATCTTCATCCTCCCCTGCCTGCCAGTGCCAGGTAATGAACAATTCACCCTTCCGTCTTCCCCAATTCACCTCACCTGCTTCCATCTCCACCCCCAAATCACTTGATTACGGCTTAGGCTTCGGGAATTAATCACCCCCCGCTGCTAGTTACTTAGGGATCTGATGAATCTCATCTCCCTCAATGAATTGAATTCTTAGTTTGTTGTTGTTCCCTCCAATTGACTCATCTCTGTGCCTCTATTTCCCCGAATTCATTCTTCTCTGTGCCCGCTCGTCATCACCAATTATTATTATTATACTTCTATTTCCTGATTTGGTTTAAATTATCACCGCCTCTTTGCCTAGGAGCCAAGTCACCGCCGAGCTTGTTTACTTTCCATCGCAACGACGATAGTTTTACTTATTACATGTCAACACAACAATAGGCTGTTCGCATAACCCTCATGTCTATTTGCAAAATCATACGTACTTACCACCGCTTTGCATAACTCTGGAGTACTAGGGATATGATATCATGCGGTCTCTGTAAATTTTACTAAGCTGATTGATCTTTTTCTTTTAATTTCCTCCTGATGCAGTATAAGATTCTTATGAGCTGGTCGGCTGTGGTTTTCCCTCAATTCTGGTGCTACTAAGATGGGTCAGGAGCTCACCACAAACAAGCCTCTCACAACCCTCTTACCAACGGATGAAATAGCAACCGCCTACCATTTCTCCCTCCTCCTCTCACCTGTCGTCTCCTTTTGGGACTGCATCTTCCGCAAGATAAGATACTCATTCAGACCTGAGTGGGTGTAGCATCCTGCACTGCCTGTTTCTTTCTAGCGCTAGCTGGTGCTTTGCTTTCTGGGCTGGATCACTCCAAACAATGAACTTTGAAGCTTTTGGTTTCCCGTAATTACAATTACAGTCACTAGTGGAGTTTAGCTGAAAATAGTACATAGTTGTCATGGAAAAGGCCGCGGTCAATCAGGCGGGCAAAGTCTTGAAGAAAGGTAAGAAGAAACAAGCCAAGGATGAATTAGATCGCCAGAAGCAGGCTGAGAAGAAGAGACGGCGGCTGGAGAAAGCGCTTGCAAACTCCGCTGCCATTATCTCTGAGCTGGAAAAGAAGAAGCAGAAGAAGAGGGAAGAACAGCAAAGGCTGGATGAGGAAGGTGCTGCGATAGCTGAAGCAGTTGCTCTTCATGTCCTCATTGGTGAGGACTCCGATGAACCCTGCCATTTGATGCTAAACAAGCACAGAAGATGCAACCATTGGGATCACTCAGCTGGTTTTGATTTCGCTGTGGATGCACACGGCGCTGATATTTATCCTCCTGATGGACTGATACAGTGCGCTGATCATGTTTATGCTCCCAAAGGGAGGTGTATTGATTGGGGGATTGGCCAGCCATTGCCATCTTGGGGAGAGGTGAAGGACTTGCAGTTGCAGGCACCGTGCTACCAAGGAATGTTCCACCAGTCAGTTGCATGCCCAGGTTTCATAGCAGCTCAAGCGGTCTCCTCCTTGCAAATCGGAGGAGATTCGTCAGATATTACCTCTCCAAGCGAAGGAGCGACTGTCGTTAATAGGATGCTTGGTGCCACCAACAGGCTCAACCTTTACAGAGAGATATAAAAACATACACTTCACGATATTATTATTGTATATAGTCATCAAACTTGTGTTGACTACTTTGCCTGCAGTATATCTCATAACCAAAGAAGAATTGGATAGAACACCTTGTTTACTGTTTCTGTGAGTCTAAAAGGATATCTTATATCAGTCAAATTGGTATTGTAATGAACATATTGTTTTGATTCCCTGTTGATTTTCTTGGAATGTATCCTGTGTCGACTTGATGTTCAGTACAGTGCTCTTGTGCTTTCTTTTACAACTATTACTATGGTGGTGTTTGGTTGGAGGGACTAAAGGAGGGCTAAACTTTAGTCCCTCTCACAAAAGCATAAGTCGGGACTAAATTTAGTCCCTAGTTCCTAAACACCCCCTATATCTAACTTCAGTTGTCATTCTTTTTGCTTTCTGTCTATATGGTTGTACGATCTTGATAAAAAGTTGATCAACTTTTGATTCAGATTGGCACTGTTGGTGCTGACCTGAAGGCCCAGAGAACAGTAGCAGCTGTAACCTTGCCTCGTGTTAGAAGCTACTGTTACATGTCAGTTTAACAGAGAAGGGCAGCTGCCTAGAATGTAATTAAAACTGGATAGTCAGGCCAGGAAATAAACTTCTTTTGGGTGAGCAAAAAAATGGCGAACCCAAGCAACGTCGCAACTAATGGTAATGTCACCAAGGTACGTGCAAAGAGCCAAAGGGCTACATAAGATGGAGTGATTTACCTAGCTTAAACTTGCGTCATTGTTAACTAGCAGGAGGAATTCATTGTTGTTTACTACAGTTGGTTGTTTTGTAATAATTGGCTTGCACAAATTTTGTTCAACCTTTTGATTTGCAGGGGAGTTGCTGCCTACTGACACTTTGGGTGATTGTAAGTTTGTAACCATAGCCCATAGTAGATGATGATATCTCCTGCCCTGGTGAGTTGTGAGGTACATTTTCCTCCCTTTAAAAAACTCAACACCTGCAGTTCTTGTCTGCCAAGCGTGTCATGCATGAGTAAATTGCTGACCTCCTAGCTGTACTATGGGGTTCAACTGCATTATTAATTTTCCTGTTGCAACAATATTGTTTGCTAGCTAGCTTTTCCTGGTTGAATAGCACACATGTACCCCAAGTCTGTTTAACTCCAGTGCCTCCGCTAGCACTTTAGTGAAGCTAAACAGTATTACCGTGTCTGCTAACACTGCTTAACGCTGGCATCAGCATAGGCCGTTGTTCCGTTCAGTATTGTCAAATAATGGAACCCGGTAATAACATGTATGGTTGTGTTTAGTTTAGCGCAAAGTTTGGATTTTGGTTGAAATTGGAGATGATGTGACTGAAAAGTTGTGTGTGTATGACAGGTTGATGTGATGGAAAAGGACTGAAGTTTGGATCCAAACTTTGGATCTAAACACAGCCTATGTGTTGTCAATCCTTTTTGGCCTACAGACCTGATGCCCCCTGCATGGCTGCATGCTTCCACTCTTCAACTGCAGTACAAATTGTTGCAGAAGATTCAAATAAAGAAATTGGCAATATCGATACAGTAAGTTTCTGTCATTCCACAAGGTTGGAGTACTCCAAACTTGATAAATTTTGTGGGAAGTGAACAAAGTTTAGTGGGCTACCCAACAAATAAGTTTTATGTATTCATTTCTAACCTTTTTTTTTTGTTGTAGGAACAACCATCGCCACTGCGGTCTTTTTAAGTAGTAAATATTTTTTTTTAGACCATCTATGTTTTATGTCACTCGTGCATTATAAGCACTTGGTAGTGGAAATGGAATTTCTTGTAGGTCTTTTAAGTCTTTCTACTACTTTTTTTAAAATAAAATAAAATGGCTTCTGCCTTTGGCTACTTTGCCAAGTCATTGATAGATTACCCAATGTGATTCAAATTAAGGATGTGTTTAGTTCACGCCAAAATTGAAAGTTTGATTGAAATTGGAATGATGTAACGGAAAAGTTGGAAGTTTGTGTGCGTAGAAAAATTTTGATGTGATGGAAAAGTTGGAAGTTTGAAAAAAAAAGTTGGGATCTAAACCCGGCCTAAGGTTCAAACTGAAGTGAATGGTTTTAATAGTTCGGTATTCAGAGAGTGTAAAACAAACTTTTCCCAATTCCTATCAGCTCCTAATTCAATTTTTAATGAGCTGCATGGTTTACTTTATCTACAATAGCAAAGCAATAGCTAAGGTACAGAAATTTCCTTCCTTTTTTACTCTCCAGATCTTTCTATGTCTAGACTTCCTTTTGGATGCAGTTTCTTCTTCCTTTTGCAGCAGAGAGCTTGCTGGTGGTGGCAATGCGATGCAAGCTGCCAGGGCCAGGGCAGGGCAGGGGTTGCAGCTCTCTGAAAGAGGACGCGACGCACAGCAGTAGTAGTACGTTACAAACAGCCAGGTGCATGACTGATAAAGACGCATCGATGGATCAATCGGCAGCATATGCATTTGCATAGCACGCACTGCTCACCCTTAATTTTGACTTCATTTCTTGGAGCTACAAGTACCTTTATATATTGTCCTTCAATTCTCCTGGAAATTATTTTCAGTTATACTCTAAGTATTCTACATTTACTGGAGTAGCCTCTTTTCTCTTTGCAGCATCATCCCTTTTATTACTGCGCGCATCAGCTCCATTTGCGTCTAATGCTCTGAGGCCGAGCTTTAATTTACACTCAAGTAAGTATATACTCCTCCAATCTCAATGTACTCCAGTTTTTTCCGACTGTTCAAATTGTCAAATACTAAATGTCATCTCGCTCACAAAGTTAGTCGTAGTTAGTGTAGTCTTTTATAATGCTATATTCGAAACAATTTGCACCAAAATTACTTTCCTAATTCTTACATATGAACTAAAGCAGAGGGGTTGTACTACAATGAATCAAAAAATGGAGATTGCTCGTATAATTTTGCCGTATCCCGTTCCCGTACCCATAATATAAAGGATATCCTAGAAGGAATTAGCGATCATCGCTCTTTCATGAATTTAGCAGGATTCTTGTGTAATTTAGGGGGATAGCCATTAATTATATCTAATTAATCAATTGATTAAGGAAAGAAGCTAGCCTAGCTAGCATACAACAGTACCAGAAAGAAAACAATAGATATGCACAAGAGGAGACGGTCGACCAGAATGGGCACCGCAATGCAGCAGCGTACAATAGTATATTAATAGGGGACCCTAATCCTACACGGGCCCACATGTCGGCCGGCCACTGTCATTATCATTACCACCAACCCTGCCCTTCCAATTCAATTCAATTGCAAACAAACAAAACAAATATCATCAATTGTAGGCGGCAACCACTCATTTCCATCCGTATCTTTTCCACGCATCAAACTGGACCACCGTCCACCTGTACCTATCTACTTCTGCTCCATTAGATAGATGTAACACCAAGGTTTTGTTTTGCCTCCTCAATTATAATTACAAATAATTAATATTTAACTTTAAGAACATGAGTACTCCCTTCTATTCAAAAAAAAGTTCTTTTTTCTTCTCCCATTAATTTATCACAAAATAGTTTTATTTTTAAATAATCATTGCATGAGAGTTTGTGAAAGAAGATGATAAATACATTGGGAGTAGATAAAATAATTGCATTAAAATTTGATAAACTGGAAATATTCTAGTATTTTTGTTTTTATTGGTATGTGTGGATGGATAAAAAATAAAGTTATTTTAGGACAAATAGAGTACATTCTTACCGGTGGATAGGTTATCACTTAAAACTACTTCAGCCCGTCACATAATCAAAAATTAGAATCTCCGAATTGATATTACATAACCCTAGCTCCTTAATTTGCTTGATATGCAGTTTCTTGTGTATGTGGAGGAGTTTAAGCATATATATTTCTTGATACGGCCGGGCCGGCCGTCCTCTCGGCTGCAGTACAGGGCCCCTGGGTTTGGGGGGGGGGGCCCCCGCCGCGCCATTTCCTCGCTCCTCGGCTCTCGGCGCCGCACCACTCCGTCCACGTCGCCCATCAGCACGTCTCCAGCGCCGGGCCGCCAGCACACCGTTCGCATCCCGTCACCAGCCCAGCCGCCATCCCTGTCGGCTGTCGCCAGCAGCACCATCCCGTCGGGCGTCGCCACTCGCCAGCCACACTAGTCGTCAGCCGTGCCGTGTCGTCGTCGTGCTGTAACTGCTCGAGGCCTAGAGCTGCAGCTGCTGTTCCAGTCCAGACAAGTCGACGATAGATTAGGTATTGTTTTCTTGTACCTTGCAGTCCAATTTGAAGGTTTTATCAAATTTTGGGATTTTACTGTTAGAAATGTAGAGATGAGCTTTGCTTACAGAATTACGTCAATAGCAAGTTATTATTTGATTAATTGTTCATATTCATTAGGATCGTAAAAAATGGCACCTAGAAAAAGAGGGGCAAAAGCAGCAGCTGCTGCTATTGCTACTGAAGTAGCATGGTGCCTCGTCGCCAGCTCAGCTGAAGGGGAAGAAGGGCCATCAACTGTGGGCAGTGGACATGAAGTCCCAACACTATTGTTGTTGGGTTGATGTGGAATAAATTGGTGCAGAGGGGGATGGAGACCATGAAACAATGATGAACCTGCAGCAAAGAAAGCAAAGAAGAGATCCTCACCGCTTGGGATCACTACAATATTGTTTATAAGGTGGTTAAGAAAAATGGGCAGATGGGTTAAAGAAGAGTGGGCCAAGTGCAAATATTGTGCCTATTCAGCTAGGCGCAATAGCAGGAATGGTACTTCAGTGTCTTGAACCACACAAAACCCACAACGTGTTCCAGGACAGCAGCAACTCAAATGGATAAGGATTCCGGTACAACATCAGTTGAAACATATAGGTATGATCAAGAGGCCTCTTTAGGAAATTTTATTTGCAATTTCATGCCATGAGTATCCTTTCAAGTATTGTTGAGCATGAGTATTTTGGTTGACTTCATAAAATCTCGCGGCCTACCTTTCTTTGAAAGTCGTATAACTGTTAGGAAGGCTAAACTTGGTATATTTTTCAGAAGAATGGAAAAGGTATAATGGCTTTTTTAAAAGATGTCAATGCTCGCTTTAGTGCAACAATGGACATGTGGACCTCTAACCAAAACAAGGGTTACATGTGTATCACGGTTCATTGGGGTTGATGACAATTGGTGTATTCAGAAAAGGTTATCAAGTTCCTGCATGTTAAAGGGAGGCATACTGGGATAAATATTACCTATGTATTTTCTTCATGCTTGCATAGTGGTTCATGCGAGAAAAAAATGTTTTCTCTCTTACTTTGGACAATGCAGCAGCAAATGATGTTTTTTGTTAAGGATGTTGATTAGGGTGCTGAATAGAAAAGAGTTCCCCTCGTGTCTGATGGAGCATTCTTTCATGTGAGATGTGCATGTCATATACTTAATCTTGTTGCAGAGATGGTTTGGCACATATTGGAAAGCTGTTCTGAATATTCGATCATTTGTGATTCTTGTGAAGTGCTCTCCTTTCAGAAGGATGAATTATGAAATGTGCATCTGAAGTGGATTTGGAACAACGAGGGGACTCTCAACTGATGTTTTGACAAGGTGGAATTCAACCTACCATCTGTTTGTCGGATGCCATATATTATAGAAGGCTTTTGAAAGGCTTTATGAAATTGAAAGAGAATTGTATGATGAGGCTCTTATTCCAAAGCTGAAGAATTGGGATAAGGCAACTACACTTGCCAGTGCTTAAAAGAGGTTTGATGATATCACTAACATATTTTGTCTGGTATTCTAATCCACTGCAAATCTATTTTACCACAACTTTTGTGAAATAAAGTCTTTATTAATGCATGGATGAAAAGTGAATGATGTTACCATCAAAACATGGCCACCTCAATGAATAAGAAGTTTGAGAAGTACTGGAAGAGGTCAAATCTTGCTCTTGCTTGGCAATATTTTCTTGACCTAGGTTTTAAGACAAGGCAGGTAGAGTATAAGATGATGAGGTTGTATGGTAAGCAGTCATATCATGTTCTCAATGGAAAAGTTTACTGGCTGTTGTTAATCATTTTATCAAGAATATGCTTCTTTTTATAAGATTACTATTGCAACCAACACTACTGTCAATGCTGAACCAAAAAATTCATACCATAGAATGAGCAGATTCTGATTTCATGAATTAATGTCTATGCTCAAGTGTGGATGTGGGAATGATGCCAAGTGACTTGATAAATATAAGGCTGAACCATCCCTGTTGGTTCCTAATGGAGATAAATTTGATGTTTTGTCAGGTGGAAAGCCACAAAGATGTATATCCAGTGCTATCTTCTTCTTGCCCGCGATGTCTTGTCCATTCAAGCTTCCACTGTGCCTTCAGAATCAGCTTTTAGTGCTGGGGGACGTGTTTCTTGATCCATTTCGTACTAACTTGAACCTGAAATGGTAGAAGCACTAGTCTGATACCAAGGATTGGATTTGCTGGATGTAAGAAGAGGTGATCACTTGTGTCATTTTCATTTATATTTTTGTAAAAGGTATTCTTGTTAGTTGTTTTTTATTATAGTCTAATATAGCTTTCTTCCAAATTTTTCAGATCCTATAAAAGGGTTGGATCTATTCTTAATGATCTCGAGGTTGCGGAGACTTGGTTGCTAATATGACACTTGACGAGATTGATGATATGGTATGACATTTTATTGCATAAAAATTTTGTTGCAATCCATTTTGTAGTCCTTGTCAAAATAATGTATTTGTTTGCTCATTTATAGGAAAAGCAACAGAGCAGTGATGATGAAGGAATAAGTGATGAAGTGAGGTGTGAGGCTGAGGGCATGTTGGTGTGTGGTTGTGTGTGCCTGTCTGCCTGTGTGCATTGCATTGTTCACTGCTATATCTGCCGTAGCTTGTATGCCTATTGAACAACTGTGTTGTGTCTGTGCTGTATGAGATGTATGCTCTGTGCTGTATTGCTGCTCATATGCTGCATGCATGTCGGTACTGAACTACTGATTGAGTATGACTTATAAGTTTATTTTAAATTTTAAGCAATGCAGTGACCAATGACTGATGAGTGATGGATGTATCTTGGTTATTTTGTTGGATGTGTTATTTAAGCAAAATTATTTATTGATGTGTTTTTGGTTGTTTTTTCGAGAGCTGAGATCATGTTTAGATGTTATTTTGCCATCGTATTGCGGCTAATTGTATTGGCGTCCTCTTGTTGTATGTATTGAATACAAATTGACATCCGCACAACTTTTTGGTCCGTTTCCGAACCGACTCCGCAGACTCCGCACCGAATCCGACGTCCGAATAATAATCCGCTCCGCATCGATCCGCATCATCCGCCCCTCCGCATCCGTTTAAAAAATAATGGTTTAGGAATATGGTATAGCTATTATCCGTCCGAATCCGATCCATTTTCACCCCTGTTGAAAGTTTTTCAAATATGGACTTTGAAAGTTATCGCTGATGTTGAAAGTTTTCAAACCATGAGTTGGAAATTTTCAAATCTGATTGAGTTAAAATTTAAATTTCAAGTTTATAAAATTTTCGAAGATTGGAGTTGGAAGTTTTTTCAAAATTGGCTTCAAAAGTTTAAATCTTAATCAAAATATTTCAAAATCTAACTTGAAGTTCAAATTCAAGTTAAAAAATTTTTAAAATTGAGTTTAGAGTTTCATATTTTAAGTTGAAAGTTTTAAATTTTACGTGAAAGTATTTTTCATGTATAATTTTATTTTCAATCTATAATAAAAAAAATTTCTAGAAAAAGAAATATTTCTTAATTATCATCATTATCCTAAACTAATCAAGTTAGTTACAATCTCCAATAAGTGTGAGTTCGGTTTCCGTAGTTCTTATCGGTTAGCTTTCCCCTCGTTTTGGCTTCGCCTCGGCCTTCCCCGGCCTCCTCCTCCTCCTCCTCCTTCCGCTGCGACGTTACGGATTACGAGTTCTACTTCCTCCGCTGACCACGATAGAAGTGAGATAGGCAAGATGTAAGATCTCACGAGAAGGTCACCTCCGCCTCCTCGCCCTCCCCTCCTCATTCTTCTCTTCTCATTATGGCACCGCCCACGTCCTCGTTCCGGCCCCGACCTCTCCTCCCTGCACCTCAAACCCTAGCCCTAAGTCGCCCCGCTGCCCGCACCAGGGCGGAGAGGCCGGCCGTCTCCGGCTCCGGCTTATCTCCAACTCCTCCGCGGCCAGCGCCACACCTGACCCGTCTCCGCGTCGGGGGAGGGGAAGACGACGCCGCCGTCGCGTGCCCAGCTGCGCGAGCGTTCCCCTCCGAGCTGGCGGTGTTGACCCACTCGACGGCCTGGTCTCGTCGGCGGCAGGGGGAGCCCGGCCCTGCTCAGGCGCGTACCTGGCACGCTGGGCCGGCGATGCCCCGCGTCCGCCTGTGGAGGTGGTGAAGAGGCTGCTCGGGAACGCTGTCTCTCCGATCCCCGAACGACAAGTTACAGGAAGGTAGGTCGCGAACCCGACGGGATCAATGCGAGGCCGGTGGCGGATCAGGGAGTGCGGGGTGGATCTCCTCGAGGCCGTGGGTTAGGGGTCGCCGAAAGGGCGGGGAGTCGGTGTGTCTTCGCCGTCATGGAACGAGGTGCCCGGAGACGCGAGCTCGGCCTGATCAGGCAAGCCGTGCTCGCTCCAGAGGGCCCGGCCTTCGACGCCGGCCGCCGAAGCAGGCAGATGCAACGGGGACTCGCCGGATAGAGTTGGCGACAGGCAGGGGGTTTAAGAGGCCGGTTTGATCGCCAGGTGAGGCATGTGATTCATCAATGTGCTTGTTTCAGTTCTAGTAGCATTATGTACCAATCCAAATCATTCTAGCCGCGCGTTTGGGCTGCTCTGATTTGCCTGTTGTAATGATTTTTCGAACATACTGGTGACCAATCTGTTTCGGACCAAGTACACCTGTTGGGCTAAAATTAATTGGTACTAGTAGCTTGAATAGTTGAATTAGTCTACATACAAATTGAGACATAATGTTTTTGTAACTAATATCTTCACGGGTACGAAGGGTAGTGCTCATCCGGTCAGATTACTTGTCGTTTCGACAAAGAAATACTACTAAACGGGCGCAGTCATTCACACTCTGAAAACTCAATATATATCCATTCCGTAGAAATCAGTTATGAATAAATAGTTTTTGATCCTGGGTTACATCTAGTAACCATCAGCATTAGATCAGTTTTCTTTTTACTCCAAACATGTTGCCCCTAGTTAATTAATTGTGAGATCGCTGCGTGTATGTCATCATGTGTTAAAGACTAAATTTATCAGCATAATAAGACTATGCTGCGCATTAAATGCGTTCTATTCTTCTATCTATTTTCGCGAAACCGTGGCGTTATGTGAATGCTATATTCAGCCACAGATTCGGGTGTTCTTTCTCATGTTGCCTGCAGTTCTGTTTGCAGAAAATGATCTACCAGATTCTTTTCTATAGCCCTTAGTAATGGGAGATAAGGAATGAGGCAAAGATGAGGAGGGGGAGGAAACTAGAACAATTCGGTTTGCTGATTCCAAAGTCATATTAAGGAGAAGCAGGGCACTGGCTGCCCGACAGAGTATAACAAGCTCTGATCGGAATTCGTTTCCTGGAATGGAGTAATTCTAGACAGGGTTGTGTCCTTCCCACAGGAGCCCTTAGTTCCTATATGAGGTTCTTTAACTCCTTGCTTATCTTCAAACACGTGTTTCCTCATTTTGGTTTGCTTAGTACCTTCTTGACCCTTCAATTTCAGCATATATTGATGGCTTATCCTTGGTATATTTGAAGTCAATTTGGCAACGTAAACTTAGCATTCTACTTTTCAATTTTTACTAATTTATTAGTTGGCAATTTGCCATGCTCAATTAAAGGAGTAGTTAACCTGGTAGCATTTGTACGACTGGCCTACCAATGAAAGCAGTCTGGTCTGATAAGTCCTAAAGTATCATTGTTTGAGTTCAGACTTTCAAGGGGATATCCAGTAGATACACAAAGAATTTGTTTTTCCTTTATCTTGATTGCTCTTATCCTCAAGAGTAAACGTGACAAATATACAGGTTAAAGTGTTAGGTCTGTCTCAAAACGATTTTCCCTTTTAGAAGATAGTTATGAGTTAGACGGGTCCTGTTTTAACCTGAACTACATAATCTAATTCAGCAACGATCTCGAGATTTTTTTCTGACATTGAGCCATCCTATTCAGAGTACATAAATGGCTAAGATAAGTTCACTGACCTTATTGTTTCCGACTGTCCACACAGCCCAGCGCTATAGATGTCCTTAATGCTGCTGTGAACAATGAACAGAATACATGGGTGCCAATTAAACATCCACTAATACACAATTGGCTAGCCTCCAAGTTCATGTAATCGCAGTGGATTCACATGCCATTTGGATGGATCTCTGTGTGTTTTGTCAGTTGCTTGTCTTGGCAATTGAGAAACAAGTCTTTCCTCGCGCAAATCCTCCTTGATGCATGACGCTCAGCACTGTATTTCTTAATCTCTTATTACAGTTTACAGCTTCAGGGTTTGAATAGAGGTAACGCTTCAGCGGTTATGCACACGACTGTAATAAGGTACAGTACCTTACTGAATGGATAGCCCTCATTTATACAATGGGTTTATTCTAGCTATCATTTCCATTGTGCATCCGCATATAGCCATTTTCTTTATTTGTTCATGTTGCTTTTTTGTGTTTTTTTTGTACTTGTGCTACTAATTTTTTTTTCTCTCCAGAGTCCCTAAAGTGGTATCCATGCATTTACTGGTTTTGTGGGCACTTGGCTTATTTGTGTTTTTCGTAATGTAGTTTGCCCATCTGCTTTGAAGCAGCCAGTTTGGAAGTCGAGTCTTATCTGGTCAGCTGGTCCTAGACACGCGTCACATCCCTCGTTTTCCACAACCAGGGAGCGGGCACACACACTGCTGGATGAAGACCTAGGTCCCTTCTGCTCGCCTTTCTTCCAGCCTAAATTAGAGCTTGACTTCGTTGTGTTCACTGGTCTGTTGACGAGCTTCTTGAGGCCAGCGGCCGTTTACATCTGCATCCTCAATGGAACTGTGAATACTTGCCGGCAATTATTTTCGTGGGCTGCTGACTTCCATTGTGTACAAACAGAATCCGAATGCTCTGTTACATGGTTGTAATTTGACACAGGGGCTATTGAAGGCTGGATACTGATATGTGTATCATGTAATTTGCTTGCAATACCACAATGCCAAACCATACGGTAGAAGAGGCCAGCCATTCATCAGCCGTAGGTCTACATTCTTCTGTAACTTTGTGCGATGATAGGATCTGGCTATGTACAAAACACAGTATGGAAACCATCCTCTTAGTTTCATGTTGTGCTGTTGTGATTCGTCAATATGTAGTACTCCTATCAAATCACATATACTGTTTCTGGTCCCTGACATATATCTGCATGTAATATTTGTGGAATTCCTGTGTTGTTTCCAAGATTGAATCGTTTCCATACTCTGGCTCGTGTAGCATGTGCTGGTGTAAACCTACTGGCTGCTATTTCTTGCCGTTTATAACAGGATTATAGTTTTATTTTCCAGTCGTGGGTTGTAGTGTAGCGTGCTCTAAAACAGCTAACTAAAGTTATGGACTAATTCGCCTCAAACTCAGTGCCTCATACTTCTCTGCATATTAATTTTACCCCTGATATCCTAAGGAGTATCTCCGTTGTGTTCTTACTGCCAATGGGAGAAAAAAAATCATCTTGGTCTTTTTTCTCTAACTTCAACAACAATCCCAAGCAAATGCTGTCCTCAGGTAGAGAGTAGCTTACCATGTTGCTGTGTTTCCTTCTCTGGTTATGCGCTTAAAAAGTGTGGGATGACCAACGCCTGCAAGGAAATCCCCATGTGTTCTCTGTACGTAAAGTAAACAGACATGGAGTTCCTGGAAATAAAGGGACCAAAAGCAGTGCTGCAACTATCATTGCATCAGATGCTATCGTGAATGATCTGTGCACACATATGCAAGCTAAGCACTAAATTAACATCATCACATATGACAAAGGGAAAGTCAGCACAAGTGTACTAATTGACTGGTTTTCCTATTCATTAATTAGAAGTAGATTAATTACTTATCAAATCAAACATCAAGTAAGTCTCGTAGCATTTTCCATCTTGATCTATGCATTGGAAGGTAATTAATCCAGAGAACAGAGTATTCCGATCCATCTTATGCCTGAATCGCACACTTAGGTCGTGCCGAATGGGTCCTGACAGTAGGCGAATATTTAATGGGGATTTAAATTAAACTGGCAATGGTTAAACTGCCCATTCCTATGGCACATTACATGAGTATCTTAACCGGGTCTAATTCCTTAGTGGATATTAACATATGCATATGAGATCCAGACAGCACATGGCTCTCCATCTCATCCTGCCTTCCCTCATTTCTCCCTAAATCATTTGTTGTACAGTTGTCTCACATCTCACTCAGTTTTGATGAGCGTAAATTTTTTTTAAGTATCGTGGAAGTCAGATACGAATCCAATAGGCGCGAACCACGTTATGACCATGTCGTTTGTTTGCAGTCAAAAAAATTACTGAAGTAACTACTTACCATTAGCTTCAGCTTTCTTACTAGGACATCCATATCTCATAACGTATCGACAGGTTACAAACCATATGCGTACGTATATATACGGAAACGAATCCAAAGTTCAAATAGGATGAGGGGCACAGAATTTAGTTTTTGGGATTTCTGCAAGTCTCTGCATGACTGAGCCCAAACGTGTTCAAAATTGAAACCCTGAATTGCCTGATTGGGCGAGAGGAGAGAGATTCTCATGCCTCTCCTGCCTGTATAGCCGCAAAAACAACGTCAAATCCTTGTGAATTTAGCTGAACATAATTATTGCCCAAAATTGAAATGAGGCCGTCCTGGACCTCCTGCCCTCCCCATCCTGTGCAGGTAGCCATTGGAAACCATGTCCGTAGGCCCCCGGGCAACACTGTAGCGGAAACACGGCACGTGTCGCGGCCGATCCTAACCGTGGATTCGTCACACTTCTGCTGTGTGAACAGTAATATCAAGGCCATGGCAGATAGTGAGCAGGTTTCTCTAGTGAGTTTGAGCTTGTGATAGATGTAAGAAAAAGGAGAGGGGGGGGGTGGGTTAAGTGATGAATTGGCATCCGGATCATGTGGCAAGCAAAGTTTGGCTTAGGGTAGTTAAAAGGCAGATTTGACGCAAGCTGAGTTTGTGCCATGGTGTGACGCCCGTTTTGCTCCTGCTCCGTGTAAATATCTATTGAATGTGGAATAAGAAATTGGGAGCCCCTTAAGATTAACTGTGACCGAATGCAGCTCTGACTAGCTAGGAACTAAAAAAAAAAAAAAATTGTCCACAGTCAAACTTATCCGATCATCAAGATCATCCTCGTCCATGAACTCAGAAGTTTTCAGTAAAACTTAAGCATGACATTCGTTTTAACCAAACGCGCACAAACGATACATGAAATTTCAGCCAAAAAAAGCTCATAAGCTAAGATGGGATATTCCATTCTTTAATCCCCAAACATTGCCCGCAGAGAAAAAGGGCCAGTGCCACCAAATTTACAGCCTAGAAAAAGGACACCCCTTTTCCCTCTTTTTTTTTCCAATGACAGCAACAAATAAGGATAATACAGCGAAGCGCTTCAGCATCTTCATTCCTTGGGTCGGATCAAGCTTCTCTGATCGCTTCTGCGTCACTATTTCGTTCTGAAACAACAGCATGGCAGCTTAAACTTAATGCAACATCTAGCAGTTTACGTTTCTGCTGGAATACTTAGTGCAAGCACAATCGAGAAATAATTTTGGGATAGGATAGATCAGCAAATTCAGAAGGCAGAAGCAGCGCAGCGCGCGCTTGACCCGAACAAGAAAAGAAAATTCATTTTCCGTTACGCGCGCAAAAATTAAACTAAATGCCCCTCCAGATTCGCGTCCGCATGGTGCAGCAGTTATTGCAGGCGGACGTAGCGGCAGCAGACGTGGCAAGTAATTAGTCCCCTGTATATGCATTGCACCGCAACTGCACTGCACCGTCCCATCTACACAGTTGCCAAGCAAGATCGATCGATCGCTCGCACAATGGGCGGCCGCGGAGCGGATCGCCGGTTGCGAGCTCGCGGTTGGTCTAGTGGATTAGTGTGGAGGAGGAGAACAGGAGAGGAGGAGATCATGGGCGGGCGGGTAGGTGGCTGCGAAGCTTCTTGCGGGAAGAAAGGAACAGGGCGAGGGCGCCGGCGCCGGAGAAGGAGCAGGCGGTGGCGGGGTGGCGGTGGCGGTTGACGCCGCCGGGGGCGAAGGAGAAGAGGCGGTGGAGCTTTCGGAAGGCCGGCGGTGAAGGATGGTGGGTGGTGGTGGTGGGTTTCTTGGAGCCGCGGGTGGACCCCGACAGCACGCCGTCGCGGTGGCCATAGCCACGGGCGGCGCGGCGAGGCGGCGGTGCGGCCAAGCAGGCGGCGGGGCCGTCGTGCGGCTCGCCGGTGTCCCGAGGCGGGGCGTCGTCGTCGTCGGCATGAGGAGGCGGGCGGGCGATCAAGATCCAGTCCGTCTTCAAGGTCCTACCTGGTGAGCTGCCTCTCTCTCTCGCTCTCGGGCTCGCTGCCATCATCGTGTCGAGAGTCCCAAGCGCTGGTGTTTGATGGATATCTTTGCTGACTTGTGTCGTCGTCGTCGTCCGCGGCGAGGAAGCGCTGTTCGCGCTGAGGGGGCCTCGTTGAAGCTGCCAGGCCTGGTGCGCGGTTCTCACCTGTGCGGCGCAGTGTCGTGCACACGCCTCCGCTGCATGCAGTGCTTCGTCGCCGCCCAGCACCGGGGCGCGCGCCGCGCGCCTCCGCTCCCTCGCGACGACAAGGAGAAGCCCCTCCTCCGCACCCCGAGGATGACGCCCACCCGCCGCTGCCGCACCACCTCCGGGTTCCGGCACAGCAGCAGCAACAGGTAAGAAAATTCAGGCTGGTTGCCTGGAACCATGGCGAGCGAGAAGAGTTGATTTGCTGAATGAGTTTGGGTTGCGAGATAATGCAGGAGGCGGAGGAAGAACGTGAAGATGGGAGTGGATCACCGGATTTGGTGGTGGCGGCGGCGGCGGGGCGAGGCGCACGCAACGCCGAGGCGTCCGTTCCCGGCGGAGCAGCTGCCTTACGCGACGCCGCTGTGCCGCACGCCGTCCAAGGTGGAGCCTGGTACCAAGAAAGGTGTGCCGACGCCGTCGGCGCTGAGGAGCCAGCGCGCGACGCTACACGGCCGGTACGACGACTTCTCCTTCTCCACGGCGCGGAACAGCCGCGTGGCACCACCACCCCCCACGTCTCCGACGCGCCGTGGCAAGCGCACCACGGCGGCGGCGCCGGGCGGGCGGACCACCTGCCGTCTTGTTCCCACTCATGGCCAAACAACGGAGTCGTCGCGCGCCAAAGGCGCGGTCGCAGAGCGCGGCCGCGGCAGGCGGTCGGTGTCGTCGTCCGCCGCGAGGCGTCTCGGTGCCGTGGCAGAGGCAAGGCGAGCGCGCCGCGCAGGGCGTCGCTGGAGGCGCAGGCGGTCGTCCGTCGCGCCGCCAACAATGCGGCGCCGCCATGATTGGCGCGCGTGCGCGGTGCCCGTCGTCAGGCGCGCGCCGGCGTCGGT
>CM020179.1:213022-277399 GCA_009805545.1 Oryza longistaminata
AATATCGACACTTGCTCTGTTTCTATTTAAATCATCATATAATAAATAAATTCTTTCACTAAAGATCAAGGAAGGCTTAACGTATCAAGAAATATATATGCTTAAACTCCTCCACATACACAAGAAACTGCATATCAAGCAAATTAAGGAGCTAGGGTTATGTAATATCAATTCGGAGATTCTAATTTTTGATTATGTGACGGGCTGAAGTAGTTTTAAGGTGATAACCTATCCACCGGTAAGAATGTACTCTATTTGTCCTAAAATAACTTTATTTTTTATCCATCCACACATACCAATAAAAACAAAATACTAGAATATTTCCAGTTTATCAAATTTTAATGCAATTATTTTATCTACTCCAATGTATTTATCATCTTCTTTCACAAACTCTCATGCAATGATTATTTAAAAATAAAACTATTTTGTGATAAATTAATGGGAGAAAAAAGAACTTTTTTTGATAGAAGGGAGTACTCATGTTCTTAAAGTTAAATATTAATTATTTGTAATTAGGATGCCTAGAAGTTAAAGAAAAAAGAGAGGAAAACATCCATTTGCTTACAAACAACGTACCTTTTTTATGGCTATATATATTTCCCATGTTCCTTATTCATGACAATTGACAAGTCCCGGCCTAGCTTTGACCTCCTTGACCACCTCATTCATGCATTATATTCTTGTCTGTCCGAACAACTAACTTATTACTACTCCGACCGACTAGCTACTTGATCTTATAAAAGCTGCAGGCAAACACCCACCACACCTCTAATTAACAAGCGCTATGGTGGTCTATAAACTATCCATTAATATTCATCTTCTCAGATGTAGTATTGCTTCTTCTTCTATTTTTAAGCTGCAGTTTATAAGGGCATGTCCAATTATGAAATTCAGAAACATAATTTAGGTTTTTTTAAATCGTTTTGTGTCACTTAACCTTAACATTTGTTCCGTTAAAAACAGAAGTACAAAAGTTTTACTAAAATTATTCTTTTTTTACATTAATAACATGTTTTTTTTAATAAGCCAAAGCCCTGAAATCCCACGTTTAGAGACTAAACTTATCATATACTCTTTCCGTGGACCCAAAATATGACAAGCTTTATTTCAGCATTCAAAAGTTGTTATGAAACATATATACTTGTCCACCCGCTAGCTTCTTGTCATCTTGAGCAATCAGACCTGCATGTGTCGTTTAATTTCTCTAGCTAGCTACTTATGCTTACTCATCCTTACTAATTACAATAATCTATTATCTAATTCCCGTGAAAAAAAAGCTATACAAATGTTATTTATATTTTGGGAGGGAGGAAGTATTATGTCCTAGGTTATCTATACATGTATCTAGCGGTGAGACATGGAAGAGAGAAATTAACATAATGGGGGCCGGCGGGGTTTGAGATGGACATGTCATTTGTTTGGGATGTACGCACTCCATGCATCGTATCGTACATGTCGGGTTTTTGAATGGAGATCTTTTGAATGCGTAGTGTCGTCCGATTGATCGATGGAGCTACAATAGCTAGCTGGATGGATGGATGGATGGATGCAGTGTGGGTGTCTGCTACTCCATATATATGTCGTTGTTGCATGGGGTACGTACCATCAGACTAGTCTTTTGGGTTGTGTAGACTCAGGATCTAAAGTTGTACTTCGGTTGGGCCTGTGGTGGAGTAGACCCAATGAGACCTGAGTGGCCCACAGTGTGTGGGCCGGGCTGCGCACTCTAACAAGTGCTCTGATACCACTTGTTATAAGACCGGCTCCGAAATCACATTGGAAACCAAACCGCGGAAGAAAACACTATAGGAGATCCAAACACGATGACGACACCGAGGCACCATATTTGATAACGGAGTTCAGTCGTAGCCTACATCTCCAGGGCATTGATAAAGGGCACTCCTCCCCGATTCAGCATATTACAGCATATTAGAGTTACAATGACTCACGGCCGGTCGCCGCCGGCAGCCGCTCCCTCTCGCTATGTTATGTCGCCATGCGGTTACAACAGATACGCTCATCTATTTATGAGAGAGCCTATAATAGAATCGGACTGTTACTTTAGTCCAAACACCTATTACAACTCCAAGTTCTAAAATGTAACCGACTACATACATATATTCGACACAAACTCTATCAATGGATGCAGTGTGGGTGCCTACAACTTCATATATGTCGTTGTCGGGTACCAGTACTACTGTAGCTAGCCGGCCAGCAGGCAGCGTGGTCCGGCCGGCCGGTGTGAGCCCAGCACCAGACCATTAGACCAACATATATATAAACAGTTCATCGATCGATCGATATGACAGAGATTAGCATAGCTTAGCCACATGCATCAATATCGATCTCTCCCTCTCCCTCTGTGTACTGTACATGTGTGTCTCTGCTCTCGCTCTCTCTCTCTCTCTCTCTCTCTCATGCATACTGTATGGACCATACATGCATATACGCAAGCAAGCAAGGAGAGAGAGGGAGCGTGCATGCATGTTTAAATCTGGCCGGGTTTGTATGCTAGCTAAGCTAGCCATTAATATTTTGGCAATTTGTGCGTGACCATCCCGGCCCCAACATATATATTCATTTATTTATATATAGTATTATATTCAATGCATGCATTGCACTTATTGTCACATCTCGATCCATCCATGATACCGATCGATATGCAAAAATGGCGAACCCAAGCAACGTCGCAACTAATGGTAATGTCACCAAGGTACGTGCAAAGAGCCAAAGGGCTACATAAAATGGAGTGATTTACCTAGCTTAAACTTGCGTCATTGTTAACTAGCAGGAGGAATTCATTGTTGTTTACTACAGTTGGTTGTTTTGTAATAATTGGCTTGCACAAATTTTGTTCAACCTTTTGATTTGCAGGGGAGTTGCTGCCTACTGACACTTTGGGTGATTGTAAGTTTGTAACCATAGCCCATAGTAGATGATGATATCTCCTGCCCTGGTGAGTTGTGAGGTACATTTTCCTCCCTTTAAAAAACTCAACACCTGCAGTTCTTGTCTGCCAAGCGTGTCATGCATGAGTAAATTGCTGACCTCCTAGCTGTACTATGGGGTTCAACTGCATTATTAATTTTCCTGTTGCAACAATATTGTTTGCTAGCTAGCTTTTCCTGGTTGAATAGCACACATGTACCCCAAGTCTGTTTAACTCCAGTGCCTCCGCTAGCACTTTAGTGAAGCTAAACAGTATTACCGTGTCTGCTAACACTGCTTAACGCTGGCATCAGCATAGGCCGTTGTTCCGTTCAGTATTGTCAAATAATGGAACCCGGTAATAACATGTATGGTTGTGTTTAGTTTAGCGCAAAGTTTGGATTTTGGTTGAAATTGGAGATGATGTGACTGAAAAGTTGTGTGTGTATGACAGGTTGATGTGATGGAAAAGGACTGAAGTTTGGATCCAAACTTTGGATCTAAACACAGCCTATGTGTTGTCAATCCTTTTTGGCCTACAGACCTGATGCCCCCTGCATGGCTGCATGCTTCAACTCTTCAACTGCAGTACAAATTGTTGCAGAAGATTCAAATAAAGAAATTGGCAATATCGATACAGTAAGTTTCTGTCATTCCACAAGGTTGGAGTACTCCAAACTTGATAAATTTTGTGGGAAGTGAACAAAGTTTAGTGGGCTACCCAACAAATAAGTTTTATGTATTCATTTCTAACTTTTTTTTTGTTGTAGGAACAACCATCGCCACTACGGTCTTTTTAAGTAGTAAATATTTTTTTTAGACCATCTATGTTTTATGTCACTCGTGCATTATAAGCACTTGGTAGTGGAAATGGAATTTCTTGTAGGTTTTTTAAGTCTTTCTACTACTTTTTTTAAAATAAAATAAAATGGCTTCTGCCTTTGGCTACTTTGCCAAGTCATTGATAGATTACCCAATGTGATTCAAATTAAGGATGTGTTTAGTTCACGCCAAAATTGAAAGTTTGATTGAAATTGGAATGATGTGACGGAAAAGTTGGAAGTTTGTGTGTGTAGGAAAGTTTTGATGTGATGGAAAAGTTGGAAGTTTGAAAAAAAAAAGTTGGGATCTAAACCCGGCCTAAGGTTCAAACTGAAGTGAATGGTTTTAATAGTTTGGTATTCAGAGAGTGTAAAACAAACTTTTCCCAATTCCTATCAGCTCCTAATTCAATTTTTAATGAGCTGCATGGTTTACTTTATCTACAATAGCAAAGCAATAGCTAAGGTACAGAAATTTCCTTCCTTTTTTACTCTCCAGATCTTTCTATGTCTAGACTTCCTTTTGGATGCAG
Source organism: Oryza longistaminata (assembly GCA_009805545.1). Classification (NCBI taxonomy): domain Eukaryota; kingdom Viridiplantae; phylum Streptophyta; class Magnoliopsida; order Poales; family Poaceae; genus Oryza; species Oryza longistaminata. The sequence goes on from CM020179.1 coordinate 217,305, forward strand.
TTTCTTCTTCCTTTTGCAGCAGAGAGCTTGCTGGTGGTGGCAATGCGATGCAAGCTGCCAGGGCCAGGGCAGGGCAGGGGTTGCAGCTCTCTGAAAGAGGACGCGACGCACAGCAGTAGTAGTACGTTACAAACAGCCAGGTGCATGACTGATAAAGACGCATCGATGGATCAATCGGCAGCATATGCATTTGCATAGCACGCACTGCTCACCCTTAATTTTGACTTCATTTCTTGGAGCTACAAGTACCTTTATATATTGTCCTTCAATTCTCCTGGAAATTATTTTCAGTTATACTCTACATTTACTGGAGTAGCCTCTTTTCTCTTTGCAGCATCATCCCTTTTATTACTGCGCGCATCAGCTCCATTTGCGTCTAATGCTCTGAGGCCGAGCTTTAATTTACACTCAAGTAAGTATATACTCCCTCCAATCTCAATGTACTCCAGTTTTTTCCGATTGTTCAAATTGTCAAATACTAAATGTCATCTCGCTCACAAAGTTAGTCATAGTTAGTGTAGTCTTTTATAATGCTATATTCGAAACAATTTGCACCAAAATTACTTTCCTAATTCTTACATATGAACTAAAGCAGAGGGGTTGTACTACAATGAATCAAAAAATGGAGGTTGCTCGTATAATTTTGCCGTATCCCGTTCCCGTACCCATAATAATATAAAGGATATCCTAGAAGGAATTAGCAATCATCGCTCTTTCATGAATTTAGCAGGATTCTTGTGTAATTTAGGGGGATAGCCATTAATTATATCTAATTAATCAATTGATTAAGGAAAGAAGCTAGCCTAGCTAGCATACAACAGTACGTACCAGAAAGAAAACAATAGATATGCACAAGAGGAGGAGACGGTCGACCAGAATGGGCACCGCAATGCAGCAGCGTACAATAGTATATTAATAGGGGACCCTAATCCTACACGGGCCCACATGTCGGCCGGCCACTGTCATTATCATTACCACCAACCCTGCCCTTCCAATTCAATTCAATTGCAAACAAACAAAACAAATATCATCAATTGTAGGCGGCAACCACTCATTTCCATCCGTATCTTTTCCACGCATCAAACTGGACCACCGTCCACCTGTACCTATCTACTTCTGCTCCATTAGATAGATGTAACACCAAGGTTTTGTTTTGCCTCCTCAATTATAATTACAAATAATTAATATTTAACTTTAAGAACATGAGTACTCCCTTCTATTCAAAATAAGTTCTTTTTTCTCCTCCCATTAATTTATCACAAAATAGTTTTATTTTTAAATAATCATTGCATGAGAGTTTGTGAAAGCAGATGATAAATACATTGGGAGCAGATAAAATAATTGCATTAAAATCTGATAAACTAGAAATATTCTAGTTTTTTTGTTTTTATTGGTATGTGTGGATGGATAAAAAATAAAGTTATTTTACGACAGATAGAGTACATTCTTACCGGTGGATAGGTTATCACTTAAAACTACTTCAGCCCGTCACATAATCAAAAATTAGAATCTCCGAATTGATATTACATAACCCTAGCTCCTTAATTTGCTTGATATGCAGTTTCTTGTGTATGTGGAGGAGTTTAAGCATATATATTTCTTGATATATTTTTTTACAATATACTCATAATAAATTAAGTGTATAAGGACGTTAAGCCTTCCTTGATCTTTAGTGAAAGAATTTATTTATTATATGATGATTAAATAGAAACAGAGCAAGTGTCGATATTGGATGCCTAGAAGTTAAAGAAAAAAGAGAGGAAAACATCCATTTGCTTACAAACAACGTACCTTTTTTATGGCTATATATATTTCCCATGTTCCTTATTCATGACAATTGACAAGTCCCGGCCTAGCTTTGACCTCCTTGACCACCTCATTCATGCATTATATTCTTGTCTGTCCGAACAACTAACTTATTACTACTCCGACCGACTAGCTACTTGATCTTATAAAAGCTGCAGGCAAACACCCACCACACCTCTAATTAACAAGCGCTATGGTGGTCTATAAACTATCCATTAATATTCATCTTCTCAGATGTAGTATTGCTTCTTCTTCTATTTTTAAGCTGCAGCTTATAAGGGCATGTCCAATTATGAAATTCAGAAACATAATTTAGGTTTTTTTTAAATCGTTTTGTGTCACTTAACCTTAACATTTGTTCCGTTAAAAACAGAAGTACAAAAGTTTTACTAAAATTATTCTTTTTTTACATTAATAACATGTTTTTTTAATAAGCCAAAGCCCTGAAATGCCCACGTTTAGAGACTAAACTTATCATATACTCTTTCCGTGGACCCAAAATATGACAAGCTTTATTTCAGCATTCAAAAATTGTTATGAAACATATATACTTGTCCACCCGCTAGCTTCTTGTCATCTTGAGCAATCAGACCTGCATGTGTCGTTTAATTTCTCTAGCTAGCTACTTATGCTTACTCATCCTTACTAATTACAATAATCTATTATCTAATTCCCGTGAAAAAAAAGCTATACAAATGTTATTTATATTTTGGGAGGGAGGAAGTATTATGTCCTAGGTTATCTATACATGTATCTAGCGGTGAGACATGGAAGAGAGAAATTAACATAATGGGGGCCGGCGGGGTTTGAGATGGACATGTCATTTGTTTGGGATGTACGCACTCCATGCATCGCGAGAGCCAATCTCCCCTGTCACCCCTAAACGAACGATGCCTAAGTGATTTTTTTAAAAAAACATTTTATATATACTATGTTCCTAAATAAGTATCTAACGTATTTTTTTAAGATAGAGAGAGTATATTTTTTGGAATATCATTTTAAATCCATATTTTGACTTTATAGTAGTAGTAGTGTATAACATCACAATCCATTTAGATATATATCCAGCTATTTGAAAAAAAACCCACATAATTGGGCTGGAGAATACACGCACCAGCATGCATCTCTAGCCACCTCGCTGACTGACCTGGCTGACCTGACCTGCAGTTTCCAGTTCCATGCATGAACTCAAAAAAGGGGGGAAAAACGCTGTGCTGACCTCTCCCTGAACATGTGGCACAAATCCCTTAATCAAATTCATCGAGATGTGGGACGAAACGAAATAGTGGTAGTAATACGTGTGCAGGGCAACATTATTATGATATGTTTAGATTGATACGGAGTGCAGAATTAATTAGTCACTTTATTTATTTAACAGACCCCTGTGGTGTGTGATTAGAGACAGACAGCATCAGCATGGCCCATCACCTGACACTTATTTTATAGTACCTCTACACATGCTCGCATGCACGCAATTGTATATTGCTCGCAAGATTTTAGTTACTCCGATCACTCACAAGTTCCCAAAAAGGAATCGCCCCACTAAAATAGTATAGTACTGCACCACGGCTGACTGGTGTATTAAACTATAGTGCTAGCTACACGTAGCACGTATTTTGCTTAATTAATTGTGTACAAATATTTATGCATTATTCGTAATTTTGTTTCCTACAAAATGTAAACACCGCACACTCCCTCCGTTACTTAATTGTTGGCACTATTGACCAGTGAGTATCATTTAAACCTTAACTGCTAATAATTTTTAATAGTTAGCGTATGATGCATACTAGTAAATGTTACTCGATCCAATAATTAATATAAGTATATATCGTTTCAAGTCTTTACGATGTTTTTTTTTTAATAAAATGAAGGATCAAATTAAGTTAAATATAAATAATGCGATGGCGCAGCCAAATGTCATCTTGTTTTCTTCGCAACCGATGCTGGTGTTGTCGGCGCCGGTGCAGCTTGGCATTGGTGTCATCAACTCAACTCAACTGACGAACAAGGAGAGGAGGCATGTCTTGAGTTGATGCCACCAGCTTATCCCTCTCAATGCAAGCCATCACGTGACGTGCATCCATCATGCGGATCAGCTGGACATCGCATCGCCCCTCCTTCTTCTGGCCGGCTCGTCGACGTCGGATCTAGCTCAAGTCCTTGTTGATGATGACTATTTTGTATCTGGCCGGCCACACAAACTCCCTCTCGTCGGTAACAGGAGTAATGTAGATTAGGCAACAATATATATATGGTGAGCTCGACAGCGATAAGAGGGCAAAGCCTGAGTACGATCGATGTTGGGGTAATTAAGCTCGATCGGCAATGGTGTCGGGAGGACGATCGAGCGCGTGCACACGGCCGGAAGAGATAACCACATGTAGAGCCGAGACACCCGTGCCTTCTGCAAGACAAGGGTACTGGCTGGCTCTGTGGGATGGGCACCAACAAAAAAACCCACGGTGGAGCTACGTAGTGAGCCGAGGTAGGAGCCGAGCATTGTGGATGGGGGGCGGCTAATGGGCGGGTGATCGCCTGCCGTCCCCCTATACACTACTTTCTTTCTTCCCTATTCCCCTTCTTCTCTTCCTACTGCATCATAAATTTTTAAAAAATAAAAAACACAAAGTTGAAAAAATATATGTATAGAAATACTATATATAAAAAATTTGAATTCAAATTTAAATTTAAAACGGGTATGTAAACTTTGGGTCTATAAACTAATATTTGAATTTAAATTCAAATTTAAATCAGGTATGTAAACTTTTGACTTATAAACTTTCGATCTATAAACTTTATATGTATAAACTTTAGATGCGTAAACTTTAGGCGTATAAACTTACTAAAAGAGGAAAATATAAACTATTTGAATTTGAATTTAAATTTGAATCGGGTATATAAACTTTTGACTTATAAACATTTCCTTTACAAATTTTAGGTGGATAAACTTTAGATGTGTAAACTTTAGATGTATAAATTTACTAAAAGAGAAAAAGAAAAAAAAGAAAAAAAAACTGATCGCTGGCCGCGATCAATCGCGCGTTAGCCTTCTCGATTGTGGATGTGGATTGCCATGGTAGGAGTGAAGTATACTGTAGGAAGATACTCTCCTCCTGGTCCTGGACCCGGAGTACTCCTATGCTGGTGGGTGCTAGGAAAAACCAACCGTACCCATGGAACAACCGGCTAGCAGCTGGCTGGCGATACTGTGAGCTCACTCTCTGCATATTCATTCATTCGAGTGATGTGTCTGACTTACTGACAGCCTTTCTACGAAGTTAGGAGTACTAGCTAGGAGTACCAGACTCTCCATCCCACACACGTGCCTAAATTTTGTGCTGCCAAAATGGCTTCTTCTTCTTCTTCCATAATCTCATGGCGATAAACTTGGCTTCAACTCCTGTCCTTGTCCATTCATACACGTCTGCCCTCGTTCTTTCAGGTTCCCAACACACTCCCCCACCCTGTCATTTTTCAGACGCACACTTTCCAAGCTATTAAATCATGCGTTGTTTTGCAAAAAAAAAATTCTATACAAAAGCTGTTTTTAAAAAATCATATTAATTTATTTTTTAAAATAAAAAACAAATACTTAAAATCTTCTTCTCTTACAAACTTGCACGACCCCCCCACCCTCCCCGGGGTGTATTGTTAGTGGAGTACTCTCTCCGTACTCGTAAAGGAAGTCGTTTAGGATAACGTTTAAGTCAAAACTTAGGAATATAAATCATGAATAACTATTAAGTTATTCAGTTTTAAAATTTAAAATTATATGAATAGATTTGTCTTGAAAAATACTTTCATAAAAGTATACATATATCACTTTTCAATAAATATTTTTTATAGAAACAAGAAGTCAAAATTGTGTTTTGGAGACCGTGTCGCTGTCCAAAACGATTTCCTTTGCGAGTATGGAGGGAGTACTATTCTGTAAAGATGTTTTTTTTCTATGGAAATTCACTTTGAATTTTATGGCTATATATACCGAATTAACTCGCTGAATTGTTTGAGGGTATCTGATAAATGCCGTTGAAACAACAATGATGGATTATGTTGTTAATGAATCTCAGCTGATAGTGTCATTTATTATTATTATTATTATTATTATTATTATGAACAAAATAGGGAGTATGATAATTCCACCATGAGGACAACACACACAGGCAGACAGTCAAAGACGACGACTAGCTGGAGTACCTGATTTGTTTGAATTAAAAAAGAGAAGAAAATTAGAAGGTAGTAGGAGTAAAATGATTAAAACATGCATCTACCGACACATCGTCTGACATTTGACTATTGGACGGCCTCCTGATCACACCCACATCTAGCATAGCATGGACAAATCATAAACCACAATGAGTAAGAGCTGATTAATAAGCTAATCTGTTGTAGATGATCATATCATATATAAGCGAAAAAGCAGTACTCACTAATTAACATGTAAGGATTAAGGAATAATGGATATAGCTAAGAGAGACCAACAGAAGCAACAAAAGAAGAAAAATGCTGTGACTTGTGAGCCCAGCCAAGCTATCACTCTCTCTTTTGTGCAGATGAGAATGAGAGGAGACGATGAGACGAGAAAGAGAGCTATTAAGCAGCAGAAGAAGCTTAATTGCATGGCTAATTATGAGAAGGAGAGGGAGCAATAAGCACTAAACTAGTTAATTAATGGTCGTCATGGCTCTCATCCACTTGGTCATCATGATCATCGGTCGCTCTCCCAACGCCAACGTCTTCCTCGTCGCCGTCGCCGTCGCCGTCATGGTGCGCCTCGTCGCCGTCCTCCTTTGGCCTCCCTTCCTCGTTCTGCTCCCCGTCGAACGGGAACCCCGGCGGCGCGCACCGCACGTCTGGGTACTTCACCACCGCGTCCAGCAGCTCCGAGCTGCCCTTGGCCTCCTCCCCGCCATTGCCGCCCGCCGAGGACGACCCACCGCCGCCGCCGCCGCCGCCGCCAGAGCGGGAGTAGAGGCGGTCGAGCTCGTCGAAGTAGGGGCACGTCTTGGCGTGCGCCGGCCGCTTCTTGCCGCTCTCCTTGGCCTTGCGGAAGTACTTGTTGATGTTCTCCCACTTCTCCTTGCAACGCTTGGCGTTCCGCCGGTAGCCCGCCGCCGCCATGCGCGCGCTCACCTCCTCCCACAGGGGGCCCTTCAGTCCTGGCTCCTGGAACCTATCCTCCAGCCCCGTCCGCACCCGGATCAGCGCCTCCACCTCGTGCTTCGGCCACCGCGACGAGCTCAGCTGCAGCGACCCCTCGCCGTCGTACGCCACCACCTCCTTCCCCACGCCGTCCTGCTCGTCGGCGCCCGGAGCGGGGTTGGCGGCGGGGGGTGGGAGCGTGATGGTCTCGCCGGAGATCTTTTCCAGGTAGGCGATGATGGCGGACTCGCGTGCGGCGGCGTTGGCGCGGTCCTGCGCGCGCGCGGCGGCCTCGCGGGCGAACTTTCGGCCTCCTGGCCGCGCCACGCCTCGTCGCGGGCGGCGCGCTCCCGCTCCCGGCGCTCCATGGTGTCGAGGAACTGGCGGTGGAGGCTCTCCTGGTGCTCCATGAGGCGCTGCACCAGGCGCTCGAAGAAGGAGGCCGACGCGCTGAGCTGCTCTGGCGCCGCCGCTTGCGCTTGGGGCGCGCCGCGTCCGCCCCGACGGCTGCTGCGTCTGCGGCTGCGGCTGCACCACGGCGTGCGCGTCCTCCCCGGCAGACGTCTCGGACGTGTTGAGTGCGGCGGGTCGGCGGCGGCCGCGTCGGGGAGGTCAGCCATGGGCGCGCGAGCATGGCATTGTCGTCCCCGGTGAGGCCGGAGCCGGAGCCGGTCTGTGCGCCGCCGCTGCCCGGCTTGTAGATGGCCTCCAGCTCGCTGAAGAGCTTGTAGTTGACGGCGCCAGCGGAGGCGGCGGCGGCGGCATTGTCGTCAGGCTTATTCTTGAAGTAATTGGCTGGGGGCGGCGGAGCAGGGGAGTCGGGAGTGGCCGGCTTGTCCTTGGGCGGCGCTCTCTTGCTGCTGTGTATGTAGTCGATGTCGAGTGGCCGCCTGCACACCAAATCCAACAAAACAAAATCAATGTCAGCAACAGCTCACTCCTCATAGCTAATTAATCTGCACAATTTGGCTCTGTTGCTAATTGATTTGCAAGAAGAAAATGGCGTGCGGGCGGGGTGGCGAGAAGAAGAAGAAGAAGAAGAAGAAGAAATGATGGATGCATGCAATGCAATGGCGAATTGAAGGGGAGGTTGGCTTTTTTGTGAGTGATGAGTGAGGTAATCATCAAGTCGAAAAAGGGGGAGACGAAAAGGTGGTAGCTTTGCGTTGTTGTGGATGTGGCTGTGAATTCTGTTGATGGAGAAGAAGAAGATGAGATGAGAGGAGGAATCGCGACGCATCCATCATCATCATCATCATCTGTGTGCTGTGCTGTGCATAAATCAGAGAGGGAGGAGGTCCCTGCGCTTGCGAGCGATGGCTCCCTTTCTCAATCATGACACTATTATTGGCCGTCCTCTGCTCCCCTCTCCCGAGCAAATAGAGCATCCTAAGCAAAAAAAGTTCTCCTCCTTTTCCAGTTTTCCTCTCTTTTCTTCTCTTCTCCACCATGGCATGGATGCATGGATCCATTCCAGCTCGCACTCACTTCACTCCAATTTCAACTCAATTTTAGGCTGACGATGACTTGCACGTACCAGGTCGGTTCTTTGATGGAAGTTTCCTCGTCCCCCGGCCACCGCCGGAGCCGGCTCTCCGTGGCCGCCTCGTCATCCCCGCCACCACCACCTCCTCCTCCTCGTGAAGCATCATGCCGCTGCCCGCGCCGCCCCCGTCGTTGAGCGCGTCGTCCGTTCCGCCGGTGGCGCCGCTGCCGCCGCCGCCGTCGACCCCAGCTTGAAGCTCATGCGCGCGGCCAGGAACGGCGGGACGCCCGGAGGGCAGCGGCGCCGGATGCCGCGCTCCCGGCGCCGGCACCGGAGCTCTCCGGCACGGCCGCCTCGACGTCGAGGCCGAGGTGGTGTGCGGGTGGGTGGTGGTGGTGGTGCTGCGGGGCCCACCTGGCCGGGGGCGGTGGCTGCTGCTGGTGCTTCTGGTGTGGTGCTGCTCGTGGAAGAGCTGGAGGTGGGGGTGGTGGCCGGCGGCGGCCGCCTGGTGGAGCAGCTGCTGCGTGAAGGGAATCCCCCCGGCGCCGCCGAAGTGCGCCAAGTGGGGAGGCATCTGAGGCGGCGGGTGGTGGTGGTGGTGGTGCTGCGGCAGGGCGTGGTGGTGCAGCGGCTGGTACCTGAACGGCGCGCCCAGCTCCTGTCCCCCAGCCGCAGCCGCCGCCGCCGCGGCAGCAGCGGCGGCGGCCGCCTGGGCCGGCTGCGGCGGCGCGGACATGGCGAAGGCGCCCGGGTCCATGATGTACTGCTGGAACTCGGAGACGCCGCCGTAGCCGGACTGCATGGCGTCTGCCTGCAGCTTGCTACTCCACTACCTTCACCTAGCTTGCTACCGATCGAGTAGAGAGTGTCACTCACCTTCACTTCACCTAGTTCGCTGCATCAAGTGGTTTACATGCCGGTCGGGTAATTAAGGAGGTTTGACCTGAGCCTGAGCTAGGGAATTAAGAAAATGCAGCCAGCCAAAAAACTCACAACGGTCTGAGCTGAAGCTGGAGCTGGAGGTGGAAGAAGAGGATGAGGCAGGGCAGTGCAGAGTGCAGGGGGAAAGAGAGGAGGAAGAAGAGGGTAGCACAGGCACAGGGAAGGTAGTCAGGTTTGGTTTCCATTTTGCATCTCTGGTGGGGTGCTCGGCTTTATCTCCTGCCTCTTTTCGAAAGGGGACCCTGCCAATACCCATATTTGTATCTCCACCCATCCCAGGGTGCTCATTATCATTCTCCTTCAGGTCCTTGTCCCGGTTTGAATGGACTGTTGCTCTTTCAGGAAACCCCTCCCTCCTCGCTTTTTCTTTAACAATCCTGTCCGGGTTTTGGGGCGACTCCTCTTTTTTTTTTTTTCTTTCAATTCCTATGTTCCTATCTATTACTATCGTCTTCTCTCTTTTATTTTTTATGCTGCTCTAGTTATTAGTAATTCTTTATTTGTTTGTTCCAAGGGCTCATTCGAATCACGCGATAGAAAAAACATAGGCTTCCAAATTTTTTCTTCAAACTTCTAACTTTTCCATCACATTAATTTTTTTTCTGCACACACAAACTTTCAACTTTTTCATCAAATCGTTCCAATTTCAACCAAACTTTTAATTTTAGCGTGAACTAAACACCCCCATAGTTTAGGGAAGATATAGGAATAAAAAATGAATTCAAATGTAAAATTGAGGATTGAAAAATAGAAAATTATATATAATGGGAGCACTTGGAATAGAGGAAGATTTATAGGAAATGATAAGTAATCTAACTCTACATTTCCCCAAACTCTTCTTTTTCTAGCCAATGAGCAACACACCTTCGTCCCGTTGCCATCGCCTCCGAATGCAGCCCAACACGCCACAACTACGTGGCCCAACTCCACACTATCGATCGTGCTATCCAGCTTCTTCCGCCGCCTAGCCTCCTCCATGACCCCTTCATGCTCTTCCTCTCCTCTTTGACTGTTGCGCAGGGGCGGAGGTAGAGCGAAACAGATAGTGGTGCCACTTGCTTAATTTACTCTACTTTAGATCGAGTTTAAGCTGATATGGGTGCTTAAGTTTGTATCGAAGGGGTGCATACATGGTGAAAATAAATGAGGTATAGCTAAAAAAATTTTCTTGACCAGGTTCCTGGGCATCCCCTAACATATATTACCTTCGCCCCTGCTCTTGTGGCTACCCAACTTTGACAGTGAGCCCGCCGGTCGCTACGTCTTTGACCCTCTCATGCATCATTCACTCTACATCGAACACCGACCTAAAAAAACAACAATAGTACTACTAAAATGCAGTTGTAAGTATCTAACAACTTTGCAATATACACACTATGGGTGTGTTCTGTAGCTGTTTCTGTTGCGGCTGCGATGCATATTGTGCGTGGTTGCGTCTATATTGCTTAGTGCTGCAGCCCTATCAGCCGAATAGACCCTCTAGTAATTCTTGTGTTTGTTCAAACGGAATGTTAGTGTCACTACCATTCCAAATTGAGATGATGATTTCCACACCAAAAATAAAAACAGCAGCGTCCTATGAACACTGCAATATTTAAATAATGCATGAACAAGGGGAGTAAAGTGAAAAAGACCTGTCCATAAAAAGGAAAAAGGGAAATAAAAGTAGAGAAGAAAAAAAAGGGGGGGTTTAGTACAGGCTACAGAGGGGAAGCAGGTGACGTCAGCGCCACCGGCACCACACACGTGCCATGCACGTGTGAAGACAAAGGACGATTTGGTAATGTATTGGTGCATGAGTATGATGAGATGCCTAGGGCACTGCAGTTTTATTACTAGTACTAATCGCTCTGCTTCTTAGAAATTGATGATCCCTGTCTGCCAAACCCAGATTTTCCATCTCTAAGGCCTCCTTCAATGGTTCAACGCTTGTCCACCTTATACAAAAGATAGTAAAAAGTCTATCTTTTTAATAGGTTGTCTCATAGCACATCGTTCAAAATGCTTTGGGTTCCACAACCCCTCTCACATTTTGTTTAGGAGCTTAGCTCTTGAAGAAGAGATAGTGCACTCTCTCTCCTTATCTTCTCTCTCTTCCACATCATACAAAAGCTGATGTGGAGATTTATGAGCTAGCTGACTCACCCTTGTTGGTGGAGCCCTAATGATCTTCTTGAATCATCTGCTTGCTTGTCTGCATGCACGCACCTCTTCATCATCGTATAATTGGTTTTTGGCTCAACGATTCAACGAATTACGCATAACAGTTTGGAGAGGAGGACACTGTCACGGAGGATGCAGCGGACACATGAGATTAGAGGAGATCAACCAAATGGTGATGGACTCGGACTCATTAGATTGGTGGTAGGCCTCATGCATGACGACTCGATGAATCGATCGATCGTTGTGGGAGCCAAAGCGTCAAGTGGTGATTGGGCTAGACAGTTGACTACCGGTCCGTACGTAGTACACGGTGGCATCTGCACGCCCTGCCTCCACTATTGGAGTACGTGGCATGACATGCTACATTACGTGAGTCACATCGACATGACATCTGGCCGCCACGCACAGCTCGACCTTCCCCTATACCTTGCGAGAACCAACATCTTATTTTCTTTACAAATGTTATTACTATGTGTGTTAATTATGATATTTATAATATGGCAGTATTACGAATGACCTGTGGAGATTATAGGCATAAAATGATTTAATCTATTCCATAAATAAATCATGATGTTACAGATTAAAACTAGTATGAACGCATCATTAGATCTACACATGTAAACTACACAGTATAACATGAACATATCAAATATGCGCAACATATTGAACACGTACCGAGGTGGCGGAAAGATCGGCTGCTCGGTCGAAACTTTTCGCAGGCGTCTACGAAGGCACACAGCACGCGAGCGAAGAGGAAGACGAGCCGTCGCGGACGAACAGGGAGCAGTCGCGCAAAGCGCTTCCCAAAAACCTTATTGCCGCCTTCTCCCGGTGCAGGAGGCAAACCCTAGATTGATTTCGCGTGTGTTGCGTGAAGACGGCGGGTCGGTTTATATAGAGAAGGGTCGCTTGATCAGGGCGCCCGCACAATCTCCACTGCGCGTAACTGAACCGGATAAGTCGCGCGTAACTTATCCGGACTCCACGCCGTTTGCACGCACCAGATTTTTCTGGAACGTTTCCAAAACAAAAACGAATCCGAATTTGCAGCAAAACAAAACTGCAAAAGGAGGCTGCATCTGCGCAAGGTGAGGAACTAATTTTGACGGACCATTCGACGCGTACGTCGTGCACGCGCGCCGCCTGCCCTGCCCTGCCTAGCGAGGCGAGGCGAGCGTGTTCCCCCTCTTCTCTCCACCACACATGCTTCAAGTGGCTAGGAGGGCATCCTCCCTTTTAAGGAGGTCCCCCTCTTCTAGAATAAGTAAGGTGGTACTAAACTCCACATGCATGCCATCCCATGAGGTGGGCTTTTGTGATTTTCCAAAGAATTAATCTTCGAGTGAGCTAAGGCCCATTCATTAATTCCAACATGACCTCATGCTTGCCTTCACGTCGGAGCTAAGCCGCCATATTAAGCGGGAGAGTGGCATCACTTACAGGATACGTGTGCCTTGCCGAAGATACGAGAGTCCATGCTTAATTAGAAAGTGCCTGCAGTGGCACAACCACCACACATGATTTATAATACCTTTCTTATACATTTGTTCTTCTTCATTGTCCTCTATTTAATTAATGATGATGATGATGATGATGATACTGATGAGGATGACAATCAACGCTTTTCCCTCACTCGTCTGATCGCCATTGCCCCTATCTCTCCCTAGCTCGGGCTTCGGGCACTACCATTTTCTTTCCCTATGGATTTGATTGACATAAGCCCATTCTCGTTATACCCAAAATGTTCCCACTTACCATCGATATCATCCTCCATATCTCCAACCATCACAATCGTCACCACCACCCATTTACGGATCTTGACAACCTCGATGGTTGGTTTGCTCTGGGCGATAGACTAAGTGAAAAATCTAACTAGTGCGATGGCAAAGGGGATACAGTGGATTGGTGAAACGACGGTTTTAACAATGGAGAACTAGTGACATAGCGGCCTAGTCAATAGTGTCTATAACGAAAGATCGGTGACTTATCAATTTGCACATTCGTTGCCTTCTCCCCAATTCCAGAACCATCCATTTCTCCTGGACCATTGCTTTTACTCTTAAGCCACCCATCTTCTTTGCAAGGAACATTGATACATTTTAAGATACTCCGCTCGTTGTTAACGCGAAACATGAGATACACATCAGAGTAGAACGTTGTAAATGCCCTTAGTTTGTGTTTGATTTGGAGCTGAGGTGGGATGGGTTGGACTCATCCTTGTTTTTAGGACGGGATCGTCACATCTATCCGTTTTGCGTGAGGAATGGATTGGTCTTATTTTTTAGGGGATAACTCACATGCCAGTGAAACATAACAGTTCAACCCAGATTTTAGGATAATATTCTCTTTCAGGGATCATCTCCTACATATCCTTGAAGCAAAACATCCTAGAAAATGGGTTCAACTCAACCCATCCCTTGAACCAAACACATAATTAGAGACAGCTAGGAATTAAAGTTAAAATTCCAATTTGCACCATTTCTCAAAACATATTGCTGCATTTGTATCTCCACGTTCTAGCTAGCTAGAAGATCGATTATGATCAGCTCCAACAAAACCGATCGAATAGAGGAAGAAGACGATCGATGAGAAGCCTGCACGGCGCTATCTATGCTCTACACACTACAGTAGAGTGAAAGCTAGCTAGAGTCCAACGAAAAGGAAAAAGAAAAAAACTAAAGGCTATATAGATAGGAGTAGCTGCTATATATGCATGCGCAAGAGAGACGCTAGCTGCCACAACTAGCTGATGATCGATCGAGCTCTTGGCCTCCGTGCCTACCTACGGGCTACGTATACGTACGTACCTGTAGAAATCAAGAAAGGAGGACTGATCAGTCAACCTCTACCAAGCTAATTAAATTCAGCTCAAAATTAAAGGTCCAACATCCAAGAAAATAGATCCTTCGGCAAAGTGCCACCATGTATCGATCTTCGTCAAGAAAAGAAAAATCGCTCGACTAAATATCATTGCATTGTTTTCTTATGTATATCATTTAAATAATTATAACATTTTTCTTAAGAAAAGGTGGTAAGATAAATTAGTATGAGGTATATCACTCTAGGAACAAACAGCTTTAACTCATTCCATTTCATATTATAAATTATTTTGACTTTTATTTAGCCAAACTTATTTATATTTGACTACTCCTAAGTTCATAGAAAAAAATTAGCAACATATACAACACCAAATTAATATCGTTAGATGTAATATCGAATATGTTTGTTTTTATTAAAAAATGTTTCTATACGTCTAGTAGGCCCACCTAATGAAAAATTGCCACATGCACATATAGGAGTGTTCATTTGGGGATTAATTTAGGGAAGGAAGCAACGATGAAAAGTAGGATCGATGTTAAATAACTATTGATATCCTATCATCCTATGTGTGATTTGAGGTATAGGAAGCTTGACCTGACCTACCAATCGAGACAGTATATATATTGTCATCGATCGTCAATGTATGTTGCCGGCCTGCTTGCTGCTCGATCGATCTGTCCATAAGTATCGTGCTTATGCATGACTGTACAGCATATATACTTCATATACTATTGCAGCACTTGAGCAGAGAATTTGTCCAATTGTCCTGGACGTGTAGTATACAATGATCTGTCATATTTACCAGCTGCTAGCTGCATGCCTGAATTATTGAAGCATATAGATAGGAGCACACCGGTACGTACGTGCAGCCTCGATAGAGAGATATGATCTAGAGGGGAGAGAAGGGAGGCCGGGGAAGATCGATCGATCGATCGAGAGGAAGACGACGAGGCTCCCTCCAAGCTGAAGCTAAATTAATCCACCTCTGTTTGTAGCATGCATGCATATTATTTCAAATTTTTAGATCAAAATTCATATGTGTGCTAGCCTCAAGATTACAAGATCGATAATATATTGTATGCATGTATTGATCCGTGGAAGAAGATCTGTGTCAGGCGGAGCTAGCTCTCGCTCGTACGTTGCTGAGGTAGCAGTCAAGAGTACTGTTGGTTGGGAGTTTGACGGTGGGCCTTCTTCGTGGATGTTTGGCTGGGTATATTGGATTTCCCTCCTTTTGAGAGGAGCTTCATCGGTACGATGAAGACGGTGGCTAGACAATACGAGAATACTTAGGATCCAAACTTAAGTCCTTTTCCATCATATCAACCTGTCATACACACACAACTTTTCAGTCACATCATCTCCAATTTTAACCAAAATCCAAACTTTGGATCCAACTACACACAGCCTTAGGATGCTAAGACACCGGCACCCTAAGTCCAACCTCTCCTTGGCCTCCAGTTTCTTTAATGGGTAACAATGTCATCTTTTGGCATCGCATCCTTCACGGAGGCATCGTTTTTTTGAGTCTTCTCTATGTAGTGTTGTTGTACTCCCTCGGTTTTTTTAATAGATGGTGCCATTGACTTTTTCTCACATGTTTGACCATTCGTCTTATTAAAAAAATTTACGTAATGACAATTTATTTTGTTATGAGTTGTTTTATCACTCATAGTACTCTAAGTGTGATTTATATCATATATATTTGCATAAAATTTTTGAATAAGACGAATGGTCAAACATGTGACAAAAAATCAACGGCGTCATCTATTAAAAAACGGAGGTAGTAGTAGGCTCGACGATGATTGGCTGGTTTGGTGCTTAGTATGGGTGTACGGTTGATGCGTGGTTTTGAGATGTGCTCTCTGATGCACATCCTTTCCTTGACATCGGACTTTTGATGAAAAACTTTTTTATAAGCATTTTCTCTTATATCTTAACAACATTCGGATTACCTCTCTCACTCATCGTGGAAAAAAATCTGTCCAAGAAGAGCAATGCATATACGGTACGTACGTGTATGTACTAGCTGGCTAGCGAGTGCCTACTAGTGATATCATCTCAGCGTATTCTGTTTCTCTGTCCTATGATCGATGGATTAGCTCATTATATATTGTGCAAACTGCAAGTAACTGGTGGGAAAATGTTGATTCAGCTGCAAGTCATGCAGGTATATAACACATGGATGAATTAATTAATGAATATTAATGTAACACTATTATAGTTGCTAGATGGATATATAGCACTGTACTAGATATAAATACATGGATAGAACACGATGGGGCATATTGTACTGCTGCATGCGTTCAATCTAGCTAGATAGATCTGTGTTTGTTTCTTTAGTACTACTCCCTCCGTATCAAAATGTTTGACACCGTTGACTTTTTAGCACATGTTTGACCGTTCGTCTTATTCAATTTTTTTTTGTAAAATATGTAAAACTATATGTGTACATGAAAGTATATTTAACAATGAATAAAATGATATGAAAAGAATAAATAATTACTTAAATTTTTTGAATAAAACGAATGGTTAAACACGTATTAAAAAGTCAACGGTGTCAAATATTTTGAAACGGAGCTAGTATATATTTTCTGGCCTGCAGCCTCGACGATATATCATGCATATATGCATGGGTAATTAATGTCTCTAGAAATTAATCAAAGCACATTGTCGTGCATATAAGTATATATATATCGCATGCATTCTGTGTGCGTGTAGTACGTAAGTATACTGTAGTCGGTAACCACTGCCTTAATTTTGCTAGCTAGCTTGTCTCAATAATTTAATTAAATGCCTGATGATCAATGCAGATCGATCAGTCATCTCTATATACATGTACGCAGCAAGTACACCTGTTGATGCAAATTGAGCCGACCAAATATGCATGCATGCATATATATACATATATGGACTTGATGCATAATTGATTCAATATATTAGCTACGACAATTAGCAAGTCAGTTCTTATGGGTTTAATCAACTAGCTAGGCTACCTAGCTAGCTATATATATACGGAGTATATGAATATAGTTTTTCTCGAACAGCTAGCGTATAGTGTGCAAATACCATGTATGTAATGTGTGCAAGTGCACCGTATGCAAATACATGTGTACGTAACATGTATATCAATAATGTAAATATACGGGTTGTATATGTATAATAAGGAAAAAAAAAAAGGGAAATGGATGGAAAAGAAAAGGAAGCAGTGGGGGGCAGATGGAGAGGACGACGGCATGCACAAGTGACAAAAATTGCTACAGTGAGGAGGATCGATACTATTGTGGGTGGGGCCCAGTGGGCTTGAAGGTGAGTTTGGCCCACCCCAGGCCCACCGACAGCCCTGACCCGTTACTGTCAATCCCCCACCCGGGCCCACTGTACGTCACCCCATCCCTGATCCCTCCTCTGCACTGCATGCTAGCCTAATTCATTGTTCATTGTCATTTTGTTTGCTCATTCCTATACCCCCGATCTCGATCCATTTTCGATCGATGTCGATGGTCATATGCAAATTTCGCCTCGACTCCATTTCAATTATTAATAATTACTCCATACGTTTTCAAAACAAAATGGCGTAGCTAGTTCGTTTCAAAACAGTAATTCGTTCATATATAACCTGTGCCCTCCTATATATCACACAAACCATGCATGTTAACTTGCGTTCAATACAATAATCATACGTCGCCCCGCCGGCAACCTGGCCTTTTCTTTTGGAGCTACGCTGTCGGATAGATTATTAGTTTATCCTAAAGCCGCATTAGTATAGCTATTGAATTGAAGTACCCATGTTGACCTTGCTTATTTTTCAATTATCATTTCATATAACAGAGTTAATTATACAAAAAAGTGTTATATATGGAAGATAGGTTGATCCTGTCCTTCGAGACTAATCTACGCGACACTATGGGCCATACAGCCGTCTACGTACTGTATATGGAGCCCGTCTAGCTCAAATTATCACACTAGTACATTTTAGCCATGTGATGGTTTCTTAGGCAGTACTCCGATCCCCCCGTCTATTAGTAGAACTAGCAATAAACACGCAGCATTGTGGACATGGATAAAATTGAAATGAGCTCATGACATGCAACACATACAAATACTGTTCAAAATATTATTAGTAGTTTTAATGTACGATATATACGCTGTAAAAAATTGTTACAATCCAAAATACGCATGACAGGCATTTAGATTATAAACGAACGCCCTAACGTTTGCTTGTTTGTTTACTGATACATTGACAATTTTGAAAGAGAATAATAAGATTTTGATGGGGCATACAACCCAGTTTATTTTTTTTTCAAATGCACAAACAGGGCCTATTTACATGCCTTACCTGCAAACACAAAATAGCAATTAATACATAGCATATATTATTTTGTCTGTATTATTCTTAAAGTTAATATTTTCTTGACTCCATCACACATATATATAACATTAGCACAAAATAAACTAAAAAACATGGTAGTATAATTGCTTCAGATGTTAGGACATGGCTACCCACGGAAGATCTGGTGGTAGGCCTTTAAATATGAAAATATTTCATGAGATTAACTGCACTAAAATGAGAGTCTATAGAGGACATGGAAGTATTTAGTTGTATGGTGAGTATATTGCTATGAGAGAAATCATATACACAATTCATACATGACTGTTAAAATGTGAGAACCAAATAATAAAATTTGATGAGACAATGACAGGCTCCAGTACATCCTTATGCACTATACTCAGATAAATGGGAGTAACTTGCTAAATAAAATAAAGGATTTCCTGCAAGAGGAATCCTTATATTACAACTTTGAACTTCTGTTTGAGAAAACCGGGAGGGCAGATGCACTGAAGGAATGAGCATAGTAGCCCAAATACAGGCTTGTATAGATTTATGCAAAACCCTATTGCATTCCAAAAAAATAGAAGTATGACATCAGTGTTTTCTCAAAGTAAAGTGGTAGATGTACATGAATAGGGATTTTTTTTAAAAAAAAAGCCATCCATATATATGCATTGCCCGTGTTTTAAAAAGTGAAACAATAGAAGCAGGCCAAATATATAGATGTAAGAAAAATCAAGCATGGAAATCATCATAGCATGCGGATAAGTACCACAGGCAGGAACCATGAATTTGATCTTCCCATAAATCGAAAGAAGCGAACTTTAATTAACAATGTAGCCTATAATAGGGTGTGCTATTCATCCCAGATATAAACCGACGTGCATTCTTAGTGCACAGTCCAGTCAAGAAAGAATGAACTAATCTATTGCTGAACTGCAGACTGTAGAAGCAGAATCAAATTGTATGAACCTGAGGATGATTTGTTTCTGTGCTTCATCAAGGCGAAAGCATTAAAATTAAATGGCAATCATTGGATTCTAGCTCAACTCATCCTTGGTAGCAAATTTATTAGAAAGGAGAATACTAAGCTAATATTTTGCATCAGTTTATGGTGAGGACAAAACTCCACGCCTGTGTCAGCCTGACAGCATATATGTGCTAGAATGTAAGCACATATATAAAGATCATGCGCTAGGTTGAAAGACAATATATTCAGGATATGACTTTTCTTATTGGCATATGAGCTTAATAGGAAATGTTTGCATAAATATTATTATATATTGCGCAATTATATAACTTTCTGAAGGGAGAATGAAAATCAAAATATTTAAACAACGAAATAATGTAGGTCCAAAAGTTTTGGATGCAAATTGCCAACCGGAGAAATCGCACCACATCCATTGTTGGAAATGAACAACTTGCAACAGTTGGTAGGACAACATATCGAAGAATATAAAGCCGTATGAGGTATATCAGAACTTAAGCCTAAGAAAATAATTTAGATGATATTAAAAATAGCTAGAAACCATGCAAAATATGCCAAAGGCATTTTATTTTTCGTAGTCAATATGGGTAGAGAGCTTAATGTACAGCCATCTGTAGACCTGAAATCAGTAAACAAAAGGAGCTGTCCTGCATCAGCATCACACCAAGTTGTCATAGCTTGTCTATTCCTTAAAAGCATGAAAGGGTTTGCTTTAGTTTGTGTCGACAAATAATCTTTTAGCAACTACTCAGTTACCTATCAATATAGAAAGTAACAACGAAAGATCAAAATCATACTCAAAATTGTTTGTCGATGGAAAATAAATGAAACTACATTGTTCAAAAGAAAACATGATAAAGTGATATGGTAAACATATGAAGCAAATATTTTTCAAGTGTTGTCTTAAAAGGAGTGACTCAACGATGAATCAAGGATGCAATGATCAATGTACGATGACCTTAAGAATATAGCGTGCGGTCACACAAGTACTCTGACTGAAGCTAAAGATTGAAGGGCATTAAAAAAATTAGTTCAAGCAACCTTTGCTTCAATTCAGGTCTCCCATCAACTTCCTATAATTCCATCGGATCATAACTAACCAAGCAAATCCTGAAATTAACTTAATAATGATGACATACAATCCATCAAAATATAAGGAGATGTGCCAATTTCAAGACGAATTAGCAATATGCATGCATGCATATATATACATATATGGACTTGATGCATAATTGATTCAATATATTAGCTACGACAATTAGCAAGTCAGTTCTTATGGGTTTAATCAACTAGCTAGGCTACCTAGCTAGCTATATATATACGGAGTATATGAATATAGTTTTTCTCGAACAGCTAGCGTATAGTGTGCAAATACCATGTATGTAATGTGTGCAAGTGCACCGTATGCAAATACATGTGTACGTAACATGTATATCAATAATGTAAATATACGGGTTGTATATGTATAATAAGGAAAAAAAAAAGGGAAATGGATGGAAAAGAAAAGGAAGCAGTGGGGGGCAGATGGAGAGGACGACGGCATGCACAAGTGACAAAAATTGCTACAGTGAGGAGGATCCATACTATTGTGGGTGGGGCCCAGTGGGCTTGAAGGTGAGTTTGGCCCACCCCAGGCCCACCGACAGCCCTGACCCGTTACTGTCAATCCCCCACCCGGGCCCACTGTACGTCACCCCATCCCTGATCCCTCCTCTGCACTGCATGCTAGCCTAATTCATTGTTCATTGTCATTTTGTTTGCTCATTCCTATACCCCCGATCTCGATCCATTTTCGATCGATGTCGATGGTCATATGCAAATTTCGCCTCGACTCCATTTCAATTATCAATAATTACTCCATACGTTTTCAAAACAAAATGGCGTAGCTAGTTCGTTTCAAAACAGTAATTCGTTCATATATACCAGCTCTGCCCTCCTATATACTTATCACACAAACCATGCATGTTAACTTGCATTCAATACAATAATCACACGTCGCCCCGCCGGCAACCTGGCCGGCCTTTTTCTTTTGGAGCTACGCTGTCGGATGGATTATTAGTTTATCCTAAAGCCGCATTAGTATAGCTACCCATGTTGACCTTGCTTATTTTTCAATTATCATTTCATATAACAGAGTTAATTATACAAAAAGTGTTATATATGGAGATAGGTTGATCCTGTCCTTCGAGACTAATCTACGCGACACTATGGGCCGTCTACGTACTGTATATGGAGCCCGTCTTGCTCAAATTATCACACTAGTACATTTTAGCCATGTGATGGTTTCTTAGGCAGTACTCCGATCCCCCCGTCTCGAAACATATTAGTAGAATGCGTTCTATTTATCTCGATTCAGATTTCGTTCTTATATTATAAGATGATGAAGGGAATACGCTGTTTGCTTTACCATAGTAACTTGCTTTCTGCACTTTCATGGACGCGTCTCGTGTCCACATATCGTTTACCTAATTTAAGTTTAAGCGTTATATTTGTGACCATCAATTTTATTATTGCACTTTTGTAAAATATATACCAGCTTAGAGCAAGTTTAATAGCATAGCCAACTACTGGCTCCAAATCATCTATAGCTAATCTAATAGCCCATTCATACAATAGTTAACTTTTAAAATATACCACACCTGGTCTCACCTGTCATACACACATAATGTCTTAAAATCCGTGTTACAGCTGGCTATAAATCTGTAGCCCGCTTTCTTCTCTCTCTTCTCTTTTCTTCTTGATATGTGGTTATAGCTGGTTTATAGTCTGTTATTATACCTGCTCTTAGACAACAACCTCTTAAAAATTGACACATGATGCATATACGTAACACACGTACACGACTTAATTATAAGATTAAAATGCATGGAGGGTCACTTAACTTACTTAGGTGTGTCAAGTAGGTCACTCTACTTTCAAAATACACATCTAGATCACTAATATGAGTCAAGTGAGTCACTTTGTCATCTAACTATCCACATGAACATACCTTGTACACATGACATGCTACCTATGATTAAAAAAAATGCTTTGACATATGTAGAAAATCACATATGTATTTTTTTTCCCATTCTCACAGCACGACCACTTGAAAATATGCGAAATTAGGAGAACCAAATCATTTTCACTTTGCTTTTTTATGAGTTATTGTACAATCTTAAACAACAACGGAGGAAAAATTCTATGAGGCAACGGTGGCGGATGCCCAAACATTTTTTTTTCAACCCTAGGTGACATGCTATATGTATGAGGTGTGCTCATGTGAATAGTTAAATGGCTAAATGACTCACTTAACTTATATTAATGACCCAGATGTGTATTTTAAAAGTAGAGTGACCTATATGATACACCTAAGCAAGTTGGATGACCCTCCATATATTTTACTCTAATTATAAAATGATTTTCACTGGTCTTCGGTTGCTGACTGCGCCGCAAATTGCCAGCTAACTTAAACCCATTTTTACCTCTAATGAATAGGAGTACAGAATTTGTAGTAGTGGTGTGTGATATCAACAGCTAATGAATATCGATTTTGTAGTAGTGATGTATGTCAGGATCGATACACATATATACATGGATGAAAGTAGTGGATATATTAATATGCCCGTGATCCGATATTTCAGGATCGATCGATCGAGGAAGGGATCGGAGGAGGCTATGCCTATGGGGAGGACGCATGCATGGACCTGCTGGACCGTCCGGAGTCCGGACAATAATAAAATCAAGTGTACTACATGCTGCTCCACCCCGACCATTGTCCTCCTGCATCGGACAGTAGCAATATTGCCACATTGCACTGCTGTCCCCTCTTCCCGGTATCTCTATGATCTTGCTAGCTGTCCTAGCTACTTCTCCCGTTTTAAAATATAAATATACTTAAAGTTTTAGCCAACTGATCATATGGAAAAATAAATACTCGAGGTAACAAAGTAGATGAAAAAGTTAAGAGATGATTATTATCGAATGAGATAAGAAATTAAACGAAGAGAGGTTTATTATTGTATGAATACTAAAAATGTTTTTATTTTAAAATAGGAGTATGTCGCGTGCAATAGGCAATGTTGGCTAGCTAGCTATTGCAGCTTATGGTTACTTTGAATCGCACGAATGGAAAAAGGAAGAAAAAACACATGATTTTTAATAGTAATATAAGTGCAAAAAAAACACGGGAAAAACACAGGAATTTGATTGGACCACGAGAAAAATGTAAAAATCGAATGAGAGAGATAGATTCAAAAGAAAAATTTGTCCATTCCATATAAAATTTTCCTATAGAATTAAAATTCTCTAAAATTTCTATGTAGTGTTTCCTTTAAATCAAAGTACGCTAAATGTCTCCAAACAAAAACCATAGCTGGCCCCTACGCACACATGGACGCACGTACATTGGCAGATTTGGATCACTAGCTAGCTAGTGTTTTTCTTTTCTTTTTCGTTACACTAGTTTTGATTAATTTCCTGCTACATACTCGTATATGTACGCCGTTAATTAATTAATTAATTAATTAATTAATTGCCATTCGTCCCGACATGTACAGGTTAATAAATCCATTTGTACAGTATTTTGTCTACTGTTTTTTAAACATCGCATAGTAGTACAGTACTAGCTACTCTACATGTGTTCCAAAAGTTTCAGTGCACACAGTACCTATCGAAATTACTACGTTACTGTGGTAGTCACGTCGACGAGATGAAACTTATATATATATATATATGTACTTCGTGCCATATACTCCCTCAGTTCCATAATATAAGGGATTTTGACATTTTGCTTACGCTGTTTGACCACTTGTTTTATTAAAAAAATTTATGTAAATATAAAAACAAAAAATTATGCTTAAAATACTTTGGATAATAAAGTAAGTCACACACAAAAAAAATAATTCTAAAATTTTTTGAATAAGACGAATGGTCAAACAGTGCAATCAAAATATCAAAATTGCTTATATTAGGGGACGGAGGGAGTACTACCTCTACCTTCATTTTATAATATATAATTTCGTTAACCTTTTAACATATATTTAACAATTTATTTTTTCCCACGGACATGAACAAATATATAAGTATTCATTAGTAAAGTCGTATAAAAAAGTAATAATTACATGTTTTAATAAGGTTAATGATCAAAAGTACCTTAAAAATCAACATTATATTTTTTGAGTAAATTTCAAAAAACTACAACTTTAGTGACAAAACTATCAGTTTGCTACGACATTAGCGACATGTTTCAGTTTGCTGCAACGATAGCGTATAAAATTATCTCAAAACTGCAACTTCTACGTTATATGTTGCTACAGTTGTCACCTATATGTACTGTAGCGGCATATAACATAAAAGTTACAATTTTGGGATAATTTCCCACGCTATTGTTGCAGCAAACTGAAACATGTCGCTAATGTTGCAATAAACTGATAGTTTTGCCACTAAAGTTGTAGTTTTCTAAAATTTACTCTATTTTATTAATAATGAGAAGAATTTCGTTAGAAATGAAATTACACCTAACTTCTACATCGACCAGAGAAACACATAACTTAGGACAAATTAAAGAAACCAAAGCCAAACATAAACATATCATGTTATCTTAGGCTGTGTTTAGATCTAAAGTTTGGATCCAAACTTCAGTCCTTTTCCATCACATCAACCTGTCATACACACACAACTTTTCAGTCACATCATCTCCAATTTCAACCAAAATCCAAACTTTGGATGCAACTAAACACAGCCTTATACCGGCTCACTCAAATACAACCGTAACAATAATATAGAATCCTAAGCATCTACTTCCTCCTTTTCACATTATAAGACTTTGTAGCATTGCCCACATTATATATATGTTAATGAATCTAGATATATATATGCGCTTAGATTCATTAATATCTATATGAATATAGGCAGTGCTATAAATTCTTTTAACCTGAAACGGAGATAGTAGTAAAAAACAACGCCTCTAAGAAGGTCCTACCATTTGTGTGCTATTGCCATCGGAAACAAGACGAGATTTTCATCCAAAGCCCGAGATGACACCTTCGATAAGAAAATGACAAACAAGCATTGACATTGAATATAGATAAACTAGATAAGAGTTTTTTTTATCCCGGAGTCATCATCAGTATGTGCTTTGTGCCACCGTCTGGATGAAATGAGGATGATCTACGATCGTGGGAAATTATCACAAAACTGCAACTTTTACGTTATATGCCGCTACAGTACATATAGGTGACAATTGTAGCAGCATATAACGTAAAAGTTGCAGCTTTAGGATAATTTCCCACGCTATTATTGCAGCAAACTGAAACATGTCGCTAATGTTGCAGCAAACTGATAGTTTTGTCCCCAAAGTTACAGTTTTCTAAAATTTACTCTATTTTTTAATAATGAAAAGAATTTCGTTAGAAATGAAATTACACCTAACTTCTACATCGACCAGAGAAACACATAACCTAGGACAAAAGAAACCAAAGCCAAACGTAAACATATCATGTTATCTTATACCCGCTCACTCAAATACAACCGTGACAATATATAGAATCCTAAGCATCTACTTCCTCCGTTTCATATTATAAGACTTTGTAACATTGCCCACATTCATATATATGTTAATGAATCTAGACATATATATGTGCCTAGATTCATTAACATCTATATAAATGTAGGCGGAGGTAGTAGTAAAAAAACACCTCTAAGAAGGTCCTAACATTTGTGTGCTATTGCCATCGGAAACAAGACGAGATTTTCATCCAAAGCCCGAGATGACACCTTCAATAAGAAAATGACAAACAAGCATTGACATTGAATATAGATAAACTAGATAAGAGTTTTTTTATCCCGGAGTCATCGTCAGTACGTACTTTGTGCCACCGTCTGGATGAAATGAGCATGATCTACGATGTGCAGCCAACATGGGCGAAGTGCTAGCCTCCTCTACCCACCACCACCACCGGGCTAATGGAAGAAGTCATCGTCGAGCCGAACTCTTGGAAAAAGGAAAAACTATATATGGACGAATATATTTTGTCAAAATCAAACTACTCTAAGTTTAACTAATTTTGTAGAAAAAAATAGTAATATTTTTAACCTAAGACTAATATATTACTAATATATTATAAAATTTTATTTAATTATAGATTTAATGAAACTATTTTGACTTATAACCTATAAAACGGAGGGATTACTATGCAGACCGTATACTAGTATACAGTGTAAAAGTACTCTCTCCGTTTTTTAATAGATGACGCCGTTGACTTTTTCTCACATGTTTGACCATTCGTCTTATTCAAAAATTTTATGCAAATGTATAAGATATAAAATCACACTTAAAATATTATGAGTGATAAAACAACTTATAACAAAATAAATTGTAATTACGTAAATTTTTTGAATAAGACGAATAGTCAAACATGTGAGAAAAAATCAACGGCGTCATCTATTAAAAAACGGAGGTAGTAGATTGTACATCTGCCTATACTATACTATACTATACTCCTACGTGTGTAGAGTGGGTATGTACAAGCGATGGAGTGAAGCGTGGCGTGGATTGGATAAGGGACAAACAAAGAAATTTCTTCTCCGGCGGCAATGGCGGCGCCTCCTCTGCTGAGCCTGAGCCAGAGCCAGAGGCTACTCTTCCTCTCCCTCCCCCTCCTCAGGCCACAGCTCGCCCCCAAGCCCTCCTCTTTCTCCCCCCCGCGCGCCGCCTCCACCGCCCCGCCCCCTCCGGACGGCTCGGGCCCCGCGCGCCATCCCGCGGGACGCTTCCTCGACCCAGCTCGCGGCCGAGGCGCCGCCCGCGTCTCGCGCCGAAGGACGCCGAGAGGCGCCGCCGCCGCGCCGGGAGAAGCGCAAGGCCCTCGCGCGGAAGCCCTCCGCCGCCGCCTGCTACGGCTGCGGAGCCCCGCTGCAGACGGCCGACGAGGCCGCGCCCGGCTACGTCCATCCCGCCACCTATGACCTGGTAAACTGCCACTGTACTATTATTTCTTCCTACTCCACCCACCCACGGGATGATTACTAGTACGTAGTAATAATATGCATATGAATGCATGCGATGCGAGCAGAAGAAGAGACACCATCAGCTGAGAACCGTGCTATGTGGGAGATGCAAGCTCTTGTCTCATGGCCACATGATCACTGCTGTTGGTGGCCATGGCGGCTATCCTGGAGGGAAGCAGTTCGTTTCCGCGGACCAACTCAGGGACAAGCTCTCCTACCTTCGTCATGAGAAAGCTTTGATTATCAAGCTGGTAATACATCACAACATGCCCTGCCCTGCCCTCTAATGTAATCAAATGCAATGGCTGATGCAAATCCTTCGCATCTTCTCTGCGTCTGCCTCTTGCCGCTCATTCTCGATCGCCGTTTACATGCAGGTTGACATAGTTGACTTCAATGGGAGCTTCCTGGCGCGTGTGCGCGATTTTGCTGGTGCTAATCCTATCATACTAGTGATCACTAAGGTGATTCTTCTACATACTGAATGCATACTCGTGTTTCAAGATTAAATTGCTGTTGACAGCCAACTAAAGATGCTTCTTTTCCTGACGGAGTTAAGCTCATTCTTTTGTAATTGTAGGTTGATCTCCTTCCTAGAGATACAGATTTGAATTGCATTGGCGACTGGGTTGTGGAGGCAGTTGTCAAGAAGAAGCTCAAGTAAAACCTCTTCCCCCCTCTTTCTGTTACAGTAATTATTGCATCAGGTTTTCCATTTCATTAATTGGAAATTAAGCGTGCTTCTTGGCATCTGTAGCGTACTTAGTGTCCATTTGACAAGCTCAAAATCACTCGTTGGCGTCACTGGGGTTATATCAGAGATTCAGCAGGAAAAGAAGGTCAGCATGCAATCTGTATTTGTTTTCCCAGTTATATTGTGCTAACCTGTCCCCTTGTAAGCCTTTTTCCCACACTTGCCTTGCACAATTGAATGGTAGTTTTTATTCTGTCATATGTACACTTATTTCTTGACTTCCCTGGATGTTATACATTTCATAATACTGATCGTAATGTTGTTCTTCCTTTCTTGTTAGGGCCGAGATGTATATATACTGGTAAGCAATAAGCACTCTCCATTTCCTTTTTTCAATTATTTATGAACTCTTGTGCTACAGATTTTACGGGCATACCATTGTATTTTTGTTTGGCAAAACACTAAGCTTGCTGCCATTTGTACAAACCTAACAAGCTGCATTCATATATCAATAAATGTTGATAGCTTGATGCTTATAATGTTCTATTGAATACCTGATCATTATGTTAGTAATATTATAGAACGATTCAGAATTGGACGTTACTCACTATTTGACATACATAGACCCATCTTCATGTTCTCTCCTTCGTTTTTCATTATGTAAACAGAATGGTAGAACCTTGCAATTCATAATGCTTCAAGTGAAATGAGTGATTTATTTATTCCTAATGAATCTAGTACACCATTACAGGGTTCAGCAAATGTTGGGAAATCTGCATTCATAAGTGCTATGCTAAGTATGTTCTTACCATTCTTGACTACTATTGTTGTCTCCCTTTTTCAAACCATTTTGTTTTGTTTGCTCATTATATTCTTCGTTAAACTAATAGTTAGAGACCATAATTTGTAGGGACGATGGCATATAAGGATCCAGTGGCAGCTGCAGCTCAAAAATACAAGCCGATACAATCTGCTGTTCCTGGAACGACCCTTGGTCCTATTCAAATTGAAGCATTTTTAGGAGGCGGGGTACGGTTCCATCTTTTACTCTCTGTACACTTTAGTTTTAAGATATATAACATGCCAATTTTTCTTGTTGACCTGCTGTGCCAACTTTATCTATGTAGCTAGAGAATTAACTTAAATGTTGTCTTGTATATTGTTAACATGCTCAACCAATTAGTATACTTCTCTGACACATGAAGGACTATAATAATCTTGAATACATGCAGAAATTATATGATACACCTGGAGTCCATCTTCACCACCGGCAAGCAGCAGTTATCCATGCTGATGATCTGCCTTCTCTTGCACCACAAAGTCGTCTAAGGGCGCGGTGTTTTCCTGTATGTATTTTTATTCAGTGGCACACATGTTTCTTTCTCAAAACATGCTCGCTAATCTTTTCTTCAGAATATAATGTTGTGTTCAGGCTAATGATACAGATGTTGGATTGAGTGGGAATTCATTATTCTGGGGTGGACTAGTCCGTATTGATGTTGTCAAGGTGCCTAGTTGAGCCCAATTTCAATTCCAAAAATTTTCTACCACTTCTATTTTTTTTCCATTCTGTAGTACTTACCACTGATTATTAATCAATCAATCAATCAATCTAGGCTCTTCCATGCACACGACTGACGTTCTATGGACCCAAGAAGCTAAAGATTAATATGGTCCCAACCACAGAAGCAGATGAATTTTATGAGGTACACCTGTGTTTGCTAGTCAGACAACAGTATGCAGCTAATCATTTGTTGCTAGGTTGAGCTACTTAGAAAGCATCAAGCTAGTGGCATACTGTTTTGTTCTCAAAGTTCTATCAAATTTAGATTAGTATTTGCAACCCACATGCATACCTCTTCCTTTAAATATATATGCTCATATAACTTCCATGCCTTCCACGCCGATGCTCACTTGAAACCTCTATGGATGGTATAATAACTGCATCTATTTGCCATAGTCCATGCTCTCTATATTCCTGCTCATCTAAGAAAACTGAAGACCATAACATGTAAAAATAGCCGCTAATTAAACCAGCTTCTGTTCTGTGTGCTATGTGAATCAGGTAAATAATAATAGTATGTGTTCTGCTGATCAGGGCGGGGTTCAAAATGGTTTTTTTTTTTTTACGAGTTGTCTATTTCACCTTTCCAGAGAGAAGTTGGCGTTACATTGACTCCCCCAGCTGGCAAAGAGAAGGCTGAAGGATGGGTTGGTCTGCAGGGTGTTCGTGAGTTGCAGATAAAATACGAAGAGTCCGATAGGTAATTCTTTTTTTGCAAGATGCAACTAGTAGTGAAGCCATGGCTTCAATTATTCATCTAGCATACAGTACCAGGGGGACTTTAGGATCAGACAATCAGTGGTTGGGTAATTCAGACCTCATGTTTCATGAAGAATACGGTGCGTGTTCTCTCCAAGCATCTGCTTTCATATGTTCCTGACATTTGAGGATATGTTTGTTGTGCAGACCTGCTTGTGACATTGCAATTTCTGGTCTCGGGTGGATTGCGGTTGAGCCACTTGGTGTGCCATCAAGCAATCCAGATGAGAGTGCTGAGGAAGAAGACAATGAGAGTGGCGAACTGCATTTGAGAGTACATGTTCCCAAGCCTGTTGAGATCTTTGTCCGACCTCCATTACCTGTTTGTAAAGCAGCATCGCAATGGTACAGATACCAGGAGTTGACCGAGGAAGAAGAGGAGTTGAGACCTAAATGGCATTACTGATGCTTATAGCTATTTTTAGTTACGATGACAGCATCGTGTAGTCCAAATAGAGCACGTAATTATATATGTTCTCAGATGATGTGATAGGGATGGCAGTTTTAGCATCAGCTGATTAAAATTACTCCAATAATGATTCAGGAAGGAATTTTGGATAAAGACATCGACAAGTGAAGCTCTTGCGGGTACTCTTTGTTTCTAAGATCTTCGTCCTAGCACATATACCATCACATCATTTTTCCTTTGCAACACTATGTGTGACGCACTGACGCTTAAAGCGAATGACGTAATGAATACTTGAATATAGTTAAGAGGCAACAATTTTTTTTTCGGATCTTAATCTAAAACCAGCCAAACACTTTTCAACAGGTCTCCAACTCCAACATGAGCTATCTTCCACCGAAGTTGAAGTTTGGAACCCTACCAAACGGGCCTTCATATTCGGCCGATGCCTTCTATATATGTACTAGCTTAGCATTCGCAATGTGTATACTCAACTGTCAACTTTGTGGAGCTATATATAGAATTTATTTAGCAAAAGAAAAGAAAAAGGAAGAAAAAAGCCCTACCCAGAAAACGTGTATCCAAAATACGTTTTCAAAGTTAGAAAGCGCATTAAAGCACTACGCAAAAGTTCTTGGTAGATTTTGGTTCGGCCCATTGGATCCTCCGACTCACACGCACCACCATGACCGACGGGCCCTCGACCACCGGCGATTCGCCGCCGCCGGAGAGCGGCGGCTCCATCTCCTCCATGGTTGCCTCCTCTGCCGCCTCCGCTGCGGCTGCGGCCGCGGATTTCACCCGCCGCGGCGAGGCCTTCGGCGCCGATATGGCCGCCGCAGCTAGGGCTGCCATGGACACCGCCATCGCCCACTCTCAGTCAACCGCCATCGCCGCCGCAGAAGCTGCCTCCTCGGCCAAGGCCGACGCCCTCGCCGCCTTCCCCAGCCTCACGCTCATCGCAAAGGTGCCGCCTTCTTGCCCCCCATTCCCCACTCGCTCCGATCTCTGCAAATTTGCTAAAGCTCGAATTCTTTTGGCCTTTTCCCCCCTCTAATCTCTAATGTTAGGAGGAGTTCGAATGGATAAAGAAGGAGTACACGGCTCACGAACAGGTGGTGTTCGGCAAGATCAAAGGTGCCTTTTCCTGTTACTTCCCTAACTCAAAATCCAGAAATTTACAGATTGATTTGTAATGTTGGCCTGTTTTATTATGTCTAACAATTGAATTTGGATTGCTTATAGATCGTGTTGTCTAACATGGTTCTGTTCTTTTGATGTTCGATCAATTATTGACTTTCAGTTACCGTGTTTGCAGAGGGTGCCATCATGGCCATCGAGCATCCGGGAATTGCTGCAGGCTCCACAGCAATTGCTGGAATTGTGCTCTTCAAAAGTAAATACCATCTCCTGGAAGTCATTTGTTTGGTGGCTTGCTTCTTGTTTGTTACATTCACAAAAGAATACCTGCTTCTGTAATGCTTTACACATGATACACTTTAGATGATATGAAGAGGGTACCTGTCAGTACCATATGTTAAAAAGACATTGAATCCTTTTATGTAACACAAGTTAGAATGTTGGAGCAAAGTGTTCCTTAATATTTTTTGTAACAACAAAGATACGCTATTGGAAGTGATTTCTTATCATGCTACTTACAGTTGATTGAAATGTACTGAGACCTCCTTGAGCTAATTAATTAGATCCAACTTAGAAATCACAAGCAGATTCAGTTCAACCTGTCTTATTATAATCATCACATTATTCTGACATTAATTCTATAAGAGTGTTGTGAAATTCAGTTTCAAATTATCAGCCTGTACACTGCAGAGCTAGTTGCCTAGCATCTGATGAGACAAGGATGTTGATGCAAGTTTGGTCTGTGATTGTTTCAAGAATCTAAAATGTTCGGCCTTTTCTTATATATCACTAACTTTAGTGTGACTAAATTCGTTGCAGGGCCAAGGAGCTACCTGATCCAACGGGTGCGACGCATATTTGTAAGCAAGGAGGTACGCACTGACTGCCTGTCTAGCTATAACATTTCTATGAATTCTTGACATTGCTACTTGCTACCTGCCTACCTCCATGTCTCGAAAGTTGCATACACCATCTTGTTTACAGATTGTCACCTCCTTACTACTTGCTGACTAGCTTCACAGTTCGAACCTATCAGATGTAATGCTTTAGTGCTCATTATTACTGTCATGGACATGTTGTGATACAATTCTTTGTTCTGAAACAGAGCGAAACACAAATTCGTCTAAAACTAGCATACATTTTTTTAATGAAATTCATGCATGCTACCTACATTCATGAAAAAAAAATACAGGGTTGATTTTCTTTAGAATGAATACAACCTATGTTGATTGTATTTCATAAGTTTCCAAATTGCAGACCCTACTTTCTGGCATCCAAGCTGAGGTGAATCACATGAGACAAACTGTCAATCTTGTGTCCAATGAAAGCCAAAAGTTGCTGGTATATTTCTTTATTTTGTTGAAAACTGAACCATCTGTTGTCGAATTGGCCATTTTAAGTTCAAACATTCTTCATGTCTGATTTTGTGTATGCATTCCAGGATAGAGCAGCAACTGCTGAAAAAAGATTTCAGAAAGGATGGAACACACTCAGGCAAGCCTATTTTTTAAAGCCTTTTACCATTTATTTTTGTCTTCCCTTCTCTAATACAGCATTGGATTTGCTGTCTACTTGTTTCAGGGAAGAAGGGCGTGCCATTCAAAGTGAGCTGAACCAAATAAGTGATATTGAGAAGCAAGCAGTAGGTGTGTAATAATTTCTTGCGCTATTGCCTTTTCCTATGTCAATTTGAATTTTAGAGCGGAAATTGCCTCATCTTGAATTTGGCATATAATGAGTTGTG
This sequence comes from Oryza longistaminata, assembly GCA_009805545.1. NCBI lineage: Eukaryota > Viridiplantae > Streptophyta > Magnoliopsida > Poales > Poaceae > Oryza > Oryza longistaminata. The sequence goes on from CM020179.1 coordinate 251,281, forward strand.
TCCTATAGGTCTCAAGAGCATTCTCAATCAGCTTCCCAGAGCACATGCATCTGAGTTTCGATCAGAGGTCAGTATATTTTCTGGTATCTGAACACTATGATGTTTACTGAAACGATTAGGTGATGTTGAAGCTGTCACTGCAATTTGTTTTTTTTCCCATGTTGTGCAAATCTGTTGGCTAATTTCTTTGCCGAAAGGAGAGGGTATAGAAGTTTTATTCAGTCAATGTCGGCATCGATTTTATAAGTAGTGTGCAGAAATTATTTTTCATGGTTTCATATCTCATAATTGCAGCATTACATTATTTTATCACAAACCAGTTTTACTTTTACACTAAAGATAAGATAGTATTTTGAAGATGGGAGTTCTGTAATGTTAATTTATAGCAAGCTTATTTTTTTAATTGCAGATATCTGGCCTAGCCTCTCAGGTGAAGAAGGAGAAGAGAGTACTTAACAACACCCTCACGAAGATTGTGAACTATGGTGTCCCTATCTGACTGTCGAAACGCAGCTTCATTTCCTGTAGTTTTTATCAATGAAGAGATTCTGAAGACATGGGTGAATCTTTTACTTTATACTACTTGTCCGCGGAGGGGAAAGGAAATAATACGTTTTATCAGTCTTGGCGAGATGTAAATTTGCCGCTGGTGCTGCAGCAGCAACATAACATTTTTGTAGTGTTTTGCATCATATGGGCATTCTCTGTTGCATTGTCCATGAAGTGAAATGGACATACTGCGTCGACCTTCCCTGCAATTAATCAAATTATGTTTTTTTGTTAAGTGTGATGGGTGCGAGACTTTATGTGCTTCAGAGCGTTAAAGTAGATTCAAGAAAACTTTTTTTCTTTATCAAATCTGATGAAGTGGTTACAATTCTTCAGTACTGTATAACGGATATGCTTATGATACAGTATGCAATCAGATTTTGTATTTGCATGAACACTTGGAGTCACAAAGATGGAGAGAATTTTGTAATTTGAATTGAGTAAATTTCATCAGTAGCACAAAGATGAGTCAGTTTCAAACAGTAAAACCATAAAATTTTAAGGGTGCTAATAAAAACCACAGGAAACACGAAAAAAATGTTTCCGGAAATTAACAATCGACTATTTTTAATTATCAATTGATATATTATAATACTATATAGTTAGCAGATCCAACAAATGGCGGCTGTGTTTAGTTCCACGCCAAATTAAAAGTTTGAAAAAATTAAAACGATGTGGTGGAAAAGCTGAATGTTTACGTGTGAAGGAAAGTTCGATGTGACATAAAGAAGGTTGAAGAAAAAAAAGGTCCCCTCCCTTGTTTGGAGAAATTTAATATGGCAACGCCGCCGTCGCCCGTCCACGCGCGGTCGACTTCCTCTCGGCCGCGCTAGGGACCCCCGCCGCCACATCGCCGCCGCCCCCACTGCAGCACCGCCGCTCGCCTCCCCAGCCTCCGTCCGTACTCCCCTAAAACCAGGAGGCGGCCGGCGAGAAGGAGAAGGCACCGCGAAGAGTGAGAGCGGGGGGCTAGACCTAGTGCAATCGAGCCTTGATCGGCGCCACCGCGGGTCATCGCGTGGTTAGCCGGAGTCCGGGGTGGGGGGGATGCCGCGGGAGCCGGCCGCCGTGCGCGTCTACACGGTCTGCGACGAGTCCAAGTGCGTGTCGCATCACAAACCCTACCTCTCCTCTCCTCTCCTCTTCCAATGCATTCAATCCCTCTTGATGATTCAGGTACCTCATCGTGCGGAACGTCCCGTCTCTCGGCTGCGGCGATGACCTCGCCAATCTCTTCGCCACCTACGGCCCAGTAGACGAGTCTGTCTCTTCCTCCTCCCACCTATACCATACCACCACCTGCCTGTGTGATTGATTTGCTTGCTTATTCAGGTGCACGCCCATGGATGCCGAGGACTGTGACCCCTACACCGACGTTTTCTTCATCAAGTTCTCGCAGGTCAGCAATGCCAGGTGAGTAACCAAATTAGTACCTTTTCTTTCAGTCCTTTTTCCTGTTCAGGAAGAACCGACGTTCACAGAATGAGTGAAAAATGTTACTAGCCACCATTAATTCCAACAATTAAATTTGTGTTTGGTAGTCTTTTCTAAGACAAATTTGTCTCCTTCTCATCCCTGTTTTGAGCTCTGTGCTTGGGATTACAGCTTTGGTTTAGTTTGTTAGCAATTGGGAAAAAATCTGGACCTACTATTTGCCAAATCGCAAGTTTGTTTTCTCAATGAAAGCAAGAAACGGCATTAATTGCAGGTTTGCAAAGAGGAAATTGGATGAGTCTGTATTTCTTGGCAACCGGCTGCAGGTGTCATACGCCCCTCAGTTTGAGAGTCTTCTGGACACTAAGGAGAAACTGGAAGTCAGGAGAAAGGAAGTCCTTGGCCGAATGAAATGTGATGCTTCCATGTTCTTCTTTTCCCCCTAATTCTATGCTGTTTAGCCTTCGTTGTTTCAATATGTAACCGTTTTCTTTCTACGACTACACATTGCTAGTTTATCTTGCTTGGATAGTTATATATAAATGTTTGCTTTCATTTCTCCAGCATCTTCTGGAAGACCTGAAGGGTTATCTCATCATTCTCCAGGTCAGGGATCATCTGCTGCAAACTCACACCGTCAGATGAGCTCTAATAAAAGGTTAACATATTGCGTACTACTATCAGTTTTTTTTTTGTGTGTGTGTGCGCGCGCGCGCGCAAACATTGGTAAGGAGAATATTGGTCATCAGTTACTCATTGATCGTCCCAGTCTTCAACTAAATTCTATCCCTGTTAACCATGCCATTTGGAATTGGAAGTTACTCTCATATCCACATCTTTATTGATATATGACATCTGGTCTGAATATTTGAAGATGGATACCCAATCTTTATGAATAGCTTAGCAGCTAAGCTACAGTGGGTTTGCCGAACAAAACTGAGATCTTTGGCACAGTAAAGTTGAAAGAAAAACCAGCAATCCTTATTCCTTAATCAAAAGACTGAGACACTTCTTCTAGTTTTGTGTTTGGTTTGCTCTTTAGATTTTATGCATCAGTTTGTATATTTCATACTCAGCACTACCATGTAGGAGTATCAACCAGGATTTGGTTTGTTCATTTTAAGGAATGGACTCCAATTATGATACAATTACATACACTCGCCTTTTATGGAATCTTTTCAAACTTTATAAGTAATATTGAATGATGTGGAACTAAGATGCTAACCCAAAAGCCCATCTGGATCTTCTCTGATTAGAAGTGTAAACACTGTATATGACTTACCTAGTGAAGTTCCATTTTGCCATCTTCAGGGAATACACAAAAACACTTCATGCTTCTCAATTTGAAGATCCTCGTTTCACTCATGTATCCTCTAATAAGGTATGCAGTACAACAATATGTATCCTCTAATAAGGTATGTGGTACTGCAAAGTAATATAGTGTTTGGAATTTGGACTCTAGGTGAGAAACCAAGAGGTTATTCATTGAGAAAAAATATGGCATTAAATTAGCAGGGCATATAATGGTGTAAGCCAACTTTCTTTTCAGAAAAAGAAAAACAGAAACAGGGGAATTAATGCATTGAGTCATACATAGTACCTGGAAAGGCAAATTCTTCAATAATTTGGAATTTTGTATATCCTGCCGTATTATTGAACTTAGTATTCTTACCAATTTGTGGAGAAAATACTTCTCTGTAGGATTATTTTCCATCCGAGTCGATGAATGCAACAGTAAACCTAGTCAGGGAGAAGCTTGATAAGGTAAGAGTATCTTTGTTAAGTGTATTATCATATTCACTGCAATATGTGCATTTGTGGATAAGTTAAAGGTTCCATTTTCAAAATTTCAGATACAATCCAGCAGCGACAATTCCAGTGCTATAGTTGCACCCAAGAAACCAAGGACCGATAACCGTAGACGAATTTGATATCATGGGATGGATTCTTGTAGTTTGTTTTATATTTGGCAGAAAATAGTGTACTATAATGCTAAATGCTGTCTATATTCTCCCTCAGTTGTAAAAGTATCCCCTTTTAGGTTTTCTGCGGAAGTAACGTTAGTATCATGTTTTTTGACATGGATTAATGTCATGTTTGATGAGCACATTTCTCTTCGTGAAAAGTCCACCTTTCTTTTGAACAATTTATATTTGAAACATCATGTTCTGTTGGTATACTGATTTATCTCTACAGTTATGTTCTATTTGGATCTCAAATGGTTCCTATGAGGTTGTGACATCTGTGTTATGGCATGAAGAATTTCATGATGTCTGATATAGGAGAAAAAGATGACATCTGCTGATCAGATGTACTCCCTCCGTCCCAAAAAAACGAATCTAGGACTGGATGTGGCACATCTTAGTACAATGAATCTGGACAGCTAGGATGTGTCACATCCAGTACTAGGTTGGTTTTTTATGGGACGGAGGGAGTAATAGAAAGCTTACATATACTCTATTCGGTCATAAATTGTTGACGTCTCAGACAAAATTTAGTCAGAGTTTTGAAATTCCCTAACCACCCGTATCCTTTTCTTTTCCTAACTTAAGTTCGAGTTGGATCCCGATGCCTATTTACTATGCTAAGAGCAAGTACGATAGGGATGACTCAATACTCCCTCCATCTTATAAAAGAAAAATCTAGGACTGAACGTGACACATAGTATAATGAATCTAGATAGATCCGTCCAGATTCGTTGCACTAGCATTAAGAACAAAAGATAGTGCAGTCGGCTGTAGAATTATAACTAGGCTATAGCACGTAAAAAGAGAAGATACAATAACTTGTCCGCTTCTATTAGCTATGGAGCATAGGTAGTGATGGGCCTAATAAATTTGTATCAAATAACTATTGTGCATGCTAGGTACTAAAAAAACTGACTTAGACTATAGTTAGCGGTTGGCTTTGTTATTGTACTTGCTCTACGTGTGGACCTTGAACATCAGATAATCAGATCTCGATAGGCTATTATACTTAAATATAGATATAATATTGAGCCGTACATTTCGATACCTATGTATATGCTACTATCTTCGTCCCAAAATATAACAATTTCTAACTATATAGATAGAAGTTACTATAGTTTAGAACACAGAGAGTATGTAAGCGTCGTTTCTCAAGGTCTAAAATCCACTGGGAAAATCAAAATGGGAAAATGAGGGAGAAACATATAGAGATGGAAGAGACGAAATGGAAAGGGGGGAAATGAATAATGCATAATAAAGGAAAAAAAATGACAACTGAATTTTTTTTAGGTCGGACGACCTTATTCCCCAACTTCTTGTAAAAAGAAATTAATTAAATCCGGAAAGCACAAAGTAATAGAAGACCATATCTCTCACAATGTACAAAGTTGCTGACAACCATAAACGTGGCAACTTTCTGGTCTGAAATTCTTGCGTGGGAAAGCCGTTACCACAATATTAACATGAATAGAAAGGTGGTTACTATTAAGTCTTCGTGATAGACGTACCATGACAATATTTATATTAGGTGAATTTTCAAATAGTGGAAGATAAAATGCCTCATATAAATATATGTAAATAAATAAAAGAGAAACTCAAGGAGTAAAAGAAAAAGAAAGTGAGGAAGAGAAAACACGGGGAGGGAGAGGAGAGAGAGACATCAAGCAAGCTAGGATCGGAGGGAAGGAAGGAACAAGGGAAGGGAGGGGAAAAAACTGTAGGATCTCCCCCGACAACAAGAGAAGAAGAAGAGAAAAGGATGGCGATGGCGATGCGACGTCGGGTGTCGTCGTGAGCGCAGCCCTCCCTCGCGATCCACCTCCCCCGCCGCCGGTAAGCCTCCACCTCCGCCTCCCCCGCCGCCATTCCTCCCCCACCCAAACCCTAGATCCGCACCCTCCTCCCCATCCCGAGATCTCCTCGATCCCGCCCGCGATTCCACGCCGACATGGCCCGACCCTTCGTCGCCGACGACCAGACCGACGCCGACTTCTTCGACAAGCTCGTCGACGACGACGACGACCTCTCCCCCGCCCCTGCCCCTGCCCCTGTTCCCGCCCCACAGCCGGCGGAGGCGGCCTTGCTTCCGGCTCTTTCCGACCTCAGCCTCGCCGACGATGACACAGACCCTTCCCCGGCTCCTCCTCCCGTCGAGGCCCCGCCGGAGGGTGCCTCACCGGAGTCGGGAAAGGGCGCCGTCCACACAACGGTCAAGCAGGTCCAGTGGGCCTCATTTGGAGGCGCCGCCGACGATGGGGCTGATCCGTTCAGTGATCTGTCTGGAGGCGCCGCTGATGACGGATTTCTTGGACCATGGCCGGGAACCAGAGCTTCCAGACCTCCGTCATTGGGAGCGTGGGGACATCAGATCACGGGATCTTTGGCGGGAGCCAGAGCTTGACTGCCCAGGTGACAGATCAGGATTTTTTCGGTGGTACCTCCGATCAGAACACCGATACCCAGCAGCAGCAGCTGGAGCAGAGCGGAAGCGGTGCTTCGACTCCACAGATCCCAAGTATTTGGAGAGCATTTATCCTGGGTGGAAATACGACGAGGCGACACAGCAGTGGTACCAAGTTGACAATTCTGATACGCACGGTAACGCCACCCAGGTGGACACCAGCACTGAGAATATCCAGCAGCAGCAGCTTGCCGCTTCTTACATGCATAATCCGACACAGTCATCGCTAGAGACAATGCGGAGGAGGGTACGACGACAGGGAGTGTATCGACATGGGGACAGGGTGGCACCTCGAGTACCCACCAAACATGGTATTTTACGCCGAGTACCCAGGCTGGTACTTTGATACCAACACACAGCAGTGGCAATCGCTTGAGTCGTACCAGCAGGCAGTGACAGCTAGTGCTGTTCAGGATGGAGCAAACAATGGTGTCGTTGCCTCTTCTGCTGAGACAAATTATAGCGTCAACAAAACGAAGATCTTCCTACCCACAATCAGGTGGCTCAACATACCTCTTTCTCTAATAACTATAGTTATCAGAGCCAGTGGCAGACAAATTCATTTAGTAACTCTATGCAACCTGAAAGTGAACAGCTACTCTGCCAGATAGTTTCCAGAGCCTTGGTCAGCATGCTATTTCTGAATCTTTCAATTCCTCTACAAATAGTCAAGTTAGTTTTAACACCGCTGAAACCGCTACAAGCCATTATGGCAACGTGAACTAGATTCGTCAAGTACTCAGGGTGGCTACACTGCAAGTAGTGGTCAACAAACTGGTTACAAGGGCTTCGAACCTTTACAAGGTCATCAGGCTGGTTACAAGGGGTTTGAACCTTCTGCAGGCCACCAGACAAGTCATAAGTTATTTGATCCATCAGCAGGGTAACCAAAACAGTTACAAGCCATTTGAACCTTCCACTGGTCACCACCAGCACAAGGGGTTTGAGCCTTCCACAAATCACCAGGGTGATTACAAGGCATTTGAGCCATCCACACATAACCAGGGTGGTTACAAGGGATTCAGTCCATCCACAGTTCAGCAGCCTGGTTACAAGGGATTTGAAGCTTCTACAGGCCTTCAAACTAATTTCAAGGGATTCGAACCTTACTCAGGTCAACAGGCTGGTTACACGGGATCCCTACCTTCTACAGGCCACCAGTCTAGTTACATGGGGTTTGAGACTTCTTCAAACCAGGGTTATGGTGATGCCAACAATGTTGCAAATAGTCAAGGCTTTGCTCCGATGGAGAGCATGTACGGAAGCCATAATCAAGCTCATACAAACCCCCAAGTGCCTTTGTCAAACAGTTATCTCAGTGCTGATAACTCCAAGAATTTCTCTCAGCAACAATTTCTTGGTCCAAATGCTTCACACTTGCAATTTGGGCAGTCCCCACATGAAGAGAGGTCAACAGCTGGACGTCCACCACATGCTTTGGTTGCTTTTGGGTTTGGAGGCAAGCTCATACTTATGAAAGAAACCAACTCAATGGCCACAAACTATGACTCTGGGAATCAGGTATGCTAAGAGTTCCTGTGTGATATATTTTTAGTCATCAAACAAAATTATGGTATATGTTAAAGTAACTAAAATATTCTATTTTAATTTTGCAATTCAAGGGGAATTCTAGTGGCACAATATCAGTTCTTAATTTATCAGAGGTGGTCACGGACAAAGCTGATGCTTTAAGCACCAGTAACGGCAGCGCACTTAGTTATTTCCATGCTTTATGTCGTCAACCTGTTCCTGGCCCTCTTGTTGGGGGAAGCGCTGCATCAAAGGATGTGAACAAATGGCTTGATGACATGATTGCACTGTATGAATCATCGACTAGTGAATTCCAGAGGGGTGATCCTCGCAAGTTGCTTATTTCTTTGCTGAAGATACTATGCCACCACTATGGGAAACTGCGTTCACCTTTTGCTTCTGACCCATCACATGAGGTACTTTCTGCCTTTCATGCTCTTTTTTGTTGCATCTATAGTGTATTTTACCAAAACAGAGGCTAATATAATGAATGCTCCAGTTAATCAACTCTTAGTGTTGTAATAACGGCGCAGAGGGCAAGCTTTTAATACTTTTTAATGTGATGAACATGTCTGAATTAGCAGTTTACCTTTTAGCTCATCGTGTGTGATAATTTGGGTACTTGTTTCATTGTTTGTCCTTTCACCTTTGTATCTCTGACTCATTTGAATTCTCAATAATAGGACACAGATGGTCCAGAAATGGCAGTAACTAAGCTCTTTTCATCTTGTAAGAGAAGTAGCTTTCAAATGGGCGATTTCGGATCCCATGTCCATTGCATGAAGAATATTCCCTCTGAAAATCAGATGCAGGTGATTGCCATTTATATTATATGGATGCGAAATTTAGCTAAATCCTAAATGTCCACAGTTGAGGCAGCTACTTTGCTTGTAGGCTGTTGCACAAGAGGTCCAAAATCTTCTAGTTTCTGGGAGAAGAAAAGAGGCCCTTCAGTGTGCCCAAGAAGGTCAACTGTGGGGGCCTGCAATTATACTTGCTTTACAACTTGGTGATAAGGTTTGTTCAACTTAATAGCCTTCTCTTGTTTGCATTTGAATAGTTTGCTTGATTTTCAATGAGGTTTTCTTTTCCTTAATTTATTTTTATTTATCTTTTCTTTCCCCACCGGTGGTGCAGTTTTACGTCGATACTGTGAAGAAAATGGCCCACTGCCATTTTCTATCTGGGTCACCTTTGCGAACATTGTGCCTTCTCATTGCTGGACAACCTGCAGATGTTTTTAATGCAGACAACAACATCAGTAGCAATTATGGTTCTCAACAGCCTATGGAGGTAATACATAATTATTTTTCACTTTCTAGATGCGCGATACTTTGGTCGTAGGATTATTCTGTAGTTAGATGTAATAGTAATAATTGTTCTTAACTTTTCATAGCACTTGCCTGTCCCATATTGTTGTACAATAATGGCTTTTCATTTCTTTGTTACTGCAGTGTCATGGTGCTTTGATTTTTTTTTTTTTCTTGAAGAAAATGTTTTGCTTCATTGATAATGCATTATACTGTTCTACCACCTCGTTATTGGCTTTCTGTTTAAATAGTGGCTCACTTTATAATTCATTGTTTTGTCACACAGCCTAGTCCTAATGGCATGTTGGATGACTGGGAGGAGAATTTGGCTATCATAACTGCAAATAGGACAAAAGGTGACGACCTAGTTATTACCCATCTTGGAGATTGCCTTTGGAAAGAGAAAAATGAGGTCTGCATGATATGTATTTGCAGAATTAAACCCTTTCTTTTTTGTGGTCAAGTACGGAAGTACCTTATATGCCTTTTGATACAGGTTGCAGCTGCTCATTCGTGCTATTTAGTTGCTGAGTTAAATATTGACCCTTACTCTGAAAGTGCAAGGTTATGTCTCCTTGGTGCAGACCACCTTAAGTGCCCTCGAACTTTTGCCAGCCCTGAAGCCATTCAGGTATATTACTGCTAGCCATTAACCACATGACCTGTAAATATATTGAATCTTAGTGCAATTTTCCCTCGAAGCTCTATCTTTTGCTTTTTAATGATTAGTTAATGCAAGCATACTGTCTCAGTGTTTTATAAGCAATTATTGCATAGATACATAGACTGGAAATGCAAGATTGTGTGTAACCCCTAACCTGTTGCTTCATTTTTCTTTACTCCGCTGTCCACTGTTCTGAACTAATATTTTGAAATGCGATAACAGAGGACAGAGATTTATGAATATGCGAAGGTGCTTGGTAATTCTCAATATATCCTGCTACCCTTTCAGCCATATAAGCTGATATATGCATACATGCTTGCGGAAGTGGGAAGGGTTGCTGATTCTTTGAGGTATGTTGTTGATTTGTGCATGGCCAGCAAATGATTTCAATGCTATACCTAAACTCCTGCTTTCACATTATGACCCATTTGAATCTCCTTAAAGGTACTGTCAAGCATCTATGAAGGTGCTGAAAGCCTCTGGCCGTGCCCCAGAATTGGAAGCATGGAAGCAATTATTTTCCACCCTGGAGGACAGGATACGCACTCACCAGCAGGTAAATCCTTAAAGCTTGTTTTGCAATGTAGCTGAGTTCCTCCCTCTCCCTATTAATGCTCTTGTGTTGATTGCTATTGTTTAGGGTGGATATGGCACAAACCTTGCCCCTGCAAAATTAGTTGGAAAGATTTTCACCTCACTCGATAAATCTATATCGCGCATGATGGGTACACCTTCTGCTCCACTTCCGCCATTGCCACAGGGTGCTGTTAGTGATAGGGAGAGTTACACTGCACCTGGGGCTACAAAGTTTGCAAATAGCCAATCAGTAATGACCATGTCATCGTTAATGCCATCTGCATCAGTGCAGTCTATGAGTGAGATGGCAGATAGTGGCAGGAAGATTGCACACAACAGAAGTGTTTCTGAACCGGACTTCGGCAGAACCCCGAAACAGGTAATTATGCCCTCGGCTGAGGTAGACACTTAGAAAGACAGCAGGTTCTGATTAGTGAATGCCGAGTGATAAAATTCTAATTCTTCTGTTTGTTTGAAAAATAACAGGGTGCTGGATCGGACAGCACACAGAGTACTGCTCCAGGATCTGGTAGTTCACGCTTTGGTTGGTTAGGCTCCACACTACAGAAGACAATGGGATTTGTTTCAAAATCCCACCGGCAGGTACTTTAACTGAGCTATTGAATTGGAGCCACTCCACTTTTGTTCAGTTTCTCTTCCATATAGTAAAGCTAATACTGAGATCCTTCCTATGTCTTGAAGGCTAAATTAGGGCAACAAAACAAGTTTTACTATGACGAAAAGCTAAAGCGATGGGTGGAGGAAGGTGCTGAGATTCCTGCCGAGGAGCCTCCTCTCCCTCCACCTCCATCAAAACCCTCATTCCAGAATGGTGTGGTAGACTATAAATTAAATGGCCCCATGAGTGCAAGTCATACTCCCAATGGATTCATGGAAGGGAAATCTTCAACTTCTTCAGAGCATGGTTCGGGAATGCCACCAATTCCGCCAAGCCAGAACCAGTTTTCTGCCCGTGGACGGATGGGTGTCCGGTCCAGGTAATCTAATAATTCTGCCACTTGCTCATGTCTTTCTCTATATTCTATAAAATATTGACCAGAGGAAAGTTATGTTTATTTTTAGATATGTGGACACATTCAACAAGGGTGGAGGAGGAGGAGCAGTCCCATCCTATAACAAGCCAGCTGTTGCATCTGTGACACCACCCAGTGGTGCCAAATTCTTTGTGCCCACTGCGGCTGTTGTTGCTGCAGAGCAGATGCCTAACCAAACAGCGGAAACACATGGTGAAACCTTCCGTCCAGATGAGCGTTCATCCTCACCCCCAGCTGAAACATCATTTTCTTCACCCCCACCAGCAACACAATTTTCAGCACCACTGATGGTGCCTACCATTCAGCGGTATCCGAGCATGGATAACATCACTACCCCAAACAATGGATCCGGATTATCATCGGGAAGTAACAGCGGCTCATTCTCAAGATCACGAGCAGCATCGTGGAGTGGAACTTACTCTGAACAAATTAATGCTGTGGCAGGTGCTAGATCTCCTGACCAGCAGACCATGCCATCGCCCCTCATGCCTGGGAAGCAGTCGCATAGTCGTTCCAACAGCAACTCATCTGTTCAATTCAACAGTTTGACAGAGGATCTTCATGAGGTCGAGCTCTGATATGCTGCGACTGCTCAGTATGACCCATGATTTTATAGAAACAACCTGGGTAAAATACCTTGATCCTCTCAGCAAACCCCCTATCGGAGGGAGGGAGGGAGGGAAAAAGAGAGGAAATGTTTTACAGTAAATGAAGGGAATGCCACAAGTGAAATGGATTTCTCCTGTCTTGCACAAAGTTGTGGGATGGGGAAGTAAAGCAAGGTGTGCCCGCCCTGTACTCGTACAAACAGTTGTTTTTTTGGGAGATTTTGTAGGTATTGTTGGTTATTATGGGTTTAGAGAGAAGGGGATAAAGAGTCGGATGTCCTTTTTTACATGTGAGAAGCAGAGAGCATGTGGACACCATTGTACAGATAATCCACCCCAGCCCAGCCCAGCCCTGCCCCCATATTATATAATTCATTGAAGACGCAGAGAATTGGGAATTCATCCGCCCCCCATCCTTTTTTGTCATTGTATTATTATCATTTTTTTTCTTCATAATTTTGGAGAAGGATAGAAGAGAGGGAGAGGTCAAGATGTGTCTGGATATTCTAGTGTAAGAAAGAAGAAAGCTTTTGACTGCGTAGAGTGTTGTTATACTTACTGTAATGTTCCTATACCATGATGATGATAATATTATTCTTTGGAGTCGACCAATGGATCAATCAATACTGGAGTAAGTAGCATCCTTTTTGTTTTGTTTCCCAGCATGCGTGATGAAAGAGGTCAATATCATGTGGTGGTTTGGTTTGATGTGATTCATCTGGTAGTTTAATTTGTGCTGTGTGTTGGTAACCAAAGGCTCTCTCTAAAGCCGGAGAGGAAGAAGAGATCACTATTTCCTTTATTCCAAAGAAAATCTATAACAGAAATTGAGGGCAAAGAATCTGGAGAATTGTTTTAAGTTTTTTTAATTGGTTATTCTAAGATATGTCAAATTATATTCTAGGTTGAGTTTTTAGGATGGAGGGAGTAGGCTACTAGAGTAGAGAGATTGGTAGGAATCACCAAAAAGTTGAGGGCATTTTTTTATTTATTTTCACTAAAATATTTTAAAAATACTACCTCTACCTTAATATTTTAATGTATGACGCCATTGACTTTTTATCTAATGTTTGACCATCTGTCTTATTAAAAAAATTTATGTAAGTATCATTTATTTTATTATGATTTGATTCATCATCAAATGTTAAATATTTTCATATTAGCACAAAAATTTTAAATAAAACAAATGATCAAACGTTGGTTTAAAAGTCAACGGAATCATACATTAAAGTATGGAGGGTAATCTTTTGTTTCGAAAATTTATAGATCTGGATGCCTCATGCCATTTGGGAGTGTAAACGGGCTTCAAAAAACATCAAACATTCTGTTAGAGAATGACGTGGCATATAACTGTTGGTTACTCCTTTGCCGCCCTCCACGGCTTGTTTGGTGACTCGAGGGAAAGGGATTGGGAGTTTACACGAGGGAATTTATGATGAGATTAAGATAAGAATTTGATTTTTAATCTCAATATCATGTTTGGTAGGAGTGATGGAAATTGATAGGGAGTTTAGTTGGAGATTAGGTCATTAATAAAAAATGATGGCTGAGATTTGCTTAGACAAAGTAAAGGAGGAATTCCCTCCCAATTACCTGCCTCTACCCAGGTATCGAAAAGGAGGGAGTTTCTCCCTCAATTCCCCTTTCCCATCCCACCAAAATTTCCATGTTTTCCAACTAAACATAACACTTAATAGCCTCATCTTTCTAAACTTCCAATCCCTCCGAGAAACTTCCTCCAACCAAACGTGCTGCCAAGGTATTTTTTTTCTGGGAGGAGGACGCTTGTAAATCTGCTCGATAAGATAGAAAAATCTAGACCACCCTTATACCGGTATTTTGCGGGTAGCCTTTCCTCGGGAAAAAAAATAACACATTTTCAAAGGGCAAACGGGGCAAGGGGCCACCTACAGATACACTCTCTTTTTTTAGGCTGATGTTAGACGGAGCCAACAGCCATTTGCCAGATAAAAAAAAAGTCCTCTCAAAGAGCGTGAGGCGTCTAAGGGCCCCTTTGAATCGAAGGATTATATAGGAATTTCATAGTATTAAAATCCTATAGGAAATTTTCCTATTTGACCCTTCGATTCAAAGGATTGAAGCTTTCCAAATCCTATGAAATTCCTATGGAATGGCACATTGCATGTGGATTTTGGAGAAAATTTAGCAAGAGATCCAATCTCTTGGAAAATTTCCTTTGAGTCTATCTCTCTCATCTAATTCCTGCGTTTTTCCTACGCTCCAATCAAACGACCATTCCTATGTTTTTCCTGTGTTTTGCAATCCTCTGTTTTACACTTTAATTCCTGTCAGAATCCTATGTTTTTCCAATTTCTCTGTTTTTTCTACCCTACGATTCAAAGGGGCCCTAAGATCTGTACATTTACAAAACAAAAATTTTAAAATATTTAAATGAAAGAAATTAAAAGAATAGAAAAAAAAATGGTGAGTTGAGGAGGTAGGCAAGTCAAGTCGAAAAACATGATGATGACGACTGCTAATTCGGCCCAACAAGTAGTCCGTCCCTCCCTCCACGAGAGAAGACAAGTCGCGACCTGACGAAGCGAGGCGCTCCCCCCGACCCGACCCGACCTTCCTCTTCTCTCCCGCTGCCCTCCGCCGCCGAGCCGCAGGGGATCGTGGGGACGATCGATCGAGGAGGAGAGAACCAAACCCTAGCCACCCACCACCCACCATTGCCCCCTTCGCCAGCCAGCCATGTCTGCCGCGCACCTTCTCCGCCACTCCCGCAAGGTTCCTTCCTCTCCCTCTCCCCTCCATCTCTTGTTTAATTCTCCGCAGCATTCTCTCATCCCAACACCGAACGCATCTTGTTGTTCCGATCTGTCGCTTGTGCCGTTACATGTCGATCGGAACATCGCCAGATTGCTTTCAAATTCCCAATCTAATAATCCTACTGCAGATGGCTCACATTCCAATCTACTGCTCTCACTTTTTGTACTGCAGCTGCGGACTCTACGTGATGCTCTAGACTATGACCGGTCTGCTCTTGTACGCTACTTCTCCGCTGCTTCTGCATCCTTTCCCACAAAGGGAACTGCTGCTGGTATGTGCTGTACTGGTAGCCTTTTTCTCTTTTTCTTCTCATCGTGCTGCCTGGACTAGTATCTCTCAATTGATTTACTGGAGACAATCTGTTTATTTGTTCAACCAATCTTGAGATGCCCTTTCACATTACTAATTTGCTGTGTTCATTGTTTGTAATCTATGTAATTCTGCTGCGGCTGTGGTCACTGCTTATAAGTCCTGCATTGTCATCATCGTTCAAACTGATGTGGCGCTTTGCACTCTTACTTCAATTAAATCAGAATACAACTTTTGTATCTTGTATCAGTTATGCTGGATCCTCCAGAGGTGCTTCTTCTTTTGCACCTACATATTATCAGTTTCACAAGAATATGGGGCATTCATCAATTATGTATTGCTGGACTGTAATCTAATTAATATAGGCAAATTATCAATTGTTTACACTCAAATCTGTACAAACAAACTATTTTAACACAAGCACAATGCTTTCTCATCCTTTTTACCTCTCCCACTCCGTTATTTTCCGTACCTTCGACCAAACATGTTTTGGCTTCCTGAGCCAATATGATCTTTTTTTATTTATTAAGGTGTCATTTGCCGTTGACTTAGTTTAACTAGTGCAGACAGCAGCACAGCAGCTATTTTTGTCACGTGGCAGCTTATTTTTACAGAGAGAAGTTTGTGTTGTTCATTGTCACCCATGCTTTTGGTTTCTGCAGGTGTTGAGAAAAGAATTGGATGCGCCAGATTTCCTCAGTGCAAGCAACCTGGGAAAGAGCTTGAGACCTTCAAGGTTATGTTCATGAAAAATAATCCGCATTCTGAGATCCTTATTGTCATATCCTGATTGTCTAGTTTGTCATTTTATCTTTTCAGGTGTCACTAGGAGGACTAAATGGAAGATACGCTTGCAGAAGAGCACCTAACAATTGTACCTCAACCACTATTGCCGGTCTCAACGGTTCATTGTCATGGTATGTTTTGTTTTCTGCTATGCTATTGTTGGCTTATATGGCTGTGTTGGAATATATTGAATTAGAGAGCCACCCTTGAAACAAGAGAATATGAACTAGTAATATTTGAACATTGAGCTAAGACAAACCATAAAAAAATTACTGACATCTTCTGTAAGGCCCCTGAGATATGCCTCTCTGCTCTTTACAGTGCTTTTTTAACAGAAATGACCCCATGACAGTTCTAATTTCCATTGCATCTTGGTAATATTCCTCTTTTCCTGTTTCTTTTTCCAGTGGACAGGTGTCTTCAGCAAGATCTTTCTCAAGCAGTGCAGGTACTTATCCCAGCAGTTAGTTAGTCTTAGTGGGTTTGTTGGTTGGGCCTCACTTATGTGTGACGCTTGTTGGGAAGTGTTCTTGGTGGGAGGGGTTCCTTGACCCTTTCTTTATAAATATTTCTCTCTTAATGAAATGAAGCGCACTTCTCCTGCGTTTTTGGGGGGGAAAACAGGATATCGCATAGCAGCCCTCAGTTTTTTATTGATATTTTTTGCACTTATGTACAATGTTGTTTTTTTGCCATTCTTCTTTTTGTTCTATTATTTGCTTCACTTTATCCTGTCTTCCCATGTACCCATTGTTTCATGCATGTGACTTCCTCTCCCTCTCCCCTCTCCCCTCCATCTCTTGTTTAATTCTCCGCAGCATTCTCTCATCCCAACACCGAACGCATCTTGTTCCGATCTGTCGCTTGTGCCGTTGCAGGTCGATCGGAACATCGCCAGATTGCTTTCAAATTTCCAATCTAATAATCCTACTGCAGATGGCTCACATTCCAATCTACTGCTCTCACTTTTCTACTGCAGCTGCGGACTCTACGTGATGCTCTAGATTATGACCGGTCTGCTCTTGTACGCTACTTCTCCGCTGCTTCTGCATCCTTTCCCACAAAGGGAAGTGCTGCTGCTGGTATGTGCTGTACTAGTAGCCTTTTTCTCTTCTTCTCAATTGATTTACTGGAGTATATGCATGCAATCTGTTTGTTTGTTTGTTCAACCAATCTGGAGATGCCCTTTCACATTACTAATTTGCTGTGCTCATTATTTATTTCTCTTGTTTAATTGTATCTTCTGTTTGTAATCTATGTAATTCTGCTGCGGCTGTGGTCACTGCTTATAAGTCCTGCATTGTCATCATCGTTCAAACTGATGTGGTGCTTTGCACTCTCACTTCAATTTAATCAGAATACAACTTTTGTATCTTGTATCAGTTATCCTGGATCCTCCAGAGGTGCTTCTTCTTTTGCACCTACATATTATCAGTTTCACAAGAATATGGGGCATTCATCAATTATGTATTCTGGACTGTAATCTAATTAATATAGGCAAATTATCCATTGTTTACACTAAAATCTGTACAAACAAACTATTTTAACACAAGCACAATGCTTTCTCATCTTTTTTACCTCTCCCACTCCGTTATTTTCCGTACCTTCGACCAAACATGTTTTGGCTTCCTGAGCCAATATCATCATTTTTATTTATTAAGGTGTCATTTGCCGTTGACTTAGTTTAACTACGCTCATATCCTCCAGTGCAGACAGCAGCTATTTTTGTCACGTGGCAGCTTATTTTTACAGAGAGAAGTTTCTGTTGTTCATTGTCACCCGTGCTTTTGGTTTCTGCAGGTGTTGAGAAAAGAATTGGTGGCG
This sequence comes from Oryza longistaminata, assembly GCA_009805545.1. Classification (NCBI taxonomy): domain Eukaryota; kingdom Viridiplantae; phylum Streptophyta; class Magnoliopsida; order Poales; family Poaceae; genus Oryza; species Oryza longistaminata. Next base: position 269,150 of record CM020179.1, read on the forward strand.
CCAGATTCCCTCAGTGCAAGCAGCCTGGGAAAGAGCTTGAGACCTTCAAGGTTATGTTCATGAAAAATAATCCGCATTCTGAGATCCCTATTGTCATATCCTGATTGTCTAGTTTGTCATTTTATCTTTTCAGGTGTCACTTGGAGGACTAAATGGAAGATATGCTTGTAGAAGAGCACCTAACAATTGTATCCCAACCACTATTACCGGTCTCAACGGTTCATTGTCATGGTATGTTTTGTTTTCTGCTATGCTATTGTTAGCTTATATGGCTGTGTAGGAATATATTGAATTAGAGAACCACCCTTGAAACAAGAGAATATGAACTAGTAATATTTGAACATTGAGCTAAGACAAACCATAAAAAAATTACTGACATCTTCTGTAAGGCCCCTGAGATATGCCTCTCTGCTCTTTAGTGCTCTTTTACCAGAAGAAATGACCCCATGACAGTTCTAATTTCCATTGCATCTTGGTAATATTCCTCTTTTCCTGTTTCTTTTTCCAGTGGACAGGTGTCTTCAGCAAGATCTTTCTCAAGCAGTGCAGGTACTTATCCCAGCAGTTAGTTAGTCTTAGTGGGTTTGTTGGTTGGGCCTCACTTATGTGTGACGCTTGTTGGGAAGTGTTCTTGGTGGGAGGGGTTCCTTGACCCTTTCTTTATAAATATTTCTCTCTTAATGAAATGAAGCGCACTTCTCCTGCGTTTTTGGGGGGGAAAACAGGATATCGCATAGCAGCCCTCAGTTTTTTATTGATATTTTTTGCACTTATGTACAATGTTGTTTTTTTGCCATTCTTCTTTTTGTTCTATTATTTGCTTCACTTTATCCTGTCTTCCCATGTACCCATTGTTTCATGCATGTGATCCTCTATTCTGCTACTCTTTTTTTTTTTTTTGGATATTTTTCTCCACATCTGTATCTCCATTGAATTTTCAGAACTTTATCTTGTATGTGTTATATATGCATTTAGGTTATTTGCTACAAAATAAGTATATCTCAATCTCGCACCACATCTCCCCATTGTTTTGGTTACTATGTTAACATTTTCTTTGTAACTCCAATCAATGGTTCCTTACAGTACAGAGCATGTAAAGTAAGGTCCTCTGTTAGCTCTCTTAATTCTTGACACAATTTGCTTATTCCAGACCTTCCACCACATCAGGAAATTGGGATGCCATCACTCTCTCCTACAATGACTGAGGTATCTGTTATGCAAAAAAATGAATAGCATTGCTCCTTATCTGTATTTCTTGAATTGCATGCATCGGTGTTACACCTTTAACACCAGAAGTATTACACCTTACACTTGTATTTTCTGTAGGGGAACATTGCAAGGTGGCTGAAGAAGGAAGGAGATAAGGTCTCACCTGGTGAAGTTCTCTGTGAGGTGGAGACGGTAAGTTTTCTAATATGTAAGGCTACATGTCATATATTGTTTAGATTTATTTTTAGTTATGCAGTTAGCCAGTTACTTCTATTAAGCTGCAGTAGAAGCTAAATATCCTTTGAATGCATTCCTGCTGACTAGGATAAAGCCACTGTAGAGATGGAGTGCATGGAAGAGGGCTATCTTGCTAAGATCATTCATGGAGATGGTGCCAAAGAGATCAAAGTTGGTGAGGTAAAATATTACTGATCAAACGACAACCAATTTATGACTCTCATTTTACTAATATGATTATTACAATTGCCTCAGCCTATATTTTTTTCTGACATAATCTTGGTTGATTTATGGCCCCTACTGTTCCTTTTAGATCATTGCTGTGACTGTGGAAGAAGAGGGTGACCTCGAGAAGTTTAAGGATTATAAACCTTCTACTTCAGCTGCACCTGCAGCTCCTTCTGAACCGAAGGCTCAGCCTGAGCCTGCAGAGCCAAAGGTGGAGGAGACAGAGCCTTCCAGGACTCCTGCGCCGAAAGCCCCAAAGACTGAAGAAGCTTCTCAACCAGGGGGTCGAATATTCTCCAGCCCTCTTGCAAGAAAATTGGCAGAAGATAACAATGTAGTTTTTTTTCTCGTGTTAGCTATCTAGGCTATTAATTGGTAGAATTTATTGAATCATACTTAATAAACACAAGACTCTGCTGCCTAAAACAGATTCCACTGTCAAGCGTAAAGGGAACTGGTCCTGATGGGCGTATTTTGAAGGCGGACATTGAAGATTACTTGGGTATGCCCTTTCTCTTGTCCCCTCCACCCCCCTTCTCTCTCTCTCTCTCTCTCCTCCCTTAATGATGAAATCTGTGTAGAAATATGTAATTAACTAGTTATATATATTTATCAATGACTATAGATTAATTTATTATCAACTATATCACTTTCTAGCTTTTTTAGAGAAACCGCTGGGGAAGCCCTCATTTTGTAGCTAGTCATGTGTGCTCCTGGACATCTCATGCTAATTCTGAATGGTGGACTCATAATGTCGAATTTTATTGGGGTGTCCTCCCCTTGCCAGCTGTCTTCTTGTTCAATCTGTAAGGCTCAATCACAAGAAAACAAGCTGTATCACTCAATATCTTTGTGGTTGGCTATCATATCCATTCTAAGATAACCATATTCAGATACTATTTGATCACTTAATTCAAATATCCACTGGACCAGTATATCAAGTTTGCAGAAGAAAAAAGAGGCTATTTATCTGACTCAGTTTTGCACTTATGCTTATTTGTGTACACTGTGTTAGTAGCAGCACTAGTTTGATCCAAAGTAATATTAATGTAATTTGCTTGAGCTTGCCAAGGTTCAAGTTAAATGTGTGGCTGTGTCACTAGCCTGTTATGTATGTCAGATTTGCTGTGCTTTTATTCTGTATGAGAATTCAATCAGCATCTAACTATCATTTTTTATTAACAAAGCTTCTGTAGCAAAGGGTGGCAAAAGGGAAGCTCTTGCGGCTCCAGGGTTAAGTTACACTGATGTTCCTAATACTCAGATAAGAAAGGTAAATTTCAATGATACAGAATCTTGTTAGGTTGATTTTAGCCGATGCTATTGGTCTGATAGTGTATTATCTTCTATTCTTCACAGGTTACTGCAAACCGCCTGCTAAGCTCTAAACAAACAATTCCTCATTATTACTTGACAGTTGACGCCCGTGTTGATAATCTTATCAAGTATGTTGAAGCCTAGCTTTGTAATTTAAAGCAATCCTATATTACGTAGGAAACCTATGTAATGATTCAATTCCATACTGCTGCTTTTGTAGCTTTTTAAAATAGTTCTTTATTTCAATCTAATCCAGGTTGCGAGGGGAACTGAATCCGTTGCAAGAGTCATCTGGCGGTAAGAAGATATCTATTAACGATCTTGTTATAAAGGTAATTGCCGTTGTCTTGTTTCTTATGTCTACCAACCATTGAGTTGTCGCAGATTGGGTGTATGATGTATATCAGTTCACAGACTGTTAATTTTCTCCTGACCTCCAGATCTGAATTGATCTTAATTTGATGTGCAGGCTGCAGCTCTGGCTCTTCGAAAGGTCCCTCAGTGTAATAGCTCGTGGATGAGTGATTTTATCCGCCAGTAAGTTGTCACGGAGCATGTATCCTGGGATTAGAATTATGTTGACAAGAAGGTGATTATGGTAAATTTATTTCTCATGCAGATACCACAACGTGAACATCAATGTTGCTGTACAGACTGAGCATGGGTTGTTTGTTCCAGTAATTAGGGTTAGTAATCTGAACTTGTCTATTTATGAAAAAAAAAAAGCAGATAATGGAACTTTTTTTCCGTCACTATTCACTGCTTAATCACTGAAACACTCTTGCATTTTTCCTCTCTGGTTAGTTTCAATAACAAAATGCCGTATTACATCATAATTCATTCTCTCCATGTGTTTAGTTGCTAGACCTGCACTTTGTTTTTGCTAGTAAACTGGTGTATTTGAGAAAAAGTTTCCTATATAAAAATATTTTAAAAAAAATAAAATAAGAAATAACTCTTTTTAAAATTTGTAATAACTAAATTGGATTTTGTCATATGCTAATGACTTTGTCTTGTTGGAAATTTTAGCCAAAAGTTCCCCGTATGCGGATCCCAAAGTTGTATTCTTCCATATATAGTAGGAGTATCAACCCGAGGGCATTCGATTCTATTCAGTCGAATCTCAATAATATCATATCAGCACTCAGCTAAGCATCTACTTATACTTCCCCTCTTCCTAAAATATAAACAATTTAACTATAAATATATAGATAATTGTGTGTCTCAGATTATATATCAAAAGTTATTATGTTTGAGTACCGAGTTAGTACTCAAATATCTTTGGGCTTTTACCAAGTTGTCAGAAGCATGTGTTCGCTCTTGCACATGTCGTGCAGGAAGCTAAGGCATCCATCGGAAATAGGATAAAGGCTGCCATGTCATCACATTGGGTGGGCAGTGACACCACCACTCAACCAACCACATGCTTTAGCTAGGCCCCACACCACATGTCACTTTGTCAGAAAGAAGAGAGAGAGCAGCAGCAATGGCCAATGGACAATGGGCAATGGCAATGGCAATGGAGGAGAGAGAGAGAGATGGGTAAGGTGTTGACCTGGACATCCTGGGCGTTGACCTGGAGGTGCTCGCGGAGAGAGGAAGCGGAACCTGGATGAATCGAGGTTGGTGCCGGAGCCGATGACGCGGCTCGCCGGGAACCCCGACAGTCCCACGCCACGTACGCCAGCACGTCGACGGGGTTGGAAGACGATCGCAGCAGCCGCCTCCGGCGAGTGCTCCGCCAGCGCCGGCACGATCTTCCGGAACAGCGCCCACGTCCCGCTGCGCAGCTTCAGGCGCTCTCCCCGGGGATCTGGCGCGCGCCGGCCCGTGACGATGGCCAGGTCGGAGCCGCGCGTCACGGCCAGGTCGGTGTCGGAGACGAGGCGGACGCGGGGGAGGAACGCCGCCGCGTGCTGCAGGTCTAGCATCTCCCCGCGCAGCTTGTCCGGCACCGCGTCCACCAGCGCGATCTCGTCCGCCATGTCCCGGGTCAGGATGGTCTGCGCGATCGCCATCCCCCACGTTGCCCGCGCCGCATCACCGATATCCTTCGTCACCGCCGCCGGTGCGACGTCCGGCGTCGACCCGCCGTCCGCCACCGGACGGAAGAACCCCGACGACGCGCCCTCCGCGTCGAACCCCAGCTCCGACAGAGACGACGCCTTCTTCATGTCGCGAGACCGAGATCGAGATCTCCCTCCCTCACTCCTGGATGAAAAGCCAACTGCGATGTGGATCTCTCCTGGAAATGATCGATGGTGGTTTTTGTGGCTCATTCCATGGGTTTTCCTCCTCTTTATAGAGAAGCGGTTGCTCGGAGACAAAACCGCTCTGTAATGTACACTACTGACGGCGGTTTCTCCAAACCGCTCATGCTGATTTGACTCTCAAATATACTCACACAAGATCTAATGATGCTGACAACAATTGCTTCTTCCAAAATCAAAAACTAAGGCGTTGATGGTTTTGTGACCGGCCCTAATTTATGTAGTACCAAAGGTCTAATAATATCATCATCATATTTTAAACTGGTATCGAGAATGTCGATACACGCTAACCATATAATTAATTAACTCATACACTGCGTTTGTACACCGCTGACATGTTTGCTCGTCTTGAACCTTTCCGTGTTATTACACTGTTTAATCACAAACCCAAAAACAAAATATAACTCAACACAGCATGAACTGTTGTACCCGCATACTAATAATTAATATCTCTCCCTTGTAAAATTGACGACGGTCTACAAAGGTTGCTAAAGTGATTCCATCAATTTGTGCCCTATACTACTGCTCTACTGTTCTGTACAGTATTTGTGAAGAAATCTCACTGCCTATCATCATATCGCGTGTTTCTCTATTAACAAAAGATGCCGGCCCGCTTATCGATCAATAGTGCGCAAATTAGTACAAACAGATAAAGAAAAACCACTCATCGTGGCACATTGGATATATCTAATGCAGTATACCCATTCTGCTCTTTGGATCTCCTAGCTATCCTATCTAGCACTAATATATTTTCTTGAAATAGGGTTACATTTCCTTTACCTATACTTAAGCGAAACAGTAGTAGATTAATAGTAGTAGTAAGTCAATAGTTATACTTTCCGCAACGAATGACCGATCCAAATCTGGCACGCTGTCAAAGAAACACTTAATTTGGTACGGATGTCGATGGAAAACTGTGCATTATGCATCTTTCCCGGAAGCAACCCTGTCCTGGAACCGGTGGCCGTTTGCTGGTTTTGCTCTTGCTTCCGGCGTTTCTTGGAGGATAATTATGCTATGCTATCGAAATTATCAAAAGCGGAGCTATGAAAAGCTCAACTCCTTATGAAATCGGTTCCATTTTTCATCTCCTCCTTTTTCCAAGTTTTGACCTTCTAGTCTCCCTTCGCTTTCAAGCATTCCATTCCATTTGACGTTCAGAATTGCGTGTTGGATTTGGGATTACTAGAGCGATTCATTTCCTTTTGATTGGAAACTTCTTCCATAAGAACGCTGAATTCATACTGCGAGGGACAAAGATTCTTCTCGGTCCTGCAGCTTCAAAGAATGACAACCAATCAACGCACGTAGGAGTAGCTCAAGAAATATGAGACGCACTTGTGCCAACTCACGTGGAAGAAAATAACAATGCACCGACCAAGCAGACAATACACGATCAAACTTCCACATGGGCAGCCAAAAAAGAAAAATCAGTGACTTGGAGGAGAAGAACCACACAGGCATATTCTTTCTTAACAAGCTTCCTTTGTTTTATTGTACTCCATTAAAGGCCCAAAATTAAACCAGCACATCAAACATGAAAGTGAAATAAGCAAATGCATGATTATTATGACCAATAATCTACTTCTCTACACAAAAGCGTAAGAAACAGTATAAGCCATACTCCCAAGTTGCCAATTTATTCCGACAGATCCTTCTGCGCCTCTTGGTTTTGCACTATGAAGGGGAAAGGAAAAGGGACAAATCGTATACAGGCTATACTGCATTGTTTCCCCGGGAATTTACTCTCTCCTGTTATCACACTTGACGAGGTAAACCCACAAAAAGGTGCTAAAAATGCTTGTAAGTTGATCCTCCTAATTCCCAGTATAACTGGAACGAAACAAACAATTTTTTTTAAAAAAAAGACAAAAACAGAAAAACTTTTAATCCAAAAACCAGGTCATTCTGTTATGGTTATGTGCTCTTGGTTTTTCAGGTCCTCCTGGACAGAACACCGTGCCGGTATTATACAAAATGAGATAGCACCACTCTGCGTTATTCGAGCACATGAGAAGAATAGTTTTTGCTGATCTTTAACTTCACAGTAACATTGAGTTTGGATTCTCGATATAGCCCTTGAATGCTTTCAGAAATTCTGCGCCGATAGCACCTAGAGAAAGCACACATGAACAAAGTTATTTTCTAGCCTATGGTCCGTGGAACTATCATGTATTCAGATAAGGCTTAAGGAGTATAACCATCAATAACCCTGTGATCACAGCTCATTGTTGCCGACATGAAGGAACCAAACTCATACTGGCCGTCTACGCTGCCAGGTATCACCCTCTTCTCAGCTGTCCAAACAAAAAAAGGCCATTAAGTATAATGACACCCTATGTAAGCATCACAAGAACACTGCAACGTGAATGGACCTTCTTAGCAGAAGTTTATCTAGAATGTAGAAACGTAGAATACAGAAGCGAAAGATACTATTCTACTACACCCTTGAATTCTATGCTTAAGCCCTGTTTATAAAAAGCTAAATGCTACTAAGCAGTTGGCACCTCTGTAACATCATGCCAAATTTCTGAGTAGAAGCCCGACTTGAAAAATAATAGGATGGGGCAACAAAGATAATATGCTTCTCAAAAGATACTAGAAAGAAATGCAGATTATACAGGATGCTACCGTTATTATTACACAAACATATTAGCATGACTTACCAGTACCAATGGCCAAGATTGCTGACTGAGGAGGATTTATGATGGCACAGAATTGTTTGATTCCGAAGGACCTCCTAGGTTTGATATGGTGAATGTGCCTCCCTGAAAAAGCACCAGAATTTCAAGGAAATATGATGTTGTCTCATGCTTATATTAGCTACCATGCGATCCCATATACCTCATAATCTTCAGGTTTTAAGCTGTTATCCTTGCTCTTTGAGCCACCTGCTTCACCTCCTCAGCAATTGTACCAAGTCCCTTCTTGTCTCGCATCCTGAAACACAGGTACAAGTTAGAAACCAATGTTTTTTTTTTCAATAATA
>CM020179.1:277424-334643 GCA_009805545.1 Oryza longistaminata
GATTGAAAAAGTTTCCTATAAAAAATATTTAAAAAATAATAAAATAATAAACTCCTTTTAAATTTGTAATAACTAATTGGATTAGTCATATGCTAATGACTTTGTCTTGTTGGAAATTTTAGCCAAAATGTTCCCCGTATGCGGATCCAAAGTTGTATTCTTCCATATATAGTAGGAGTATCAACCCAGGGCATTCGATTTCTATTCAGTCGAATCTCAATAATATCATATCAGCACTAACTAAGCATCTACTTATACTTATCCCGTTCTAAAATAAAATAATTTTAACTATAAATCTAAATAATTGTGTGTTCAGATTTATAATCAAAAGTTATTACTCCTCCGTTTCGTTTTATTTGACACCGTTGACTTTTTAGCACATGTTTGACCGCTCGTCTTATTAAAAAATTTAAATTATTATTAATTCTTTTCCTATCATTTGATTCATTGTTAATATACTTTTATGCATACGTATAGTTTTACATATTTCACAAAAGTTTCTGAATAAGACGAACGGTCAAACATGTGCTAAAAAGTCAACGGTGTCAAGTAAAACGAAACGGAGGTAGTATATTTGAGACCGAGTTTAGTACTAATATTCTTTGGGCTTTTACCAAGTGTGAGAAGCATGTGTTCGCTCTTGTCACATGTGTGCAGGAAGCTAGGCATCCATGGAAAATAAGGATAAAGGCTGCCATGTCATCCACATGTGGGTGGGCAGTTTGGGGAACACCCCACCCCACTTCCAGCCAACCCACATTGCTTTAAGCTAGGGGCCCCCACCCCAACCCACATTGGGGTCCCACTTTTGTCCAGAAGAGAGGAGAAGATGAGAAGGGGAGAGCAAAAAGCAATGGCCAATTTTTGGGGAAAAATTCGCTTTGCATCAAATACACCGTTTACTAGCAAAAAGAAAGTGCAGCTCTAACACTAAACACATGGAGAGAATGAATTATGATGTACTACGGCATTTTTGTTATTGAACTAACCAGAGAGAAAAATGCAAAGGTGTATCAGTGATTAACACTGAATAGTTACGGGAAAAAATCCTCTTTAAATTGGACCTAACATTTCATTGCTCCACGATTAATTAAATAATGGTGATATTAATTAAGGTTCTATTGAACAATTTAATCACAGTGCTAATTACTATTGACTAAACATTATTAGTGACATGTTAGTTGAGGAAATTGACAAAATAATGAATGAAAAATAAAAAATGCAGGCGTACATGGTGGGAGAGCACGGGGACAGCTCGGTGGCGATATGGTCGAGCATGAGCGTGGCCGGGATGCCGGTGCTCAAGTCGCTGCGGGAGAGCCACCAGAGCTTCGACGAGGAGGCGCTGGAGGGAATCCGGCGAGCGGTGGTGGACAGCGCGTACGAGGTGATCAGCCTCAAGGGCTACACCTCCTGGGCCATCGGCTACTCCGTCGCCAGCCTCGCCGCCTCCCTCCTCCGCGACCAGCACCGCATCCACCCCGTCTCCGTCCTCGCCTCCGGCTTCCACGGCATCCCCCAAGACCACCAGGTCTTCCTCAGCCTCCCCGCCCGCCTCGGCCGCGCCGGCGTCCTCGGCGTCGCTGAGATGGAGCTCACCGAGGAGGAGGCCCGCCGCCTCCGCCGCTCCGCCAAGACGCTCTGGGAGAACTGCCAGCTGCTCGACCTCTAATAAATCTATTACTGTACTATCATCGTCGTCGTCACGGAATTAATTAAATTACCTACTCCGTACTTAGCTAGCTACAACAATAATAATAATTCATTGATCATTGCAAGAGTGATCGACGACTCGACTGTAGTATGTGTGTGCAATATAATGTACGTGCTGTCTATCAACAACTACTAGTATTGTCATTTTTTTCGAACCAGGGAATTACGTGCGTTGATTGGTTGTCATTCTTTGAAGCTGCAGGACCGAGAAGAATCTTGTCCCTCGCAGTATGGATTCAGCGTTCTTATGGAAGAAGTTTCCAATCAAAAGGAAATGAATCGCTCTAGTAATCCCAAATCCAACACGCAATTCTGAACGTCAAATGGAATGGAATGCTTGAAAGCGAAGGGAGACTAGAAGGTCAAAACTTGGAAAAAGGAGGAGATGAAAAATGGAACCGATTTCATAAGGAGTTGAGCTTTTCATAGCTCCGCTTTTGATAATTTCGATAGCATAGCATAATTATCCTCCAAGAAAACGCCGGATGCAAGAGCAAAACCAGCAAACTGCCACCGGTTCCAGGACAGGGTTGCTTCCGGGAAAGATGCATAATGCACAGTTTTCCATCGACATCCGTACCAAATTAAGTGTTTCTTTGACAGCGTGCCAGATTTGGATCGGTCATTCGTTGCGGAAAGTATAACTATTGACTTACTACTACTATTAATCTACTACTGTTTCGCTTAAGTATAGGTAAAGGAAATGTAACCCTATTTCAAGAAAATATATTAGTGCTAGATAGGATAGCTAGGAGATCCAAAGAGCAGAATGGTATACTGCATTAGATATATCCAATGTGCCACGATGAGTGGTTTTTCTTTATCTGTTTGTACTAATTTGCGCACTTTTGATCGATAAGCGGGCCGGCATCTTTTGTAAATAGAGAAACACGCGATATGATGATAGGCAGTGAGATTTCTTCACAAATACTGTACAGAACAGTAGAGCAGTAGTAGTAGGGCACAAATTGATGGAATCAACTTTAGCAACCTTTGTAGACCGTCGTCAATTTTACAAGGGAGAGATATTAATTATTAGTATGCGGGTACAACAGTTCATGCTGTGTTGAGTTATATTTTGTTTTTGGGTTTGTGATTAAACAGTGTAATAACACGGAAAGGTTCAAGACGAGCAAACATGTCAGCGTGTACAAACGCAGTGTATGAGTTAATTAATTATATGGTTAGCGTGTATCGACATTCTCGATACCAGTTTAAAATATGTGATGATATTATTAGACCTTCGACCTCGACGCCGCCTTCCACCACCATCTCGACCTCCACCTCGACCTTGATCTCTTCCTCCCAACCCCGACCCCACCTGTAGCCACCTCCTGCCCCGCCCTCCACGACCCCTTCCTCCTCCACCACTCCCTCGCCCACCGCGTCTCCGCGCTTGAGCTCGCCGCCCCACGCCGCAAGTACACCTACGAGGCCGAATCCGCCGGCAGGAAGATCAAGTGGACCACCCACGACAAGCCCGACGGCGACCGCACCTTCAAGTGGGAGGCCCAGATCGACACCCCCAACGACGATGGCTTCGATCGCAAGTGGAAGTGGGAGTCCAAGGCCTCCGCCGCCGGCGCCACCAAGCTCAAGTGGGCCAAGGAGGTCAAGGGCAAGGGCTTCCTCCACCCATGGTCGCACGCCTACTCCGTCGAGGAGGTCTTCGGGGACGACGACGACCACCACCACAAGGCAGACAAGACAGCAGAAAACAAGGTCAAGCAGCACAACAAGGATACTTCTGCCAAGGAGGAGAAGAAGAAGACGAACAAGTGTAATGTTCAGATCGTTGAGATCGACGACAACACTGCCGGATGCGTTGCCATCAACAAGGTCACATCTTCTCCTCTACATTTATTTCATTATTTCATTTATTCAATTGGAACGCCGGGAATGGACTTGGTCCTAGATTTTTAGGCCACCTCCTATTCAGAGTTTCAGATCTATAGAGTAGCAGCTTGTTATCTCAAGCTTGCGAGGTGAGCTTTGCGCACCGATTTGCACAAATCCGTCATGTTTCTGATATGCAAATATCTAATATACTTCACTACTACTCCCTCCGTCGTTTTGACTTTAAGATTATAGACAAACATAATAATATTGTATAAACCAATAATTGAATATATTTTCATAATAATTTTGTTTTGGATTGAAAATGTTACTACTTTTTTCTACAAACTTGATCAAACTTAATTAGTTTGGCTTTGACCAAAGTCAAAACATCTTATAACCTGAAATGGAGCGAGTATTTTCGATGACATTTTGTAAGGGAAGCCATACCCATAAATGTGATTAGCAATTACTAGTAACAGATCGTCAATTTTCGTGTGTGATGTACTGACAACACAACACTGCTTTTCTCAAGGCGTTTGCAAGCAGCTATGCCAAGGGCAAGAGAAAGCAGCTGTCCCCGCAGGATGCTGCATTGTTGATCCAGATGAACTACAGGGCTCACCTAGCCCACCGCTCGCAAGTGCTGCGCTGCCTCCGTCATCTGGCGGTGGCCAAGGCCAAGCTCAAGGACGTTAGGTCCTTGTTCTACAACATCTCTTACCGCCGCCGCATTTCGCATGACTCTGAAGAGCGTCAGAGGTTTGCCGACAAAATCATTGCCCTGCTCGCCACTGTTGATGCCCTTGAGGTATTAAGCTCATCACCCTTTCTGATCATGCCGTTTTTCTTTAACAAGTGGCCCCCATCAAAATTTTGCATTCCAGACAATTTCTTCTTGTTATACAGTTATTTTTATTTATTACTATGGGTGACGATTGGTAACCATGCCAATGCATGTGTTGTTATTTACGCGTTTATCAGCAATGTTGTTTACTACCAAACGTTATTTGATTGATGAAATCATCAGTGTAGACATGACAGTAAACCACACCCAATTTTCTTCCGATAGTCTAGTTTAGGGTCCTGACTGAATTTATGGATATCAATACCTGCAACAACATGGCTATCATACAGTACTTCCATGTAAGATAATCTAGGTGTAAGTGAAGAAGGATGAAAACACTAGAAAAATATTTTCTAGCTTTCTTCTTCCCCCAATTCTTCATCAGAATAAACTCTAAACAATAACACATTTGTTGATAGCTACGTAAGGGTAGTTTCTTAAAAAGAAAAGAAAAAGCATCTAACAGCCATAAAAAAACAAAGAATACTGTACATATATATTATTTTATCATGGGCTCTATAAATTGGAAGATTAAGTGCCATGAAATGCTTTGATCTTTTGCCATGTGTGAATGTTTTGTGCTTACAGGGACCAGACTATATGGTTCGCAATGCAAAGAGGTCTATGCTCGAGGAGCTGGAGGGGATGCTAGAGATCGTAGATCCTCAGTCACCAGGGAATCCAAGGACTCTGAGCCGCAAAAAGTTTGACCTTTAGAACCATATCTAATGTGATATGAGGACTGGTGTCAAGAATGTTGTCAAGATTGTCGACAAGGGCAAGTAAAAGGCACCATCAGTTCTATTTCGTAGTGCGGCGTATGAAAATGCTTGATGGGGGACCTACCTTTCTGAATGTGTTTAGACAGAATGTTGTGTCTGTAACTCTAGTTGTATGATCTATCTTCTGCTTGAACTAGTACTTATGTGTTGCTAGACTAGTTGGAGGCTTGGAGCTTCTTTATAACCTCTTGGTGTTTGAGGAAGCTTCTTGTAGAAACTGTTTCATAATTTGTCATGAAATGATGTGCGACATGTGCCCCCTAATAAATAAGACCATTACCATATGGTATGCATGTTGGCATGGTGCTTTTCAACCGATGCATCTAACCGTGCGGCGTGTTGCCAAGCCTCCGCGTTACCGGGCCACGTCCAATACGGATAACTGCAAAAAAAAAAAAAAAAAAAATGCTAACCGATTGGGAGAGGCAATGATGGAATTTTTTGGTATTCCGGGTCGTTGTTGTGTTCAATATGTGAAGCATCCCGTTCCTCTCAGGCAAAGAAAGTTCCAATTCAACTGGCAAGCACTGCAGGTGACTGCTGAAACCCCATAGGCAAAGAAAGTTCCAATTCAACTTGGCAAGCACTGCAGGTGACTGCTGAAACCCCCATATGTTGGTGTGTGCCGTGCTCATGGATTATCTTGTGCTGCTTTAAGTTTTCTTAGAAGGTTGCGTGATGTCATTGCATGCACTGGGGGCTGTACTTATACTGATCTAATTGTAAGTTTGTATATTACACCATATTCGTCAGGCTATGTTCAAGTTTGTACCACTTAGGCTGTATTTCTCATTGTTCAGTGTGTTGACATCGAAGTATGATTCTTTGTATTTTTGTAACCCCAGTATGTTGACATCGAAGTATGATTCTTTGTATTTTTGCAACCCTGTACACATGTTAACGAGCGCGGCGTGCTTATACTTCTAGTAATATAAATGCTTGACTCCGCCCGCCCCAATCGATCCTGAGATCGAGCACCTTGGTCACCCATCCCGCTGTTTCCCCACTCTGCTCCAAGCTGGGCCTTTTGTCGAGTACCTGTACCTGATGGGCGCCCCGGAGCTTCGAGTCTCTGCCTTGGTTTGGGCCACCACTCCATAAATTTTTTTTAGATAATAGAATGAAACATTCCGGTCTTTGCTCATCAGAGCTACAACCAACCACTCCATAAATCGGCACCCACTTCCTCCCTACATTCTATTTTTCCACATTTATTTTACTGGCCGATTGCGCCATCCCCATCCACCCCCACATATCTTCTATATCTCCCTCCTGGACCAAACCCTACCCCTTGGAGAAGACGATCCCCGCTGGACCACCTTCCTTCCTATTCCTTCCACCCCCAAGACCCATGGCCTCCTCCCCGCCGTGACGTTTACTATTTATTACTGGTAGTCTATGATATGTGGATGATCTTATGGTTAACATATACTATCATCTATTTAAATACATATTACAACTAAGATAAGTTAAGACATCTTCCACCTTCCAGCAGCAGAGGAGCATCATCCAATGGAATGACAGCGCGTGCAAGGCTCCACAAGAGTCAGGGTTGTTGTAGGTGAAACTTTATCCTCGATGTACCTTCGTACAGCAATGGCAGCTCTTGCGGATTCCTTGAGCACAGCGTTGCTAACAGGCCAGCAATTCTTCCCATTACTTTCCCCACAACACCTATCATCACCACGAAGGGTGTCCAACACAAGACGCTCAAGTGAGACTGCGGCCTTGACGATGCAACATGTTAGCTCAACCAAGCTCTTTGCGGAGTTGAACCCTAAGATCTTCACGCTCTTGAGGCAGTCATGGCTGAGCTCGGGCAACTGCCTCAAATGTGGGGAAGAACTTTCAATAATCGATTCATGTGCCATATCGTCCTGACAAACCTGGAGGTGAAAAGGGAAGATTATATATGAATGAATCAATGGTCCATCCGACAGATATCTTTCTTTGCAGGATGGAATTATGGATGAACAGAACAGCCTTACATCCAAGTATAAAGTCTCCAAGGAAGGAGATGCATCGAGGAAAGAAACCAGAAAGAAATAATCATAGGATGGGGAAAAGGTCCCTCCCGCTATCTGAATTGTTAGGTGCTTGAGGTAGAGGAATTTGGTAGGCAACATTGGTATATTAACCGCCTGCACAACAAATACATTGTCACATGCAGAATATTTCTACTGTCATATGCATATGTATAGCTACTATGCAGAGTCTTAGAATATACCTCAGAGTCCGAACCTATTTCCATAGTCTCAAGATTTGGCATAATGGACGGAAGCTGAGCACGAGCATAGCACACGGCGTTCGGTCGGCGCATGAGCAAGGCCTTCATTGTTAGTGCTTCTCCAAGTGAGAGTTTGATCTCTCCACAAAGGAAAATACTGGACAGATTCGGAGCTTCACACACTATCACTTGCAGCCTGAAGCATGAACTAACAGTCAAGCAGCTGAGATGCTGCAGCACGCACGGTATCTTCAGGAAACTTATCTTGTTGCATCCGTAAAGTTTCAACTGCTCCAAAACAAGGGAGTTGGAAAGAAGGCACTCTAACTCATCACCCGTAATACGCACACAACGCAGATGCAGTTTTGTTAGGCTTCTCAAGGGGCCAAGTTCAGCCATGGGATGGAAGGTACACAAGTTAAGCTCAAGATAGCGAATTGAGTCTCGAACCCCATCAGATAAAAGTGAGCATGCAAATATGTACTTTTTATGTAGCGTAAGAGTGAGCTCTTCAATCCCTGGTGTAACAGCAAACCTCAAGCCATCTATCAATGTAAGGATATGTACTGTCCTCATCAGCTACATTAAGCTTCAATATCTTCGCAGTGCCCAAGTGGTTTCTCAGAATGCTGTCAATTTTGCACTTGAAATTTCCCCTAGATTTCCTCGGGCAAAGTGTTTTGAAATTCAAGCTGAGGTTGGGATGAAATCTCCAGGAATTCAGAAAGGAATGAGAAAGGCAAGCAGCACGAGCAGCAGCACTCATCGGCATTAAGGAATGTATATGACGCCAGATGTCCTGCATGCACAAGCATGGGATAAAATTTCAAATTAAAGCCAAATGGAATTTCAACAAGAGAAAAAAAAAGAACAGGAGAACCATATTGAGTATCTCTGCCCCAGGTTGCTCTCTACATGATTGCACAAGGTGCAAGATGGTGCAATTGACTGTAATCCATGATATAGGTTTATGTGCATTTGTGTCAACCAAAATGCACATCGATGATTAGTTTATTGTGCAATAGCATATTATAAATAGATCAGTATAGCAAAGAAACATAAATTTGTAACTTCAGCACAGGGTGTGAGCAGAATCTCGTGAAACTAGAAGTCTTGACATGTTTATTGTAAGATAGACATAAACCTTGCTAAATGCAATGAAAAATATAACATATTGAAAAAACCATATAAAAGGACATCATGAAAGCAGTTCAACCTGTCATTTCGTATGGATTTAGGTAGCAAAATAAAAACATCAATGCCTAGCATGAATAGTGAAGCCAAAAGAAATAGGGATCACTATTTTTAAAGATGTGTTTAAAGACATACTGATGGGAAAAGATGAAAGCCGTTTCAATATGTTTAAGAACAAGCGTTATATTATATTACTGCTTCCTGAAAGACTTAGACACAGCTGCTACAATAATGGTTCATCTGCAAAGGCTAGTAGCATCAGTCAAATAGACAGCAAACAAGTGAGAGATCCTAGGGTGTATGATTATACTATAAATTTTTATCAGGAGTACCATGAAAGAATCAACAGTCATGTCTCATTATCAGTAGATATGCTCAGGCTCTGGCCTGGAGGACAAGTGAGAAAAGAATGGAATGCATACGGATAATAAGAACGCAATGAAGATATTACCAGCCTTTGAACAATGACCATAAATAATAATTCACTAGGAGTTTAGGACAATGTTCGATTGCATATATATTTTGTGACTATAAATAATAATCAACTAGCGCAGTGGGGTGAATTAGCATGATTAAAGCAGTTAAAGCTTACAATCTAAGCTTGCGTCAGAATTTTACAGTGCTGTTAGCATACCTCAGGAAGGTACGGGAGTGAATAAATCAGTGAATCGCCATGGCCAACTTGTTCAGAGGGGGAGTTATTAGTACTACTCACTGTACAATTCGATTTATCTGCAGCTGAACCAGCACGATTATAATTATAATAGCCCATCAGATTGACAAGAACACATTAGAGAGAGAGAGAGACGAACAAGGAATAAATGCAGATATTATGGGGTTAAAAGGAGCTTAAGAGCAAGGTTAATAGTATAGCCAACTACTAGCTCCAATTTATCTATCGCCAATCTAATAGCCAATTCATACAATAGGAGTAATAATTTATGAGTCTCAAATAGAAACTACTGCTACAGCAGAATCCTTAACGACTTAAAAAAACAAATATCCAAATAGAAACTACTACTACAGCAGAGTCCTTAACGACTTAAAAAACAAATATTCAAATAGTACTACAGCACGATGGATTGGGCACGATTAATTAGGTTCAGCCCGACGGGCGTCGCAGGACAGCCCGCAATGTGCAGACATTCGTTTAATAAGGTTCATCAACCAGCAACAAGACTGGATTATTTCACATGAAAATATTTACACAAGCACATAGGTACTCCCTGTCCCAATTCCCAAATCAAGCTAGGAACAAGAGAGGGAAGAAAATACAAAATTGCAAAAAAAAGAAAAAGAAAGAAAAAGAAGAGAGAGAGAGAGAGAGAGAGAGCAGTGAACAGGAAACAGGTTGAAAGCTACTAGCTCAAGAACATGCAAGAGAACTCATAGATTCAGCAGAGCCACAAGCACTAATATTGCTAAATGACATGTCAAGTGATTAACAACATCAAACAGCTACAACTCTTGACACGAACCGAAGAAGAAGAAGAAGGAAAAAAGAACTGACCGGCCGTCGTCGCTGCCGCACAAGGTGTGGCCGGCCAATTGGAACTGCAACCCTCTTCCATGGCAGATGGAGCCCGTAGAGCTGGAGGCGGCAGCATGGGCAGCGATGGACGGCGTTCGCTGCTGGATGGATGGGCGACGAGTAAGTCGGCGTCGGTGACGAGAGTAGCGGCGGCTGCGTTGCCGTGTCGCTGCCCAGCGACGTCTCCCCGTCTCGTGCAATCGTGCCCTAATGGGCCAAACAATTTTGCAATTTACGGGCTTTTTTGTGGGGGCAGGACTGCGGGCCGCAAAAAAAGCCCGCCCCACTTGCACCCCTAGAGACTTTACGAAGACAAACAGCATGCTACTCCATCCATCCTCAATGGTGAACAACTCGCACCCAGTCATTAAGCTCGAGTATACGAGCTTCGAATAGAGACTAACAGAACAATGATGCAACGGGCAAACAGAACAGAAGCAACGCAACTATGAACAAAAAGGCCATAGGCTGAATGCTCAAAACCATACCATCACAGCAACAGGCAAAGACAATCTGGTTTGGAGGTTCTTAAAAGGCGCCTTAAATAAGGTAAACAGTCGCATTACAGCTAGCAGCAAACATGAGTTCGCGAATTGATCAACATAACATCAGGCAAAAGAGCTCAAAAAAGGATAGTCTGGGGCAGATAGTTCTATATCCTTGCAAACAACTCGCTATAGCAAAACTCCAGGCAGACGCAGCAGCAGATTTTAAGCGTTGGCAGCAGCCTGGGCGGCAGCATCCCGCTTCCTTTGCTCCTCGATGATGCTGAGCTTGATGCCCTTGCCCTTGGGCAGGCTCACCCAAGGCTTGTTGCCCTTGCCAATGGTGAACACGTTGCCCAGACGGGTGGCGAATTGGTGGCCCAGGGCATCCTCAACGTGGATGGTCTCAAAGCTGCCCTTATGCTTCTCCCTGTTCTTGATCACACCAACACGGCCTGTGTTCCTTCCTCCAGTCACCATGACAACATTGCCAACATCAAACTTGATGAAGTCAACAATCTTGTTGGTCTCCAGATCGATCTTGATGGTGTCGTTTGCCTTGATGATCGGGTCAGGGTAGCGGATGGTGCGACCATCATACGTGTTCAGGTAGGGGATGCCCTTCTGGCCAAACTGCACAGACCGAACCTTGCAAAGCTTGAACTGTGCACAGAAAAATTAGAATCAGCCAGCATTCTAACTTGAATTAATACACTCAAAAGAAACGGAATGCACAATGCTACAATCAGTTCTTCTCTAGAGGTAAACTAAAGAAGCAATTCTCAATAACAGTTCAATCAAAGCAAAATATCTTTCTCAGCACAACATAAATTTCATTATTTCAAACAGAATACCTTCATATAACAAGAGTGTGTTCAGCAAGAACAGTACCAAAAATTAATACTCCCTCCATCTACTTTTAATAGTCATATTTCATCTTGACACATAGACCAAGGATAAGTAATTCTACTTATCATCCATTTAAACATGCTACTAGTCATTCCTCGTAAACAAGCGATTCATTAATATTTACATTTCTCAAAGCCCATGTAGCCAATCATGTGTGAAAGAATGAAGAGTCACACATTAAATTCGAGAAAATCATTAACATGATAGGTTGTTGGATTGAAATATGCCTATCAAAAATAAAATTTTCAGATTTGGAAATATGACTATCAAAAGTAGATGGAGGGAGTATGTCCTAACCTTAGCATCCTCATCCTTGACAGACTGAAGGCGGAAACGTCCCTTGGTGTCGTACAGAAGCCTGTAGTTCTCACCAGTCTTGGGGATGGAAATGACATCTGCCAGAAAAGAATATCATTAGCACAAAGCACCAAGTGTTTTTACATCATACACTGAAACATATATTGATTGCAAGAACGATTGAGCATACCCATGAAACCAGCTGGGTAGGTCTTGTCAGTCCTGACCTTGCCATCAACCAAGACATGGCGCTGCATGAGGATAGAAATAACCTCACGGTATGTCAGAGCATACTTGAGCCTGTTCCTGATAATGAGGATCAGAGGCAGGCACTCCCTGGACTTGTGAGGACCAGAAGATGGCTTGGGGGCCTATGGTAAAAGGTAATTAGAAATATAAGCTGCTTCATCAGGTAACAAGAAAAAAGATAAGATAGGTAAGTGTAAACCAGAACGACAAACTTACAAAAGCTCCACCAAGCTTGTCGAGCATCCAATGCTTCGGCGCATTGAGCCTCTTCAGATGCTTCTTCAAACCCCTTGCCTGGTATTACGGTAAGGGAAAAGGAAATGATCAGCACAAATAACAACATAACTGCAGAGTAGCACGACATGAATACAATGGCACAATGAAATCACAAGGTTATGAACAGCCCTAACATCGCTCATGGCACTGGTGCGGCATGGTTTCTAAGTAATCTTTGTTAATTCTTAACAAAAGGAATCTAGACACCAGAACCTATAATCCTTCAAGCCAGGCAGATACACAAGTTGAACCTTGGCACGTAACAGAAATGTAGAGGAATATCATTGTAGTAGTAGAACAATAATACAGCAAACAGCACGAGCTGAACCCTCAAACTAGCATTGACACTACAATTATACAGAGCATACTGAAAATAACGAGACGTCCAAGATCCCACAAATGGCCGACATCCCCAACCATGGCAAAGGATGCAACGGCCAACCCTAGACTCAACCACTAGAAGCCCAACATTGTGGCATTGTGCATAGCTGTTCATTCTTGCGCAACGCTGAAACATAACCACTAGGAACCGATCCGCAATCTGAAGCCAGCCAGCGAGTACAAATTCAACATGACATGCGGTTAAATCCCAACAGGCTGCAGCGTGGTACAAAACTATCTACTCAACATACGAATCCTACACATCCCAAAGAAATCTCAAGCAAAATAACCGAGCCGACTACTAAGCTACAACCTAGCGGGCCGTGAATCCACGCGCCGCACACGAACTGCCACTCCGGGAGAGGGTGGAATGGAACAAATCCCACCGAAGCTACGAACGAGAAGGCGGCCACAGATCATCCAGATCCGTAGACGCGAGAGAGCGCGCGCGGGGGAGAAGCATAGGACGGAGGAGAGTGGGGAGGGGGCTCACCATGGTTGCGAGGTCGGGCTAGGTCGCCGTGCTCCGCCGCCTGCTGCTTCGTCCTCCTCTGCTCCGCGCCGCGCCGCCGCCGAGATGACAAGAGTGGGAGAGCGAGGGTTGGAGAGGCTATATATACTGGTTGGTGTAGGGTTTTAGTTCACCGGATTTACGAGTTTGCCCTCCCGCTCCCTTGATGGGCTTCCACGATTTATTCCAGAATTCACGGCCCATTGTAAAGACCCAACCGCATGGCTGAATTCATGGCCCAAGTAGTTAGACCGGGCCTAGTTTGGTCCCGGTTGCTGGATCATTTGCTTCTCGGCCTTTTGGACTCTTTTTTTTTTTTGATCACCGGCCTTTTGGACTCTTGCATGGCTGTGATGCATTGTGGGCTGAGCTTAGGTGAAGTGACAGATTTTGCCCAAGAAATGGGCCCACGTAATGTAACACAATTAAGAGCATGGGCCGAAGTGCGGGGTTCGCGAATACACAAAAGGCTTTTTGTGCTGTTATTGCAAGCCTGATTATTACAGAGGAAAAAGTCCACTTTGACACCCTTAATGTAGAACGAATCTAATTCGTACCCTTCAACCAGAAAACCGGTCAGAACGACTCCCCTAATTACTAAAACCAGTACAAATTGACTCCCTCGGTGGTTTTGGAGGGCGGTTTTGCTGACGTGGCGCTGACGTGGCAGTGTTGACTTGGTCTTCGTCCCAAGTGGCGCTGATGTAAGATTAGATTTAAAAATATATATGTGAACTCATTTATTATTCACACACAAAAATTATAATAGGATCCACTGACATGTGGCCATGTGGGGTCCTCTTTCCAACCTTTCTTCCTCCCCCCCTCTCTCTCCCTTATCTCTCTCTTTCTCTTCCCGTCGGCGAGCAGCGCGGAGAGCTTGCCGAGGCAACAGATGGCGGAGCGGAGGGCGACAAGGGAGTGCGCGAAGCCGTGGGCGGCGGTGGGTGGAGAAGGCCGGCGCGAAGGCAGGCAGAGCGGCACTGCGGCGGCATCGAGAGCTGCCAGTCACCGCGGTCGCTGCTGTCGCGTATCCTACAGCGAGGCGACGGCGGCGGTGGGAAGTTCGGGTGCCGGGTGCGGCTGCCGCGGCGGTACAGCTCCACCTCCGCCGCCGGCGCTGGAGCTGCCGGAGAGAAGGAGATGATGTCGAACGCGTTCAGGCTCGACCGCCGCCGCGAACTCCCGCCCAGCCCGAATCTCCCTTCCAGCAACGACGGCGCCGCCATCGTCCCGGTGCACTCTGCCGCCGACATCGCCGTCGCCGACACCCTCTGGAAGGCCACCACCGCGGTCGGGGCTCCCCTCGCGCGAGTTGCTCAGGCTCGTCACCAACGACGACGACGCTGACATGGACATGTGCTGCTGCTGCTGCGCCGCCATGGCGGCATGGCGCCATCCACTCACCGGAGTAGTAATTAGCTAGCTAGCTAGCTAGGCAACATGACGACGACACTAGCTTAATTAGCTTGTGTTTAGTTGGTTAATTTAGTGTTGTTGGTTGCTCGGCGACGTCATTAGCTAAGCTAGTGATGTAGTAGTAGCAGCTAGTGGGAGTATTAGTTATCACACGAGGCGAGGAAACCGACGCCCAGAAGAGGGGGGGCGGGGCGCAGGGGCCGCGGCCATGCCGCCCAGATCCGTCGCCACTCCACCCGGGCGCCGCCGCCACCGATGCGTCCGAAGGGGGAAGAGAAAAGGGGGAGAGAAAAGAGAGAGAAGGAGGGAGGGAGGAGGAAGAAGGGAAGGAGAAAGGATGATACGTGGGTCCCACATGTCGGTGGGTCCCACAATATATTTTAGTAGTATGTGTGAATGATAGATGGGTCCCACAGATATTTTTTAATTCTAATGCCACGTAGGCACCACGCGGAATGAAGACCGGGTTAGTATCGCCACGTCAGCACCACGTGGAATGAAGACCAGGTTGGTATCGCCACATCAGCGCCACGTCAGCAAAACCGCCCTCCAAAACCACCGAAGGAGTCAATTTGTACCGGTTTTAGTAATTGGGGGAGTCATTCTAACCGGTTTTATGGTTGAGGGGTACGAATTAGATTCGTTGTATATTTAAGGGAGTCAAAATGGACTTTTTCCTATTACAGAGCAGCACAAAGGCCCAGACCTCAACCAAAGAAAGCAGAAACTGAAATGTCTCAACTCTCCAAAGTTGTTGTTGTCTCTTCTACAAATACATCACACTTTTGATTTTAATTTTTGAAAGGAGCTACATGCCGTCGTGAGTTGTGAGTATAACAAACTCACACTTTGACTTGTATAACAAAGTCGTTTTTCATGCCATCTGAAAATGACATTGCAACCTGCATATCTCTAGTTATTTACAAGTTACAACAGTTGGTTCACCTTTGATTCAGGCGGCTCAACTAGGTAGGTCCGTATAGGTTTTGTTATAACTTAACAGCAGGGGCAACACTTTTGTCAGCTCAAAATTCAGTGCAATTTTCTGGAGCTGATTTTGAGCAACTACAGACTGGCAGTAGGGGTTGCGTTGAAGGAGGATATTGAGCCGAAAGACATTGTTCTTGGTCGATTTCTTGCCCTCCAGGTCACAACACAACTGCATGTGCCCTGAAAAATCGAGACGTTGGTGTTCCTTGTTGTTTTCTGCAATCATTGCATGTTATGTTATCTTACACTTAAGATCGATCGACCGGGCAACACAGGTATCGATCGATCGTTCTTTAAACAATTGCATTATTGGGATCAATTATTTGGGACCCATTTCTCGGAGAATCTGTATATCCGATACTTAAAGAAACAGAATTATTGGAGATACACACTCATAGCTAAGCTGCTGACAATGCACAACAAGTGTCAAACAGAAACATCCAGCAGCATCTCGACTCTCTCTCTCTCTGATGACTCGGACAGACACTCAACTTAACTTCCTTGCCCTCAGCTGCTTCATCAAGCTAGTGACAATCAGTTTGCTCGAGCTAATTAAGAAATTGATTAGTCCATTTGGGCTACTAGCTGGCACCTGGCAAGAGCATGTGCCAATCATTAGGCTATGCCAAGAACTCAAAGCTGCTACTAGCTCAAATCAGTGTGCTAGCTAGCTAAACTCCATGACCATGACCATGAGAGAGTGAGCTTGTGATGGGATGAGGTTAGATGAGAGGAGGAGATTCCGGATCTCCATGAGTGGTGGGGCTGAGCACAGCCACCAGATAGAATTATTTCCTTGGGGCCTACAGTGTCGCTTTTGGCCCCCACCCCACCATGGCTAGCTGACATGGCATCTACAAATACAGTAGTACTACAATGGGGCCAACTTCAGATCAGCCTCAAACTCAACATGTGATGAGGATAGATTGCTGATGTGCTGTATTGCTATTCTAGCTCTATCAATGACAGTGTTGTTTTGCAATAATGTTCATGAACCAGAAGATCCAGCAGCTTAGCTAGCTCAATAATGCTACTAGTTCTGAATTGCCTAGCTCGATCTATTGGCGGCATTCACTGTTGGTCTACTGGCTAGGGTTGCTTCTTGTCATGCGAGAGGCCACAATTTCTTGAAGAAAAAAAAGAACGAACCATCCACGTGGAGTAAAAAGCAACGACGCTTTCATCACACAAGAGGACATCCTTATTTGAGAATTAATAGACCATTGGAATGGGTGGAATTAATCGTATACGTTCTACACCTGCCAAGATGCCGTGAATCTCACTCTTTAACATTATTATTATACTAATCCACGTGTGTTTTGAATAATGCAGCAAAATTTTCAACAGGTCTGAAGGTAACATATAGCCACGAGTTTGGAGAAGATGAGGGGCGGATGAGATGTGATGTCTAGCTGCAATCGGCGACCCATGAGCCAGCTGATATATCGCTCATCATAATCACATTCATATTAATTAAATGACTAATTGGCAGGCTACTACTCCAGTTAATAGAATGAATGAATCGTGTTTTTTGATGCCACGTCGAGACCCAAGTTTGCATTATTGCAACACGACGTCCGTTAGTTAGGCGCGTATATATGTAACTGTCAGCACCCATGCCATATGCCAGCACTTTACCTTCATCTCATCAGCTATATACGCATCGAATTGCTGTCACAAGTCACAACATCTACTAACATACTACTAGCAATATGGATGTCTAATATATACTACTATATGCACTAATAACTGGAAGTGGATTTTTGTCATTCGAGGGGACATTCTCGTTTTGTACACATCGTTCAAAAAGTTATTAAAAAAATTAAAAAATCATGATAGATCAATATGCAATATATCTTTTCGTAAACATGCGAGTTAAAATTCGACTTATACAATTTGAAACAAAAACAATAAATTTGACCGGAATTACACGTTCTATTCATAGTCAATTTTATTATTTTTGTTTCTAGTTGTATAAGATAAATTTGAATTTGTATGCTTGTAAAGTGACATATCACATATTGATATATCCTAATTTTTAAAAAAATAATTGATAACTTTTTAATTGACATGTAAAAATAAGGGGATATCCGCTTGAGGGATGAATTGAGTTTTCCCTACTAACTCAGTATAGGAAAGCACGTCGTCTCTACATAAATAGGAGCGGTGTAGCGATTATTAGCTAGAGAGAGTAATCATACATGATTACATGTATGCATCGAAAATTAACTGAACAGAGACTCATACCAAAACTGACCGACATAGCAGATTAAGCGCATGTTCTCCTACGGCGAAGCACCATGCATCCATGTTCTCCTGTCTAGCTATTTTGGCCTCAAGATGCACGTACGGATTATCAAACTGATCCAATTCAATGTACTGTTAGCCTAACTGCCTACCTAACACTACTCCATATATATTTCTCTGCTTTTCCCTCCAATCTTCGTTCACATGACAATTTCCGGTAAGTCTTTGTTTTACGCGTGCATTTCTACCATGCTTATATGTACCATGTTTCGTTTTATTTCCAGCCTGGTTTCTTTCATGAAAATACAATGATACAGATACAAACAAATCTTATAAAAACTCGGTTTCAAACTCTTTTATATATAAAAACCGGTGTGGCAGCATCTTAAAAAGGATTATATCTTGAATTAGTAACAAAAAGAAGTCTAGTATAGTGTGTATTATGGGCGACGACAAGATGGGTTGATTACATTGGAAGTTTGTAGCGCACGCCAATTACCAGTCGGTATCGTCGTATCGGATGGCTTATATACTTGTTGCCTTGCCTACCAATCTGCCTAGTCAGCATCGACCCAAGCACACACACGTGTCGCGTTGGAATCGATCGCCTAATGTGTGGCTCCCACGCTCACGACGACGTGGCAGCAGCCCGCCTGCCTAAATGTCCGGAAGCAATCACAGCCACCATTTTCCACTTCCCCCATCAATCATCAATCGGATGATGCATGAATGCCTTCTTCTTTTTATTAAAAAAAAAAAGGCAAAAGCTTTGCCTTGTAGGAGGCATGAATGCCTTCTGGTATCAATTCTTCCTCAACAATTACTCCTACCTATCTGCAAATAAAATAACAATACTAAAATCTCTATGGTTTTAAAATTAATTCTCATCGATCAAAACACTCTGTCACTTCGTTTCCCGTGGATTTTGCATCATACTTTAAATATTGGATGGATTTGCACCATTAGAAATTAATCTTGTATAGCTGCATACATACGGTGGTTGCACGTGTAGCGCATTTAGCGATGCCCGTTTACTCTTTTCACAAATAGGCCAGCAGGCATTCCTTACTAGTCAACATTGGTCGATTTTGAAATTTGTGGCCAAATCATTACTGCAACGAAAGAAAGCTTTTCATTTTTCTTGCGAATACAAAAGGTGGTGGAAGAAAGAAAGAAATAAGGAAGGAAGAAAATGTAAACGTTTTACTAATTAATTTGCTTGTGCGGCCCGATTAATCTGTTGGAAACCATCGCCATCAATTCAGAAACAATTAACACCAGATGCTACACATGCATTGTTTGTGGGCCACTGAATCATCTGAACAAAAGCAAATTCATTTTCATACCGAGTGAAAAGAGGGAGAAAGAGACCGTGCAGTGTGGTTGTGTAAGAGAGAATCCGATAATATAGCTAGTGACTTGGCACAAATTTCAGGCCGGAGAACTATTCCACCACGTGGTTGATCTGGTCTACTCTTAATTTCAAGCCACCAGCTAATTTGTTTTGGATTGGCCAGCGATCGACTGGTTGATGATTTACCACTACTACTTTTTATAAAGAGAAAGGCAAAGGATTACTTTATTGATAAATAAAATAAAACAATAAGCATTCAACAGATAATTAATTGCCGTGGATTATATACTTGATTATGGGATAAATTAAATATTTTGTTTAACAAACCAAATAAATTGTAGCTTAGAACAAGTGGTGTAAATAATGCAATAGAAATCTTTTCAGAGGCTTGGTGCAAATAATTCAGGACAATAATTTCATAAATTAGATGAAAAGAAAATTAATAAAGGGCTGAACTTTGTTCAGCTGACCTAGCGAAGAGACAACTTACTGACCTCATCTTTGCGCCTATACTTATGCTTATCAGCCAAAATTTGAATTTTTAACCTTAAATTTGAGGCTGATTTTGAGATTTTTCCATCGAAATTTATTTTTCAGCATTTGCTTTTAAATCACTAAAAACACGTATATAAAAGTTTTATTCACATGCTACTTTTCGTTATCTCGTTATTGTTATTGTCCTTAGTTAGTTATTACATAAAGAGAGTAAAAATGGCTTATACACATATGGCTGTCGTATAAATCATTGTGTTTCCTGTGGTAATTGTGGAGTGAAGCACAGTCACGAGTTTTCACTCCACCATCGTCGTGGACGTACGTGTGGTCCATAGCATATGCGTTTTGATGGCTCCAATATATACATTCAGTAGTCCTCTCTTCCAATCGTACGCGTTGCATTATTGTACTTGGTTGATTTAATGCCATTTCATATCCATATCACACGTCCGCTAGCTAAATTAACATTCCAAGCCGCCGCTTCCCCCGTCATAGAAATGAATCAAATCATTCTATCAACTGAACTTATTGTATTTGTGCCGTGTGAGGCATTATACATGCGAAGGTAACTATATATAGATATCATTACTGGCATTGTGACCAATGCAATGAACTCGATCGTAAGGTGATCGAGATAACGCATATATAATTTGTAGACTATGTTACTGATGATACATACATATTCGATCAGCAGGCAGCAATACGTACAGTTCTTTTTCTGAATCTGTTTGTCTGAAGATTGTGTGTATGAAAGTCACAGGTTAATCTACTCCATGCTAGCGGCAGATAGCATGCAGTGCAGCACCTGTGGTTTGGGTTATCACAGGTGGACATGTGATCGATGTATCCAGAATGTGCAGATTAACGAATGAAACAGACATGACATCTGCTCGTTAGCTGCAGCTGCTAGTGGTAGAGATCGATCGAGAGTATCATCCATATATCCAATTAAGCTAGGCCGGAGTCTGCACTGCATCGCATCTGCGATCGATCGATCCAGTCGGCTGAAGGCACATGTATGGCGATGCGATCACCGAACGAGGATTCTGTCTGCTATCAGTCTCAGCACAGGTGGACATGTGATCGATGTATCCAGAATGTGCAGATTAACGAATGAAACAGACATGACATCTGCTCGTTAGCTGCAGCTGCTAGTGGTAGAGATCGATCGAGAGTATCATCCATATATCCAATTAAGCTAGGCCGGAGTCTGCACTGCATCGCATCTGCGATCGATCGATCCAGTCGGCTGAAGGCACATGTATGGCGATGCGATCACCGAACGAGGATTCTGTCTGCTATCAGTCTCAGAGCTACTAGCTAGCTAACTGACGACGAAACAGCAAATCAATAATGCTAGCTATATAGCTAGTGCCACTTGGCATAACAACAACGATATGATGCAGAGATAAATCATCATATATCCATGGCCATGGCTTATACACTGCCCATACAGGAAACGGAGTATATGGTCATCAATCAATCCATCGCTTTCTCAAGTTAGCTGAGTACGAAGTTGGCAATTACTATTAATTACTAGTAGTTTCTTTTTTCTTAGGTAATGGATATATATATAAATAGTGGCTGGAAATAGATGGTAGTCGTTGCCCTTTATTAGTCTGTACTATTTTCTGTTGTGTTGTTTTCGGTATCTAACGTGAGAGCATGTAGGCAGGATCAGGCCACATTTTGTCCAATTTCACCAATGTGTGTTTTGCTTGTAGCCCTTTCGATCATTTCATTTGCTTGCTGAAATAAACAAGCTAGCCATGTAAGGCAACGAAATCAAGAGAGACTGAGAGAAAGAAAGAAAGAAAGAGGAAATGGAGGGTTTGCTTGACTACTGGACCAGCAGCAAGCGATCGACAGAAGAGCACAAGATAGATTTAATTGGCAGCCATCGTCGATTCGCAAGTTAAGAAAACGCCGATAAATTATTTGTGGGCCATGGAATCATTGGTGCATCTCGACAACAATAATTCACTTTCTTTCTCTCTTGTCCATCTCTTCTTCCTCTTCTCTTTCAGAGAGAGGACAGAGACAGAGAGTGAAGAGAGAATCCAATAGCTGTGACGTGGTGCGAAAATCAGGGGGGAGAAGAGCTCAAAACTTCACCACCATTAAGTGTCACCTTCCCTCCACGTGGCTGGTCTGCCCTTACATCCATCATCTACGCATTGGCCACCGATTGAATTGTTTTGGATGATTTAAGGGATTGGTGAGGGATAGAACTGAGTTCATGATAGTTATTAATTTGAGGATTTAAACGAATGCAGTAATGAAATTGCGGATCTCCCGCTTCCTTGAAAAAAAATATGAATGTGTCAAATATTACTCCCTCCATTTTATAGTATAAGTTATTTTGATTTTTTTCTTAAGTTAAATTTTTTTTAAGTTTGACCAGTTTATAGAAAAATGTACGTAATAGTTTTTTTAATAAAAAACAAACATTTCATTAAAATATAATTCATGTTAGATTAAATAAAACTAATCAGTGCTTTAAATATTGCTAAATCTATCTATAAACTTAATCAAACTTAACAAAGTTTGACTAGAAAAAAATAAAACGACTAATAGTATAAAATAGAAGAAGTAGAAAGTTAATAGGTCGATTTTAAAAGTTCTTTTTCATAGCGTATAAAGTTCTCTAGCTAAGAACTGACGAGGAATTTTTTTTTTAAAAAAAACATACCGTTTAGAAGTATGGAAATCATATCTATGATAATAATAAAGGAGTAGTTATATTTATGGCGTCATATTTTTTACTGAAAAATAATTGATAGGCTAGAGCAGTACCTAATTTTGATGGGGACTGAATTGAATTACTGCTAGTACGTCCTGACTCATCAACATCTCATAGCTAGTAGTACTAGCTAATAAGGATTCCGATTCACCGATGGACGCAAAGGAACCAATTGGTTCAAGCCTTCAAGGTGTGGACGAGCGGTTGATGCAAGGCGTAGAGTAAATGATACTCCCTCCATAGAAAATTATAGAGCATATTTATTTGGAAAAGGTATCATCCTTTAACTATACGTTGTGCATAAGTATATTTTTATAATATTTATGGAACCAATGTTTTATGAAAGTTTTTCGAAAGATGAATCTGTTGGTATAACTTTTATGCACTAAATAAATATGCTTGTAGCTAGTTTGGCTAATTGATCAAAATTTACAGATTTTGACTTTACATATAGCATGGTGTTCCTTGTGCTGCTAATTTATTAATGAGTAAATTCAATAAAATCTCATATATTATAGTCTAAATTACACAAAAAAACCACAATGGTTTTAACATACAGGCGGGTGCGTAGGCGGAAAAGACACTATAGGTGCTGGTTATACCATTTCCAACATCTATAGTGCTGACATGTATATCTCTTTCTTAGTAGTGCAAGTATTATGGTCCTAAAGTTTTATAAACTACGGTGTTAACAATTTTGACTTTGATTTACCATGCATATTTTTTTTCTACAATCACATATTAAATTTATAAGATTTTTATCTATCATATAAATGTTGCATATCTGCCTTTTATACAGAAGCATGTCTAAATATTGAAGGTCAACCTATAATCCTGATCGAGGGTTATGTGCCATATGTTAAAATATATGTGGTTTTGTGTAACTTGGATTATAACGTGTAACGTTTTATGAAATGGACTTTTAATTAGTCTTCTACTAATGTTAAGTAAGCAGCTAGCCTTTTTCCTCTTCATTAAGCAAGCCACTATATAGGTAACCAATTCGTGCTTGTGCTGGCCTTCTGTCTATGTTACTCCAATAAAGTTTGGTAGCGCCGCCGACCAGAGCAGCTGGCTAATAAAATTAAAGAATAACAATATATCATGCATATACTCCGTATATATTAGTAGTACAGCATATTAGAACTTGCAAATTGCAATAGATTGAACCAGGATTTTGGAAGGGATCGATATATAAATATCGAAGCTAGATCCGGACAATGCGCATGTTATATAATTATATTATACACGCATGTTGCTGAGTTGCACAAGTTAACCATGCATTCTTGTCTCTGCATATACACATACCTGCTAACTGCAATATATAATAATTAAGCCATAGTATATACATACACATCACATGACCGATTCTCTGTTGGAGATGCAAATCAAAACATGCCTGACTTGCCATGGTGTAATGGTGTGCATGTTAAAATTTGGCAGGGCATATATTGAAACCCTCATTCAGGTAGTATGTGTACATGAACAGCATGCAGAGAAGAAATTTAATATATATTAATTAGTATAATTATTATACAGATTTCACAGCTGAGTTTGATCGATGCATGAACCTTGTGTATATCTGTCACGGTAGTGTGATGAAATATATGGTGGGGGCATCCAAAGCCAGCCCACATGTCAGCCAGCTGTAGATCCATCGATGATATGATGCATATATATGGACTATAATTATGCGTTACTTATTTTTCTCTGCGCGTTTAATCAAACACTATTAACTAGTACAGTATTAAACTAGCTAGCTAGCTTAGACAGCGTCACCTCCATCCATGTTGGGGTAGCTGCGTACATGTGCTCCTGCTTTAGCTAGCTCAAACTAGTGCATCTATCAACACAACACTAATCATAGCATGCCGTCGACGCCGCATGTAATTATAGAAAGGACTGCCTAACCGGCCATCTCTTGACAGAAATAAATACCCTAAAATCATGTGAATTCTAAACCGTTGGATTACTATAGATCTGTACAGCTATGTCCTTCTCTCTCTTCACCGCTAACTATGTTTGAGTGCGCGCTATTTTCGACATTGAGCTTCTCAATACTCTAGGATAGATCCATCCGTCGCCACTTCGTAGGCGCCAACAAAGCCTACTAGATCAACCTCCTCTCCTCCTCTGTGAGCGGGGTGTCACCCCGTTGTCTTCCTCGTCTCCAACAGCTCCTACATCGTCACCCGCCTCATAACTGATTAGGATCTCTCACCCCCCCACTGTTAGCCCTATCTGTCACCCTGCCACTAATCCGTGGCTTAGGTGGTGTGGACGTTGCCTCGTCACCCTCCCGCTCTGCAGCCACCAAACATTCCCTCTAACCCTAGCGAGCTTTCCTAGCTAGCCCCCCCCAGACCCTAAACCCTAACTGATCGACCCACCGCTAGTTACCGTAGTGGGAGAATCGAGGAGCCACCGCTAGAAATCCCCCCTCCGCCTTCCAAGACTTACGGAACGAAGGTTAGCAAATATGAATCACAGTAAGTTAGAGCACGTACTTATTTTTATTTATAATAATAAACTACCGGGTATTCCCGCGTAAAGTTACGCGCTAAATTATAAAATTAAAAACGATATTTGACATATAACAATGATTTCTATTTCTACAAATATGACTAGCTAGCGTTTATATACAACTATACCGACAAAACATCTAACATTAACTTGTATTTCTAACAAAACAAAAAAAAAACTATGAAATTTCTATGTTGCCGGGCAGTGAAGCATGCAGAGTGTGACGCCGGACTCCGGTGAGATAGGCGAGGAGTCTGAGTCTCCCACTCTCCCGTATGATTCACCTACTCTTCTCTCCTCAAATTAACAGCCTATGGATGATCGATTAACGGAGGCTGGCAACTGGGCCAAATACGTGAAACAACCAATGGGCCCACGCCACGTGCATCCAGCATCAATCCACCACATAATAATAATAATAACTACTAAATAAATAAACAAATAAATCAGTGATGGATCCGAACTCTAATACTAGTATTAGCAATACAAGAAATAGAAATAGCAATGGGATCGGAGGCACTATAAATACATCCTCCGACCCCTCGCCAATCCCGCACACAACGCAAACGCAAACTAATCTCCTCTTCTCTTCTCTTCTCCTCCCTTTTTCTTTCTTGTAATATTATATATATCCATCTCGCGGCGACGCGACGATCATGGAGACCCGGGACGACGTCGCCGCCGCCTCGGCGCTTCCCTACTCCTACTCGCCGCTCCCCGCCGGGGACGCCGCCGTTCCCGGAGGCGCCCGCTCTGCGTCGCCCTGTTCCTCGCGTCCGCCGCGGTCATCCTCGCCGTGGCGGTCCTCTCCGGCGTCAGGCTCGCCGGGCGCCCCGCGACGACGATGGTCGTCCCGGGGGTGGTGGAGATGGAGATGGCGGGCGGCGGCAGCAGGGGGCCGGAGTCCGGCGTGTCGGAGAAGACGTCGGGGGCGGAGGAGATGGTGAGGCTGATGGGCGGCGCGGCGGGTGGGGAGGCGTTCCCGTGGAGCAACGCGATGCTGCAATGGCAGCGCACCGGATTCCATTTCCAGCCCGAGAGGAACTGGATGAACGATCCCAACGGTACTTAATTTCTTTGCATTTTTTTTCTTTTATTTTCCTTGTTCGATCGATCGATTGTTTTCTCATCTCAACTCGTTCATTCCGCTCTGTTTGTTCGTTCTTCTAGATCTGACAACATTATTCCAATGCTATTAAATAAATTCCCATTTTGGAGGAACGTTTTTTGGGTTAAGATTCTTCCAGCCCCATCTTCCTTTTTTTTTATTATTTATTTTTTAGAAAAGAAAAAAAAAGGAAAAACCGAGATCCCTTAAAGATTCCAACCGCACCAACCGACCAGGCATGCTGCATGCATGTAGAATTCGAATTACATTTGTAGATAGATAAAATTCAAATTACAACAATCAAATTAACATTGGAAATGCAATGCAGGTCCGGTGTACTACAAGGGTTGGTACCACCTGTTCTACCAGTACAACCCGGATGGGGCGGTGTGGGGCAACAAGATCGCGTGGGGGCACGCCGTGTCCCGCGACCTCGTCCACTGGCGCCACCTCCCCCTCGCCATGGTTCCCGACCAGTGGTACGACGTCAACGGCGTCTGGACCGGCTCCGCCACCACCCTCCCCGACGGCCGCCTCGCCATGCTCTACACCGGCTCCACCAACGCCTCCGTCCAGGTCCAGTGCCTCGCCGTCCCCTCCGACCCCGACGACCCCCTCCTCACCAACTGGACCAAGTACCACGCCAACCCGGTCCTCTACCCTCCCCGCACCATCGGCGACCGCGACTTCCGCGACCCCACCACCGCCTGGCGCGACCCCTCCGACGGCGACTGGCGGATCGTCATCGGCTCCAAGGACGAGCACCACGCCGGCATCGCCGTCGTCTACCGCACCGCCGACTTCGTCACCTACGACCTCCTCCCGGGCCTCCTCCACCGCGTCGAGGCCACGGGGATGTGGGAGTGCATCGACTTCTACCCGGTGGCCGGCGGCGAGGGGGTGGACATGACGGAGGCGATGTACGCGAGGAACAAGGGGGTGGTGCACGTGATGAAGGCGAGCATGGACGACGACCGCCATGACTACTACGCGCTGGGGAGGTACGACCCGGCGAGGAACGCGTGGACGCCGCTGGACGCCGCCGCCGACGTCGGCATCGGCCTCCGCTACGACTGGGGCAAGTTCTACGCCTCCAAGACCTTCTACGACCCGGCCAAGCGCCGCCGCGTCCTCTGGGGTTGGGTCGGCGAGACCGACTCCGAGCGCGCCGACGTCGCCAAGGGTTGGGCTTCCCTCCAGGTACACCTTAATTAACTTGCTTCCTTTTTACTGCACCTTCTGAAACTTACAAGACGTTTTTGACTTCAGTCGAAATTAAACTATTTTAAGTTTGACTAAGTTTATAGACAAATATATATTAAATTAGTTTCATCAAATCAATAATTAAATATATTTTTATAATATATTTGTCTTGGGTTAAAAATTTTACTATTTTTTTCTATAAACTTAGTTAAATTTAAAGCAGTTTGAATTTGACTAAAATTAAAAACGACTTATAACTCGACTTAACGGCGAGAGTATATATTAATTAATCCAGCTACTACTAGTAATTAGCTAGCATGCATGATTACCTAGGCATCATTGGCATGCATATGTGCACTTTTACTGGGCTCCATTGACACGTTGGATCGACGAACAACACGTACATATGCATATGCCTGCCGGAGTGTAGCGTAGCAATCAAATAATGGCAGCCACTTGTGAAGAGCGAGAGAGATGACGCGAACAAACAAAAAGCTTGTCATGTTGGTTGTCAAAATGTCGCTTAGCTTCATCCAGGAATGAACGCGGATATTCGGTTGGGGCCCCACTGCTCAGCTACCGACCGGAGCAACTGTTGAGATACCCTTTTTTGCAATAATTGACATAATAAACAGATCGTATTATTATTGGTTGATGGATGGAATTGCTTGTGTCCAAGCTCTAGTCCTCCTAGCAACTGTTACTACTAGTAGGAATAGCTGTCCTTGCCCATAACTCATGTGCAACCATGTGCTGTAGCTGCATTCTGCTTGTCTTTGCTGATGCTTTGCCTAACTGAAATCATTTGCACACACAACTTAACTGGGATTCATAGATTGCAACCTTTTCTTTTCACCAGAAAAAGGGCTGTCTTTTTTTGCTTGTTTTTCAATATAATTCCACCGCTCTCATTTTCTTTGCTGTCACAGTACTGATAGATAATGCAAAATCGCTTGGTTCATGTGAAGCAAGCTATAGTAATAATAATTATGATTAACATGTGTAATTAAATTACTGGAGTAGTAGCTAATTAATAAAAATAAAAAAATTGGCATGCAGTCGATTCCTCGGACGGTGGAGCTGGACACCAAGACGGGGAGCAACCTGCTGCAATGGCCGGTGGAGGAGGTGGAGACGCTGCGCACCAACTCCACCGACTTGGGCGGCATCACCGTCGACTACGCCTCCGTCTTCCCGCTCAACCTCCACCGCGCCACGCAGCTCGACATCCTCGCCGAGTTCCAGCTCGACCCGCTCGCCGTCGACGCCGTCCTCGAGGCCGACGTCGGCTACAACTGCAGCACCAGCGGCGGCGCGGCCGGCCGGGGCGCCCTGGGGCCCTTCGGCCTTCTGGTGCTCGCCGACAAGCGCCACCGCGGGGATGGGGAGCAGACCGCCGTGTACTTCTACGTGGCCAAGGGGAGCGACGGCGGCGTCACGACGCACTTCTGCCAGGACGAGTCGAGGTCGTCGCACGCCGACGACATCGTCAAGAGGGTCGTCGGCAACGTCGTCCCGGTGCTCGACGGCGAGACCTTCTCCCTCCGGGTGCTCGTCGACCACTCCATCGTCGAGAGCTTCGCGCAGGGCGGGAGGTCCACGGCGACGTCGCGGGTGTACCCCACGGAGGCCATCTACGCCAACGCCGGCGTCTTCCTCTTCAACAACGCCACCAGCGCGCGCGTCACGGCCAAGAAGCTCGTCGTCCACGAGATGGACTCCTCCTACAACCAAGCCTACATGGCCTAGACTCCTCTCCTCTTCTTCTTCTTCTTCTCCTCCATTATTACATTATTACATTATTGCTGATTACTTGTAAATCATTTTTGACGCCGCCGCCTGCTGCTAGCTGCTGGCCTGGCCTTCAGAATTTTATTTCTCTTTGCTTCTTCCATCCTTCTTTTTTTGTCTCTGCTTTAATTTTGTATCTCGATCGATCTCGACCGATCGATTAATTATTATATCTCCATGAAGAAATGCATGGATGATCGATGGATCATGGATGGATCGCTCCCTTCGATCCAACTGTACCTAGGGGAAGAAGATGCCATGGTCAAGCAAATACTTCTGTAAATGTTTCACATGAGTCAAGATTTATGCAGAGTTATAATATATATGTTTCTCTCTCCCTCCCTCTTTGCAAACAAAAAGTATCCAAATGAAGAATCCTCTCTTAATTTGCACCAAGATAGAGACACGCACAAAAGAGTTTCGCGGCCCGTGATAGACTGATGCTTCTTACATCTTGCTGGCCTGGGTTGTTTCTTACATCTTGCTGGCCTGGGTTGTTTGCCTTTTTCTTTTTCCCTGATTTCTTTATATTTGTTTTCAGCCCGCAAAAAGAAATACAGAAATGCACATGCTTATTATTCTCACATGGATGCAAAGCCTGGGACGTGGCAAATGTAGCACAGTACATGCTTATACAGCTACAAACAATACATGCATAGATCAGATTTTTGTCTTCTGCTTTATGTTTTTTCTACACCGTGTTGAGTTTAATATATCATGTTCTTGACGAGCCAAAATACAAACAAACTGCCGCTGGAACTGTTAAATGCCAAAAGCTGCTATTTGCAGCATATTAAGGGAACTGGGGAGGCAGCTAGCTAGATTGGTTAGCAGCTCAGCATGAGTATCATCAGTAGTATCTCAGAGAAATACATTTCAATGAACTGCGCACATGTTGTTTCAAAAAAATGAACTGTGCACACATACCTAATACCTTCAATGAACAACAGCTCACCCTGACACTGCGCATGCTCACAAAGGGAATAAGGGAAAGTCACGTTGCAACTTCAGAACCGATTTTGAATTAAACCCATTGAACACGCTCATCATTCGTGCATCCTTTCTTTCATTTTCTGTAAGGATCAGATGATGACCAAATTAGATGAGAACCAACTGTAAGAATTTTTTTTTTTCGAGGGGAAGGTCAGGAGTTCTGCCAATTTCAATTAAGTAGGGGGGAAACAGAGTTTTACAACATACAGCGTCCAGGGTTTGGGGATCCCTTGGATACAACTGTAAGAATTTCCAGCTGCAATTATCTTTTCTTTAAGAATCAGATGACAAAGAAATCAGATGAAATCACCTCATCAGAGACGTACAAACATTATATCAGGTAGCACTTTCTGACAACAGAACAAAGCATGGATTAGTTTCCTGCCAAGACTGGTGCCGAGTAATTTCCAGATATCATCGAGCCATTGGAAGGAGTCAAACCAATAGTAACTCTGCAGATGTTAGATCAATGATTTGAATCACTTTGTTAGCTGAAGCACACTGTTCTCATTGGCATCTTCGTTCAACAAACTCAAGGAAGATCTCAAATTCATAAGTGGAGAGCCTGTTCAATCGGATAACCACATATATCCTGCGCATTTTTACAATTCGTAACCAACCTCAAATGTTCATATAGATATATCAATGATTTGTACTAAGAAACGAAAAATGATCAGCTTATCAGTACTTCACATCTGCTGTCAAGATCAATATGCAAGCCCCACAGGAACTACTGCAACCACTGGGAATAAATGAAATTTGAAACAGGTCCTCTTGAATCGCAATCACTTATCTGACCATATCAGAGTGTGGTGTGTTCATAACTACACATGGCCCATTTGCCTTTTTAAAAAAATGCACGCACATAATATACATTCTAAATGAGTTTTTGCAGTTCCAATTTCAATCATGATTGCCTGAACTGGAATATTCTAAAGAGGCATAGGCAGCAAAAAGGTAAGCAGCATGTTGCTCACAAAAATAATAATGAAGCGAAAACAATTCATTGAACTGAGGATACGGTTGATGACATAAAATGGAAGGGAACTGCGAATGGGTTTTATTCGGCAAAAAGTGCCTATCTTATGCAATTCCAAGAGGATTCGGGACATACAAACTTCAAAGCTCTCTGGCAATCTCAAACTGAACCAAAACAACGTTTCTTTGGGTGGCTTGTCTTGCATCAGAAAATTCTTACAGCTGAAAATCTCCTCAGGAGGCATTGGCCCTGTAATTGGATTTGCTGTCTTTGCACAAGTGCTTTTGAAGATTCTTGCCATCTAGCAAAGGACTGCCCTTATACTGTTTCAGTTTGGACTCTTGTCACAAATTGGTTGGGCTACAATTCAGCAGCTCTTCAGCCGCATCAAAGTTCCAATTTATCTCAATGGTGGGACTTTCTAAGTTCCCTCGCACCAGCAGAGAGGAGACTACAAATCCTAACCGCGCTAATATCTACTTGGTGGAATGTGTGGCTTGAAAGAAATCGAAGGATTTTCCACCAAATCTCCAGGGATGAACAACAGGTGGCTTTCATCATAAAGGAAAATATATATCAAATTAGACTTTCGAGGCTTCTTTAAAGAGAAGTTTTTCACTGCGGAAGGAGATACTCCCATTTGCTTTTTTTCTGAAACCTCCTGTATGCAGTAGCTGTTTTTTTCTTTCCCTTCTCCTTTTTTGGGAAGGTTCTGTTCTGGACTTTTATTCCTTCTAATATATCCGGCAAGTCTTTTGCCGTCCGTTTCAAAAAAAAAGAAAACAATTCATTGAATTTAAGTAGCCAACGATTCTTTTACTTCTATCATGAAGCAGCCGTTTAGCGGAACAAGGCCAGAGACAGAGATGTACCAAGCCCTCTGGAGAGTCACAACTTTCAACCAGAGAAATGCTCTTTACCATCCACCGGTGATCCAAAGAAAAGATAACACATATCCTGGGCTATCACCACTTCACCATAAAAATGAAGGATTTGGGACCAGCACCATGGTCTCAAAAAAAAAAAGAGAGAGAGAGAGGCTATTTCTGACAAGGTCACTTCACAAGTCACAAGATATCTTCATCTCAATGGTGTATGTTCTTGTCCTCTCTGGCATTTTATGAGATATTGTACTTATTTTCAATTGCCAGTTCTGTGATCCTACTGTCATATAACTGCATTGTGACTTTGTGAGGTGGTTCAGCACAAACTTCCATCTTTATATCAAGAAGACGTGACCGCCAACACAAACTGCTATAAAGCAAAAGGGTAGTGCTGCATCTGCATGTCAATGTGTCCAGTTTTCTAGGTAGTACACGAATTTTTCAATTATTTGGTTTGCCATTCTCCTTCATCTCTCTCTCAGCAGAAAACTGAACAGTTTTCTCAACAGGGATTTGAACATGAGGCAGCGACCACCATACTCTTCTTCATGTCAAATTGATGCTAGAAAATGCGGATTGGCACTTCTGCTGTGCTGTCGAAACTTACCTCCCAACCAGGCAACCACCATGTAACTAATTTAGCAAAGGCTAATCAGAACAACCTTCCTGAAACACAGAATTATGATTTCATAAACACACCTCTTTTCAACCCTGCACCTGCAGGGAACATGAGAGTTCTTACTTTCAGGTGCAGACTTTCAGGAAAGCCAAAGAATCTGATCTAAATTTGACCTTGATTAACCCTTTTCCTTTCTTCAAGTAGGCTGAAAACTCTGGTTCATATTTCATACTAGAAGAATGTGGGGGTGTTAGCTGGATTGACAGGATGATTACCAGAAGTCTCCGCAAGAACACGTGCCATTGTTAAACTTGTGAAATCTGACAGCATCCCTCACAAGAATATCACGGCAAATCTGGGAACCTCTGCAGGTATGCCATGCAGCTCAGGCAATGATTTATGCATATGAGAAAGAAGCAACTTTGGAAGAAACAGGTAATACTGCCAACAAGGAACAACAGCAAGTAGAAGTCACAAACTTATCTCCCATCCCTGCAGGTATATTTGGTGCTACGTTGATTGATTTGTGTGTGGATAACAAAACAGGAATTGATCTTTTTGTACATGATCCAGTTATCCCAGGCTGCCATCTTGCTAAAAGCTATTAGTGTGAATTCTACTTCCCCTTGCAGGCTGAGCTTACAGATCTCTGGGTAGCCTTAAAAATCTGCAGTCTTCTCAGCTTGGTGAATGTGATCTTCTCACTGATAACACAACAATTGCTACTATCTTCAAGCAAAATAATTTTCAGGAGAATCTATGATATTGGAGCTTGAGGCCGCTCCTATCAAAATTTCAACAAAATTTGCAGGATCAGCAATTGCAGGTCAAATGGATTCCTACAAGGGCAAATGAAGTTGCTGATAAACTTGCAAATGAGGCAAGAAGGATAAGTTATAGGGCTATAACTTTCAGTTTTTGTCACAATAATTCTCATGTTTGCTATCAATCTAGATGCCCAAATACAAGTGCCCTTGTAAACCTGTCTTGAAGAGCAAAACATAATGCATGTATTATAATAGAAGTCATGAATTCTAAAGAAAGAGAAGACTTAAGGTTGTTGGCTCAAATAAGAATTGCCAAGATGTTAAAAGAACAATTGCCAAGATGTCTATTTGAGACCATACTCATGGCCACATGTAGTGCGCAAGTTGCATAAGTTCATCAAAACGGCGTAGCAATAAAATTTAATGACGGTTCTAGTGTCCTGTGGTTTTTCAGAAGATAATAAATAACAAAAAAGGGCTTATTCTTAAAAAGCAGCCAATTTACTTGGAAACTAAAGTTTCTAAGATTCGTTTTTTAGGGAAATCACCCAAGAAAGCATATTAGTTTATTGCAAAGGAAAGCATATTAGCAACAGCAGTAAATAGCTATATCTTTATGTATTTCTGCAGAAATCAATGCCCAAGGTCATATGAAAGAAATCAGCATATAAATGACAAAATTGATATTGATAGGTGCTGGAAGCCTCAAATTACTTTATCCCGTTGGTGCTTCTATACAATATGATCCTACCATAAAAGCAAAAAAATAAAATAAAAAATAACAGCTTGAGACCTACTATTTTCATTGAGTAGTAACACTATTTTTTTATCTCATGGGTGGCGTGATTAAGCTTATGGATAAGAAATTAATAAGACATTGACATAAATGTAGCACCTGAGTACCTAACAATAATGTAAAACTATAAAAGAAGAAATATATGCACTAACCGCAATTTTGTGTACCAACTATTTTGCATCAATGTATATATGCGGTTGAGTTTTTCTAGAATTCGACTACCTAGTCTGCTGCTGCGAGTGTGGTGTATCGATCATAATTTGCAGGTTTTAGTCCTTGCAGCCTAGCCAATGTCTTTGAGTATGGATAGCGACCTCCTTGAACTCCTCCCTCGAAAGCCTTCTTTGAAGGGTGAGATACACAAGATTACCCTGAGATACAAAACTTGTTCAGTAAATTAGCAAATATATCATGAGGCAGGTGTGTGTGTGGATAGACAATAAAGGTACAGTATATTTAGTACTATTCAGATAGATGGAACCAGTCATAATGCAGTCCTTAGTATTTGTCATAAATATCTGACTGATTCTGACATAAACACTGTCAAGCAAAGAAGCATATGGATTCAAAGCCTCTTTTTTTTTTGCAAAATAATTCAAAATGATATCAACCGGTTTTGCTAGAGTTGAGTAGGATTTCAAGGAACATGTCCTCTTTGAGCAATTTTATAGCCAATTTAGTAAAAAGCTCTCATCTTATTTACATTTTTAAGAGGATATTTCTATGACAGACATTACATTGGATCATAGAAGGAATCAACGAGATGCTGACCTTTCTTCTCAGGAGGTGATACTTCCCTTTTACCAGTGGACCATTTTCTGCTTTATGAACTCAGAGTGAGCTAGGAGATGCAGCAGTAGCTTCCTCCGTACTTCATCTACTGACTGCACTAACGGATCCAAGCAAGAAAAAATTCTTCCTTGGAGATATTATGATCTATATACTTGGATTGAACTGAAGAAATTTACAAGAAAATGTCAGTGCAAAAAACAACACACAGAAAAACTCAATTAGAGAATGAATATCAGCTATTGAGCTAGCAAAGTGAGAGACCTGGATGGCTCAAAGCCAATGGCTCTGACAGGAGGAGCTCGCAGCGATCCCTTCTCCCATTTCAGGAAAGCAAAGAATTTGATCTAAATTTGACCTTGATTAACTCTTTTTCTTTCTTCAAGTAGGCTGAAAACTCTGGTTCATATTTCGTACTAGAAGAATGTGGGCTGTTAGCTGGATTGACAGGATGACTACCAGAAGTCTCCGCACGAGCACGTGCCATCACTAAACTTGTGAAATCTGACAGCATCCCTCACAAGAATATCACGGTCAGTTATCTTAGAAATGAACTTGGTAGCATTGTGACAATCCACACATACCCGTAGATTCTTGACAATCCGAATTGGCATTTCTTGTGGAACAAAGATTAAGCCAAAGGCAATTGCTAGCTTCTCGCTGTGATGGCTAATCATGTGAACCTTATCAGCATCTGCCACATCATGCAGCACCGAGTGACATCAGGCTTGTATCCTTCTTCAGCCATCTTTGAGTTGAGCCACTCTAGCTTTTCGTATATTCTACTGGAGAAGGGGTGGGATTGGTCATCGGCTGAAAATATGTGAACTTTGTTCTTGTACTTGATCCAACTGCAGCCTGGTTCCTTCTTCACCTGCCTGTCCCTCATTCCACGTCTAAGATGAGCGACTTCAGTCCATTGACCTTTGGCAGCATGCATGCTACACAACAACAATAGCTGGCAGGGTTTTTGTGGGTCAGTTTCCAAGAGATTCTCAGCTGCCCACTTGCCAATCTCCATGTTCCCACGCAGCCTACACGAGCTCAGCAATGTTGCCCATCCAAAGGCATCAGGACTGTGTGGGCATCTGCTTTATGAATTCTCAGCCTCTTTGAACCTCCCTGATCTACTATACAAGTCAATCATACAAGTGTAGTGATCATCTATAGGAACAATACCGTGGTCCTTCTGCATGGAATCAAAGTAGTCGCGCCCTTTCTCTACAAGTCCTGCACGGCTACAAGCAGAAAGGACACCGATAAATGTTACCCCATCAGGCTTCAAGCCATTTGCCAACATCTTCTCAAACAAATCTATAGTTTCTTTTGCCTTCCCAAATTGAGCATACCCTGTCACAAGAGCAGTCCAGGAGACTTGATCGTGGAAGGACATCTCATCAATAAGCGGTGTGCATCCTCAATGCTGCACACTTCCCATACAAGGTAACTAGGGCATTGGACACTGTAATGTACCGCATCAACCCTGAGACAAGTGCTAGGCAGTGGAACTGTGCACCCTCTTCCAGACTTGCTAAATTAGCACAAGAACTTATAACACTGCCTAGAGTGAAATCATCAGGCTTAATGCATCCATTTGCATCTCTGAGAATGCCCGGACAGCCTCCTCACTGCAAGCATTCTGTCCATATCCAACAATCATCGCAGTCCACGATATGATGTTTCTGCATGTCATCCTCCTGAAAACAGCCTCTGCCAATCTGATGCTCCTGCACTTGGAGTACATGTCAACAGCGCACTCCCAACAAGACATTATCTTCATACAAAGTCCGAGTTATG
The DNA here is from genome assembly GCA_009805545.1 of Oryza longistaminata. Classification (NCBI taxonomy): domain Eukaryota; kingdom Viridiplantae; phylum Streptophyta; class Magnoliopsida; order Poales; family Poaceae; genus Oryza; species Oryza longistaminata. The sequence goes on from CM020179.1 coordinate 314,160, forward strand.
TAGGCATGTATCTGCTTCCTTCTTCCAAGGCAGCAAGGGCACCGCAGGCTGTAAGGATGCTTCCGAAAGTGTACTGATCAATGCCAACACCCTCTGCCCTCATTCTCCTGAAAACATCAAGAGCCTCGGACTGCAAACCGTTCTGAGTCAGTCCTGTAACCATCGTAGTCCAAGTAATGGAATCCCTGTCCACCATCAGCTAAACAAACCCTTTGCGTCCTCGATCATCTTGCAGCGGAGCAGCCCTGTGATCAAGGTATTGTACATGACCACAGTCTTGGCCTCCATTTCTTCAAACACCGCCTGGCATCCCTAATGAGGCCCATCTTGGCATACATATCGACCAACGGGCTCCAACGAAACATATGCCCCGAAACCAAGCCGCAGTACCTGCCAATGCCACCGAGCGGCCAAGCGGCGTCGGAGAGAGCCGAAGCGACCATGATCATCGCCGATAGAGTAATCCGAGTTGGCCTGACGCTCTCCTCCGGAGCAGCGCGCGGTACAGCTGGAGCGACCGGGCAGGAGACGCGGTGCTGGAGAAGCCGGTGATGAGCGCGTTGTAGGAGACGGCGTCCCGCTCGGGCATCGAGGCGAAGAGGCGCTCCATGTCCGGGACGAGCCTTGCGTGGGCGAGCGCCGAGAGGAGGGCGTTGCGGGTGAAGAGGTTGGGGTCGGGCATTTCGTCGAACACGGCGCGGGCTCGGGCGAGGCGGCCGGACTTGGCGTAGGCGGTGAGGAGGTGGTTGAGGAGGAAGGTTGGGGGAGCCTGGGGAAACGTCTTGAGAATGAGGCAGTGCACAGCGCCGGCCACGCGAAACCCGGTCGGCCGCCGTCGCCGGCGGCGGAGGAGAGGATGGCGGCGTAGCGGTTGCATAGCGCGTGGGCGGCGTGGGTCATCGCGCGTGGGCTTTCGCTTACTAGACTAGAAGTGCCCGCGCGGTTAGCAGATAAGTACTCCCTCCGTTGTTTTTTTTAACATAACCATTCGTCTATTTAAAAAAACTTTTAATAAAATATACAAAACTATATGTTATTAAAAGTATATTTAACAATAAATCAAATGATAGGAAAAGAATTAATAATTACTTAAATTTCTTGAATAAGACGAACGGTCAAACATATTTAAAAAAATCAACGGCGTTAAACATTTTAGGATGAAGAGAGTACTATTGAAGGCCTTTCACATCAATAAATAAAAGTTGGGATTGTACTTGACAGTAGTTAACAATTCGGGAAAGCACCCATGAATGCATCTGCAAACAAGCATCAAATTGGGCAAACATCTTTGTGACACACAAACATAAAATAAACAACCTGGCCACTAGCAAATTGACACGACACTAAATCAAGGGGAGAGAAAAAATTTCAAAATTTTTTTTTATGATTCGCGCGCTTCCCCTGCAAATACTATGGATGTGTTACTACATCAGACAAAAGGCCGGGCCAGCTACGATCCCTAAGATTTAGGCCCATATTGATCGTCAGCCCACTGTAGGCCTATTGGAGGAAGCGGGAAGAAGTAATAGGCCGCGTGGGAAGCCCATATTTTGCGGGCTGCCTTTCTGTATAAGCCCATATTAGACTCCTCCATTCACACATACACACACACACACACAAAAAAAAAGCAATGTACTCCTATCCAACACCCAGGAGGACGCATCAATTTGACTGCTGTTTGACTATCCATAATTTTGGTCAGGCATCTTCGGGCTTGTTTGGTTTAAAGCCAATTTTTATCCTACCAAAGTCTTGTAGTATCAAAACATTGGTAAGTTTTTGGCACTACCAAATTAACTTGTATTGAATTTGAACTTTGTGGCAAAAATTTGGTAGCAAACAAATATGCATTTGCTACTATTGAAGTTACTAAGAATTTGGTAGGACAATAAGTTAGTATCAAACCAAACAAGCCCTTCATGCACAACACCACCACTAATTAGTGCTAACCTTTTCACGCGATGAAATGGTCTGGAACCGGAAGCATTGTCGTTTGGGTGGAGAATTAACCACGTTGAACACAGAGTCAGTAACTATCGTCTATCTGAATGACTGAAGGCATCAAAGGCAGCCACACTCTGAATTAATCGATGTGAGTAATTAATCGATGTGAGTAGAAATACTGTACAACTCACTGTCGGATAGTAACAAACAGGATAGATTGATGTACATTATCCACTTTGCCAAATTAGGCGTAGGCTAAGCACAGTTCTGTACAAATATCCAGTGGAGTAGTAGTAAAGTAGCACTGATTACCAGGCATTTGTCAATCTACTCCTAGATATTACCAAAGTTTGCCAGAATCATGCAACTTTTTGTACTATTCTAGTGGCACTTGCCTTTCCGTCAGAATTAAGCAAGCAGACATGCATACTGATTTCCCGATTTCAGTCATTCAAGAGGCACACCACACATTGAGTGACCACAAAACCAAACGATATAAACACCATATTGAATACTCGAAATTGAATGATCACCTAACTGTTTGTGTTTTTCTTTACCTTCACAAAACAAGCTAGGATGTCTCTCCATATAAAAAATGAAGATGTTTCACCACTCCCCTGTAAACAAATCTGCACCCTGTGCAAATTCCCGGAGTTGGAAGCAAATTTGCAGCCTTTACATTGGAAGGCCCTGTCTGATAAACCTTTATCTGTGCAAATCTGAGCCCAGATTCCAGAGGAATTTCTTGGCACCAACACTAGTTCACATGGGAAAAAAGAAGCCAATAACTGAATAGATGTTGTGATAATCGAACAGGAGAGTAATGAATCATTTTCACTTTTTCAGACTACTCTAAAACTCTCAAGTTCATACATCTCCTTGAGCAGACAAACAAAACAGAGAGAGACACCAAATGATCCATCCAGTTGGATCAAATCCATCATCTCGATCTTGACGAATATTTACACATGAAAGCAAGCAGGAAAGAAAGAAGCGAAGAAAGAGAGCGAGAGAGGAGAGGAGAGCTTGCCAAGAACAAGGGCCAAATCAGTTGGCCGCATGCATGCATCAAGGCGCCACCGCCGCGGGCTCGCTCGCTGGCGTCGCGGCCGGCGCGCGGCAGGTCGGGGCACGAGAGCGCCGGCCTCCGGCGAGCCATCGCTCGATGCAGCGCGCGTGGAAGCCGTGGCCGCACACCGGCATGACGCGCACGGTGTCCCCGTCGACGAACTCGCGAGGCAGATGGCGCACTCCGCGGCGCCGGCCAGCTTGGTGCCCGCCGCGGAGTACACCAGAGCCGGGGGCGGCGGCGGCGGGTCGGCCTCCTGCACAGGCGGCTTCTCCGGGTCCTCGGCCGCGGCGGCGCCGGCGGCACCCGGTTGTTGCCTGGCCCGGCGGTGGCGGCGGAGCAGGTACCTGACGGCGGCGTTGAGCGCGAGGGCGAGGGCGAGCGCGGCGAGCAGGGCGGCGAGGATGACGGCCATGTTGCTGGCGAAGTCGCCGGCGCCGGAGTAGGGACCCCATCTGTTGGTGGCGATGGTGCTGGCCGCTGCCGTGCCGTTGGACGGCGAGCGGTGGGCGTGGTCCGGCTCGTGCTCGTGCTGGTCGTGCGGCGACATCGCCATGGTGGCGTCCTCGAGTAGACTAGCCAAGAATATTTCACTTTTGTGGTCGAGTGAGGTTTAAGCTTAGTGCAGTCAGTATACTAGCTAGCTAAGCTTTATATCACTCAAGTGTAGAACTCAACTACTCAAGGGGAGATGTGTTGTGCTCAGCTCAGCTCAGCATCTGCTGCTGCTGATGAAGATAGCTATAGCTTATGTAGTGAGGTGAAACCGGTGGAAATATATATTCGTGGAATATATATACATTTTTTGATAATGCAATGAAAATCCCAACCTCTACTTTAGCTGTTACTTATTACAATATTATTAACATGATTGTAAAGAATGTGAAGCACAAACAGGGTTCAAAAATTCGGAAATTTCGCCCCCCACCGAAATGCTCACATCTCGCCTGAAACTTTCGGTTTTTTGCAATTTTTTGTGAAATTGGTCAAACTTATTCAAATTCATTCATAATCAGTCAAAATTTCAAATAATTTTGTACAAACAAATTCCAAAATTTCGGTTCTTTCGCTCACCTCCGGCAGAGCACAAATCCTTTGGCTATGTACATTCTGGTTTAAATGTAGAGACCGGATTTTTACCCATTTCTCATAAAAATCAAGCACCGGTTCCATTAGTAAATTTCTGTTCATGCTTGGTGAATGTTATTAGTATAAACCGGTTGGTCTGGAGGCATGCAGATGCAGGAAGAGCCAAGAGCAGGCAGAGGGGGTGATGTGGCATGCAGCCTTTTAACATGTGGAGTGTTCCTTTGCTTGTAGTATCATCTGATGATTGTTGCGTCCCTCCTTTTAATTTTGTCACTTCAATGCATGTGTTCTCCCTTGTCCTATGCATCCCCTATCTATCTTCAAACTGTGTATCGATCGATCTGGCAGGTAGGAGGAGAATTTGTATACATCCGAAAACATATACATATATTGGCTAGTTAAGAAAAATCAAGTCTTTTTAGCTACTATAACTGTATTATTACTACAGTTTTCAGGCTCTCACTGTTTCTGTATAAGCTGCCGGTTGGTCGTCAGTCAGCTCGATCGCTCAGATAAGGTCAGGAAGGACATACAGTAATTAAGCTCTTGGTGATCTCAAATTCTGATTTCTCAATCAGATAGATGATAAGACATTCATTTGGAGTATACAGTTAATTAAGGATGCATTAAGGAGCTAGGAGTAGTACATTTGGTGTAGCTAGATGATATTCTCACGCATTCAGCAAGTGGCAAAATGCACTGCTGGTCTGAACTCTGAACCCAAGGACGGATAGCTGAATGTTTGATTTCTTCTGAATGAGTATCATCTGAAGGAGTATATCATTATCAGCTAAGTTTACGGCCGGTATGGCGCAATGCAACGCTGTAGCTATCAGGCCGCTTGTAAGTATCCTTTGTGCTCTCTTCTATTCTGTTGTCGGCTACAGCTACAGCTACAGTACACCCACGTATACCTGAATATCAGAATATGAGATACCCTGATGATGAAAAATAGAGAAAAATGGAACGAAAAATATAAATGCTAGATTAATTGTTCTTGGGATAGAAAGAAAGGTTCCAACTGGGTAAAGCTGCCTAACCCACAAACACACACATGTACATATATGCACCTTTTTATTAGATCTGTTCCTTTCAGATGGGGGACACTAGACTGACTGCTACAGAGAAACATTGGGGCCTACTGCTTTTTGATGTCCTGCATTTCACATTTCTTTTTGAGAAAAATGATGCGTCGACGTTATGGTACCTGATGATGGAGGATTTTATACGGAAGATAATTCATATACATGGATCAACTAGAGCTACTTGTGTTGTCTGAGTTACATATAAGGTTAATGAAGTATAAGATCTTTATTAGTTGTAATGAAACAAGGAGACTATACAGCATTTGGGAAAAAGAAAGATAGAGAGATAAAAGAACAGGACAAGAAATTAAGAGAGAATAAGGGACCCTTTCGATTGGAAATATGGAGGGGGTAAGGAAAACACGGGCATTTGACAAAAATGTAAATGTAAAATAGAGAATTGTAAAATAAAGAAAAAACATAGAAATAATATTTTTATTGGACCATGAAAAAAAAACAAGATAATTTGAGGAGAGATAATAGACTCAAAAGAATATTTCTATGGGTTTGTACCTCATGTTAAATTTCCTCCAAAACTTACATGAAATGAGTTATTTTCTATGATCATATAGTGTTCATTTATTTGATTCAAATGGCTATATAGGAAAAAAGAACCTCTAAAATTTCTAGATTTTTCTTTAAATTAAAGGGGGCCTACCTAAAATAAGAGGGTATCGGGAGTGGACCCTATATATTTTGTATGATAATATGATAGTAAAGTCCTACCAGGCAGCAAAATCGTTCCAATGGGCGAACAAAATTAAGAAGGAATCGTACGTTTTCATTAGCGTGTGATTTGGTTGCGTATGTAGTCCGGACTTAAATCGCCCAATTACTCGATCAATCAACATTCCCTTTATGATTTGTTTTTCATTTTTGCGTTGGTCGATCGTACTGGAACAAGGACGACGAAGACGCCGTACACCCTGATGGCAACATGGCTAGCTTAGCTAGCTGACGAACGAGATTGATTGCCCGATCGATTGTTCTAGCTAGATCGATCGGGCCGCTGGAAGGAACGAAATGAATCAAGCAAGTAGTACTGTAATCACTAACAAGGGAGCATGTCAGTCTAATTGTCTCTTTGACTAACAAAATTGCTCTAATAGGATATAACTTTTATAAAATGATTAAATTTATTATACTCATATTCAAAAGTATTGTACTACTTTTGTAACAGAGTAATTGTCAAAAAATTAATCTAACAAAACAGAACAAGTATATTTTGAACCTACAGAAGTGATCGAGTAGAACTGTAGAAGTGTACATGCATGATGGGCATGGAGTGCCATTCCAGCAGCAAACTGAGAAGCTCACAAAAGCAATCATCGAATCGTCAAAGATAGACATGAGTGAGAGTATAGACGATCGATGCATGCATCGAGGAGGCCACACCTGCCGGGGCCATCCATTCATTGTTCCAACTAACGACACACCTATCTTCAATCTATAGCTATTCCTATTTCGCGGCGACCACAGATTCTGCCCAAGCGGTTTTTCTTTCTTGGAGTAATACAATTCTTTTCATCATAAACTAGTACAAATATATATTAGCAAAACTATAATGTACTCCATATATATAATATTTCCTCTGTTTCACAGTATAAGTCATTCTAACATTTTCCACATTCAAATTGATGTTAATGAATCTAGATAGATATATAGAAAATGCTAGAATGACTTTTGTTGTGAAATGGAGGGAGTACTTCATTTCTTTCGTATTGTAAGTTATTTAAGTTTTTTCTGAAATCAAACCTCTTTAACAATTTGATCAAGCGTATACATCAACATGTGTGATAACAAATAAATATACTATCAAGACACACTTCTAGGTGATTTTAGTGAAACTAAATTGATATTGTAGATGATGGTATATTATTCTATAAAACTCGATCAAAATCAGAAAATATTGATTTTGGCTTGGTTAGTCTATTGCATAGAAAGCAAAGTGTGGGTGATTAGTGTATGATTGATTAAGGTTTAACTATTTTAAAACTTGATAATGGGTTTTTTATTTCTTTAAAGAGAATTATATAATTATTTTCGTTTTGCACGAAACACAATATTTGTCAATTCGAAAAGCATATGCTTATGATAAACGAGAAAGTAACAAGTTCTAACCATAGTATCGAACGCAACCTTACAACATAAAACAAATAGATCAGTACATGATAGGGCCAAGGTTTTCTTTTCAAAAAAATAAAACTGAATGTGCATAGCTGAGTACAAGCTTTCTCTTACAGACGGGTAAAGGGTTATCTTTCCCATGATAAACGGATAAATCTTACCATTTTTTTATTTTATAAACTTGCTTGCGTTAGATAATAAAATTTATTCTGGCCTTGGATTAAAAAAAAACTACAACTAATTATTAGAGAAGGTGTATAACTGCGAATTAGAAAACCACTCATTATCATGATCGACGGTTGGACTACTGCAGGCATGGAAGCAATCGGCCAATATGCAAGCAAGGGGGGCGGCCTGGGTGTGGGTGTATTGAATGGAGTGGCCGGCCCGGAGGAGGAGAAAACCAAAGAGAAGAGAAGGTTGGGCTACGCCACTCAAAACTGATAGCAGCTGATTGCACTGCTGCTGCTGCAATCTACTCGTATCTATCGCTCATCGATCGCTGATAGATAGATATCAATGAATATGATGCATGGGCGTTGGTTAGTTTGGTTGGGTTGGTTGCCGTATGGATGAGGGAAGCATGCATTGCAGGAAAATGATACATATAGATAGACTGATTGATTGCTTGGCACTGTTAGCTGTTACCCGATCCATCCATCCACTACTGTAATTGCTGTATCTGTATCTGTATGTACGAATGTATGATGGACCAGCAAATCTATATATCGATCATCTGCAGCTGATCGATGCAGGCAGCTATCTACCTCTATGCCATGCATCCTTTGCTGCTAATTGTACATGGTTATGGTATGGTATGTTCCTGCAGTTATGCCGATCCCGCTTCACCTGCTAAAAAAACCAGTACATCCATCCCATTCCCAGTTTACAACAACTCAGTATCGGATTTGACCTACAATTTTGGATGTCATGTATCGGGACGAACAGAGTTACTACAATATACATGCGTGCTGCTGCTTATTTACTGCCAGCTCTTTCTGCTAGTTGGATAAATATGGGCCTAACAAGATTGTTCTGTGGGCCTCAGTTAAATGGGCTTCTCACTCCAGAAGAGAAGATGGGCCTAACATGGAAGCCCACCTAATGTCCCCCATGAGGCCCATGACACGATCGACATGCTGCTGCTGCTGCTGCAATCTACTCGTATCTATCGCTCATCGCTGATAGATAGATATGAATGAATATGATGCATGGGCGTTGGTTCGTTTGGCTGGGTTGGTTGCCGTATGGATGAGGGAAGCATGCATTGCAGGAAAATGATACATATAGATAGACTGATTGATTGCTTGGCACTGTTAGCTGTTACTCGACCCATCCATCCACTACTGTAACTGCTGAATCTGTATGTACGAATGTATGATGGACCAGCAAATCTATATATCGATCATCTGCAGCTGATCGATGCAGGCAGCTATCTACCTCTATCCCTATGCCATGCATCCTATGCTGCTAATGGTATATGGTTATGGTATGGTATGTTCCAGCAGTTATGCCGATTCTGCTTCACCTGCTAATATAAAAAAACCAGTACATCCATCCCAAGTTATAACAACTCAGTATCGGATTTGACATACAATTTTGGATGCCATACTATTACTATTAGGCGCGCTGTTATGTATCGGGACGAACAGAGTTAAATACAGATACAGCAGTTATGCATCTTTACATATGCGTGCCGCTGCTTATTTACTGCCAGCTCTTTCTGCTAGTTCGATATGGGCCTAACTAGATTGTTCTGTGGGCCTCAGTTAAATGGGCTTCTCACTCCAGAACAGAATATGGGCCTAACATGGAAGCCCACCTAACGTCCCCCATGAGGCCCATGACACGATCGACAAGGCCTTCCCCCCTTCCCCTCCCTTCCGACTCCGACCGTCCGCCGCCGTCACCTCGCCGCCGCCTCCTCCCCTCTCCGCCATAGATACGGATCGGAGGAGAAGGAGGGACTCACTCCAATAGTATCGTCTATTATTGTATTGTTTGTTGCCCTCCCCTCCCCTCCCCCGTGCGTACGTCTCCGATTACTAACCAGGTCGCCCGCCTCTCGTCGCCGACCGGACCGGAGCTTCTCGATCTGCTGCAGTACGTCCAGCCTGCAGCAATTCGGCCAACCCGCCCGTCGAGAGGAGAGGAGAGGAGATGATCTCGTCTTGCGAGAGGAGAGGAGAGGAGATGATCTCGTCTTGCCCCATCTGCAACGTCCAGGTCCTTACGGCTGAGCTCCAATGGTATAGCTCTTCCTCTTTCTTGATTTCTTCTTCTCCTCTCTAGTCTCTCTCTACATAACGTACAGTATGCTATGCTACTGCTGCGATTTTACTTACCTCCATTGTGGTCTGTGCTTCACCAAACTGATTCTTTTCATCTTTTGCTAGGCATGCGAATGCCCATTTTGACGATGATCAACTCCAAACCGACATGGAATTGGCCCACCAAATCGCCCTCACTCAATCCACGCCCAATCCCCTGCTGCTGGTCTGTACTCCTCCCCACTACTCTTATTCTGCTGCTCGCCTTCTCATTCATAAGTTTAACCTATGCTGCAAACATTTCCTAGTAACAATTACACTCCTGTCCCGCCTATTATGCAACTAGCTAAATATTGCTGTCATTGTCCTACTACTTCATCTGTTTCTCCTATGAGGAGTGAAAAAAATTCCCATGTAGCTGTCCTCTTTTGCAGGACACTCATCAAGAATGTAACAATCTGTTCGCTGGTGATCCTCATGCTCAAGGAGCCTCCTCAAGCATCGCCGGAAGCTCATCTCTTCAGGGAAGTGTTTTGGATGAGCAAGTATCTTGCTTGCTCCAAGCGCAACTCCGAAGCAACGTTCAGGAAATACAAGGAGGTGTTATGAACTTGTTGAGAGCCTGCCTGGAATCAGAAGCTGGTTCATCGACAAGTATGATATCAGGACATGTTGATCACTATCAGAGTCTTTCATCAGAAGATAAGGGGTGGGGATGTGGGTGGAGAAATATCCAGATGCTGAGCTCTCATTTGCTGAAGCAAAGGCCAGAAGCAAGGGAGGCTTTATTTGGTGGTTCTGGATTTGTTCCTGACATCCCTTCACTTCAGAGGTGGCTTGAGATTGCTTGGGATAAGAAATTTGATACCCTTGGCTCAAGCCATTTTCATAACAAAGTTTATGGCGCCAAGAAGTGGATAGGGACCACGGAATGTGCTGCCCTTCTCCGCTCTTTTGGTTTGCGTGCAAGGGTTGTAGATTTTGATAGCACGGAATCATCAGGTCCTCACAGTAAGAACGGAAAACATGCACCAAAAAGAGTACAAGGGCCAATGGACAAGTTCTTGATAAAGAATGTTTCTCCAACATCTACATCTTCTGAAATTTGTCGAGAAGATGCTGAAAACATGAGAGGCCAACAGGTTCTTGTCGACTGGATCTGGAACTACTTTGCTAGCAGGCATTCTGATAACTCAGACAGTTCAAGGCGTGTGCTTGTGAGTGATAAAACGTAAGGGATGTTCTCAGAAATGTTCAATCTCACCATCTGAAATGCTTGCAGCTTTCGTAAGTGCATGTTAACACTACGATTAAGAATGTTGTACACTGACTAATGTGTGTTATTCGCAGCCCATTGTATTTCCAACATCAAGGTCATTCCAGAACCATAGTTGGGATCCAAAAGCAAAATGGTCAACGTGGGAATCAAGATCGATTTACCCTTTTGATTTTGGACCCTGGCCATGTAAGCTGTCGCTACTATTCATTTTTTTAAAGAAAAAGGAAAAAGAAAGTTGTTATTATTCATTTTGTAGTATATCATTAATTTTTGTTCAATTGTGCATATTTGTTATTATTCAATCTTCTGTAAACATCCAGAAAATTTGTTCTACATTTCTCTGCCAAATTAAGATATAAACTTTGCTCTAACGGTTTACAGAGAACGTCAGATTTGGAGAGGGCTCTTCGAAGCAAGACAGGATGGCAGCGTCTAGTGAAAAGAGGTGTCCACACTCTTAGGAAGCCACAGTATCAGGTACATCAAATCACCCAAAATTTATGAACTTTGAAAGGGTTGTGCAGTTCATACAATTCTGATATGCCTTCGATTTTTCAGTTGTGCTATGTGGATCCTGGAATTGCTAGTTCAGAAGAAACGGAGCAGCTGAAAACTATTGATAGTATCCTGGTCAGGTTCTAGAATGCTGGTGCGTACAATGAGTAATCGTGTCTTACTTTGTCACATGCTAATAGAGGAAAATGATACAGTTTGCTCGCTCATGTATATGAAAAGTCAAAAGATAATCAGTGATGTACTTGATGAAAAGTTTATGCAAAATAACAATGGATTTACATACCTGTATTTTGTTGCTTCATATGAATTAGTAATTTTGGCCTACTTATTGGCATTCAACATTGGTCGTCTCAAGTGCCTTTATCTAATTATGCAAACATTTGTTAAATGGAGGAGACAGGGGATTACATAGACTATAAGGCTTGGGATGCTCTTCCCTGCTTGGAGAAACATGGGCCATTGATGCATTGCTGACTGCTGAGCTCTGCGTTGGGTTTTATAATGTATGTATGGCCTGTCATGCTTGTCTCTATAGAGAAGTCCAATAATTTCCTTTTGCTTTGCTTCTAATTTAAACATTATCCGGACACTGAGCATTGATGCCCTTAAAGTCTTAGTGTTTTTTTAGCTTTATGTATATTATTTCCTTTAGAGTTTTGTTCCATCTATGGTTGTTCTCTCTTTTTTAGTTCCATTGGTTTCTTTCTTGTCTTCTAGGATTATATAAATTAATTTATCTATTCAAGTAGCATGGTGAAAATATTAGAAAATCAGCAACATAAGAACAATTTTGATACAGTATTTCAGCATATCTAAGAAGTAGGAGTATAAATATGAGAATCAATGAACTTTAAGATGATAATTGGTAAGCACATATTGTTATTACAATCCTTCACCTCTATTTACATTATTCTTTACTCTTATGTGCATTCAACTGACATTCATGTCAGTATTATTACGTGTCTATGTATAACTTCTTAACTTTAATGTTGAATATTCCTTACTGCATCCTGGTTGTCCATGGATCTATATACTGTATGGTTCTGGTAGTTGAAGCTGGCAAAACTGACTACATGAGCATTATGCGTTTACCGTGAACCTTACTATGCCAATTCTGGAACTGTTTACTGTGGTATAGATGCAGTTTACATAGAAATGCTTTGGCAGGATTGCTGCTGCTTACATGATCTGTGAAGTAGGCTGACTGTCTTCAGATTGCTTATTCCAGTGCATAGCTCTTGCATCTTATTCTGTGAATTACCATGTACTATCTGAAGTTGTGAATTGATCTGCATAGAGTGTTTGCCTTTATTTTATAGATGCCTTCTTGGAGACCCTCACAAGTCACAACCAGTTCAACTGAAGTGGGCGACTTTCATAATGCATCTGATTCTGAACACTGGGGTTGCATTTAGTTACAAGATCAGATTCCAATGGCAAATCGAGAGGTGATCGGCCCCAATAGATTGTCTGAAACTGGTCAGGTCATCTGAACCTTGACAAGATCTGTAGTTGTCATTTCTGTTAGAATGTATGCCGCCTTGGTAAATATTCCTTGGCTGATAGTAGCTCTTTTATCATGTGAAACAGAACATCTGAACGTGACTTTGGTAGTATTCCATTCTGCATATGTTCTCTCGGCGCCTTTTCATCTTCGGTGCTTACAATTTGCAGTCTACCTTTGATCTTCCTTTTTCCCTCTCCCTTGAGGTCTCATTTTCCCTGTCTGAAATACGTTGGGAGATCATGCAATTTCCACTAATATTGGTGCATAGAACTGCACTATTTTGTACCGACATTTGTCAACTTTCGTCATATTGGGCGGAGCATAGTAAACTAAATTTTGTTACTGTCATTGTTAGTATAGTATTTTGTTGCTGTCATTGTTAGTATAGTTTTCTTGCCTTTGTAAACTACTAGTAAAACAGTTTTCACTGTAATGGATGAACAGTCCAGATAGCCGATATATAATATTTTGACAGTGGTACATGCTGTCATGCAGAAGTGCTGACAAAATTCAGATCCATTTTGAAGTCCACTCCCTTCGTCCCACAAAAAATCAACCTAGTACTGGATGTGACACATCCTAGTATTATGAATCTAGACATATCTTTGTCCAGATTCATTGTACTAAAATACGTCACATCCAATTTTAAATTCGTTTTTTTAGGGACGGAGGGAGTAATTCACATTAGTTCAGCATTTCACTTGGCAGAAAGTAAATGAGTGCCAGCAAATGACTCTGGCTGCTAAGCCCAATTCGATTGACCATGTCATATCTGGTAAGGAACTGGGATTTGGTATATTTTTAAGCTAGCTGTCTTTGTAGCGTCCCAGCATAAGTTCAGTTACTTGTGTCATTAGATTAAGAGGTAAACATATTTAATTGAGAAGAAAATAATTTGCACTCTTTAGACCAGCCTCCACAAACGAACAGGATCCGCCGCACTCTCTAGACCACGGCACTACTCAGCGTTCTTTCTCATTTTTAAAGACCCTGTCAGCTTCATTCATTTTTTTTATGAAGATATCCTTAGCATTATTAGAGCTTTATCCATGCTGTGTGGTACACAGAAAATCTCTGAAAATTATATGGTTCTCTACTAAAACGACCATATTCTATCTTTGGAATTTCGATCGAATTTAAGGAGCCGAGCACACGCGTGTAAATATAAAGCTTTTACTAGTATTTTCCTGCTTTGAGAAGAAGAGCAATTTAGTTGCACGTCCAACTCTTCCTGTAGGCAGGCATAATGTAGCCGTTGAAATTAAATCCCTGACGAGGATAGTTACTGATTAATTATTGGTGACAGCGGTAGTTAACTACTCAAACCGTGGTAGTGGAGACAGCAGTGTACTCTATTTACCAGCAATTTAGCACTATGTAATATTGTTCTTCTTTTCATTGAGCAGTTTGAAACAGATCATTTGATCAGATTATTTATACTAAATTTATCTACACGAGTATATACATAAATTAACTATTATAATAAATAAACTTAACAAATAGCTTAAATCAATAAATCTAAGCAATCAATAGATTTTTTTATAGAAAATATATAATTTTAAAGACTTAAAACAAACAATCAGCAATAATAATGTTTTATTTTGAGATGGTAGATGATGACAGAATCACGAAAAAGACATATCAATGAATTTAAGCAATCAATAATTTTTTTAGAAAATATATAATTTAAAACAAATAATGAGGGACAATAATGTTTTATGTTGAGATAGCAGGTAATGACAGAATCACGAAAAAGAGAGGCTACCGTGGCTTATCTCGGTGGATCCCGTCGGTCAGTAGGATACTAGGGAGACATGGGCCCACGCGTCATCCTCACGGGAGCTTCTTGTCTTCTCTTTACAAGAGAAGAGAAGAGAAGAGAAGAGAGAAAGAAGACGACCACGCCACCACCGCTCGTCCCACCGCGAGCGAAACCCAAAAAGGCAATGGCGACCGACGGCGACGCCCTCGAGTCCCAGGCGGCGGCGGCGGCCGAGGCGGCGCGGGAGCTGCGCGAGGCCGCCGCATCCCTCGTCGCCCGCCGCTTCCGCCGACGAGGACGCGCTCCGCCGCCGCGCCACGGCGCTCGACGCCGACCTCCGCCGCCTCCAGGCCTCCCTCTCCACCCTCGCCCCCGCCACGCTCGACAAGGTAAACCCATCCCGTTCTTCTCTTCTACACCTCTCCCTCTTCCTCTCCCTCTCCCCGCGCTTGCTTCCAATTCGATCTCTCTCTCACGCGTCGCCCCGTACGGGTTTCGGCGGCTTGGAATCGAAACCTACGAGCTGCTAGTACGTTAGATCGTGATTCGTTTCGTGATTATCTCGCAAAGCAGAACGCTTACGCGCTTCACGCCTTCGCCTGGAGGATTGAGATGTAAAGTTTGCACGCCCGCGATCTGGTGCTCGTCAAACACTGGATTTGTTGCGCCACCTCCCTGGAGATGTCTCCAATTTACATGCTTCCTATTGGTTTTCAAAGTTAGGAATCTGAGGCGTGTGCATCGAGCTGGATGCTGGCCATGGCCAACGATTATTATTGTTGTTTTTTGTATTGAAATCTCGAGGCAGTTTGGGCAAACTATAGATTCCGTCAGAAATCTGTCCCCATCCTTTACTGCTCCGTTTAGAGATCCTTGGAATATTCGCTCTCCCTCATGCTTGTGCAAATTTGTAATGCATCCACTAGGTTGCTGAGCACCTGGATTGAGAAACATTGTCCACTGCTCTGTCGTTGCTAAGCCAAAAGGGTTAATCTCAACCTAGAGAATTATTACAACCTATCTAGATTTAATCTCCACTGTCTCCCATGCATATCTTTAGCACGCACAAGTGACAAAATTTGACCTGTTTCTAAATCGATATAAGAGTCTCCGTCCGCATGTCCAAGTTTATCGCACTCCTTTTTAGATTTTCTACTTACCTTTTGTACCTCTTTTCTAATATATAGTTTTCTTCTGTACTTCTGTTGTGTCTTCTGTGAGAATCGTCTCATTCTGCCATTTATCTATATAGGTTGAGGAGGAACTGGAGCGTGCCAGGGTAACAATCTCAGATAGTGACGTGGCTGCATTTCTCCCAAGCAAGCGGAATGGTATGCTATGATTTATCTCACCCCCCCATGCCAGTCTCGGGGAAATATAACTGTTATTTATGGAATTCACTTCTCCTTGAAATTTAGGGAAGTTCCTCAAGACCTTTGTTGGCCCTGTAAATGTGCGGGTGGCGAGAAAAGAAGATAAGCTCAGAGTGAAGGACGAGTACAACAATTACAGGGTAGACTTTAGATGCTTCTTCGATAATTTTCTTTTAGAAAGCTTATGCATTTACTTTGGATATGATTTCTTGGACCAATTTAATAAAGTTATCTGTATTTTTTATTACTTTTATTTTGATGACTTAAGCATTCTAAATTTCCAATGATTACTCCAATTGGTTGGAGTATTCTTTAAATTTTGATCTGTGATAAGAATCACTATTGAAGAGAAGTACTACCATTTTCTACAAAAATCTAAGTAAATTTCAGATTATCAAGGTCAATGAGTATGGTGTATATTCAATCTCAGAAAGCATGCTGATAAAACCTCAAACCTGTTTTGTATGTCATATGGTTTAATTAGTAAATACGGGAAACATGCAATTCTGGACTAATACTCTGGAAATTATGTTGAAAGGTTATGTAAGTGTTCTTTTTCATGTCGAATTCAAGCAGTCCTTTCCAAATTGAACATAGTGGCTTAACTGGTAGAGTATACTTGGTATAATTGTCGCTACTATAAATTTTTATGTCATGCCTGACAGTATTGATGGTTTCATTTATTTGCAGGATAGGGCTGCCTATATGTTTCTATTGTTCCCATCCATTCTCCTCCTACTTAGATGGTGGATATGGGATGGATGCCTTCCAGCCTTGGCAGTTCAGATGTACCAGGTATTTAGTGCCGTGCAGTGATTGACCCTGAATATATTTTCTCCATGTATGACTTTGCTGTCCAGCAGAAACGATCTAAAGTTTATTTGTTCCACTTAACAGGCTTGGCTACTATTCCTTTACACAAGTTTTGCTCTGCGGGAGAATGTGTTGATTGTAAATGGAAGTGATATTCGTCCTTGGTATGTGTCTGAATTTCATTGCTTACAGAAACTGTCAACTGCAGCACTCAACAATTTTATGGCAAATACCCATTTTTAATGCACGGACAGACAAAAGTGCTTGATTTTTTACTATATGCGAGTTATAATTTGTTGGTATGGGAAAGATCTTATATCAAAACATCTTTTAATGATATTCGTAAAACCCATGTTTCGTTTGTTCACTTAATCTAGCAAAATCAATTCCTTTCCAAAGCACTTATCTTAGAATGCATTATCATCTTTTCAGGTGGATATACCACCACTATTTAGCAATGCTAATGGCTCTCGTTAGCCTTACATGGGAGATAAAGGGACAGCCTGATTGTTCCAGCAAGCAGGTAAATTATCATTTTTCAGGAAACTAGCGCTCACTTTGGCATCAAACCTTCAAATTTTGGAACGCTGAACTCAGACACTATGACTTTTTTTTTCAGAGGGGGGTACAACTTTTCCTGAGGTGGGCAATCATGCAAGGAATTGCAATGCATCTACAGAATAGGTACCAGCGTCAAAGATTGCGCACCCGGATAGCTCTAGGAAAGGTAAGGTTCTGTGGTTCATGCCTTGCTTCAAGACAGTACTCAATAACATATTCTTTTTAGTGCCAAGTGAAGGTGTACAACATGTTCCAAGAATAAGATTCAAATGAGTATCATCTTCAAATGATATGTATACAATGCAGATGCTTATCAAAAGCAATTTAATGCACTAATTTGCTTGATGTTTGTTGATATTTGCATATCAGCTAAGAGTTCGGAATATCACTGAAACTAATTTAGAGAAGATGCTCTGGTCTTTTAATCAAACTAAGTCTTATGGGCAATGGTCGTTCATACAGCTCAATAGACTGTTGAAATGATACTGTATATTGTATCATCTATGTACCTTTCTCAAGTTCTATCGGTGTTGTTATTTATTCTGTTTCATATTTAATTGCATGCAGGCTAAAAGAATGGATGTTGTTGCTGGAGAAACAGCTGGTGTGGAAGGGCAGCTCTTGCTACTTTACCCGGTCCTTTTCACATTACAGGTATGTGTAAATGTGTCTTGTGAGCTGAAAACATGGCAGATCCAAGTTGTTAGTAATTGTAGCCCCCCATCCAGAATATGTTGTCTCATGTTGTTGGTTCTTGCTATTTTAGTCATCTCACGTTGTTGGTTCTTGATATTTTAGTCACTTGTTTCTTTTCCTTGCTGAAGTTTGCTTCCGATTTCTGGATGTTAGCACAAAGATGATTAATTAACCATTATATATATCTTTCATATTCTGCACTAATGCGCTTCATCTTGGATGCTATGTGTTGTCAGGTTTTTGAAGGATATGTTGGAGTATTACTTCTTAAGACGGCTTTGCATGGGCTTGCATCGGAATGGCAGGCAAGAATTATCAACTATGTAGTGTTTGCAGTTGATAGTTAATCAGATCTTCATGAGACTTAGGCTGAGTTTGTTTCTTAGAGTTCCCAACTCCCCTCGTTTTCCGCGTGCATGCTTTTCAAACTATTAAACCGTGTTTTTTTACAAAAAAATTCTATAGGAAAGTTGCTTTAAAAATCAAATTAATCCATTTTTCACTTTTTTTAGCTAATACTTAATTAATCATGTACTAATGAACTGCTCCGTTTTCCGTGCCGGAGGGGAACGTTTCCAACCAGCAGAAACGAATGCAGCCTTAGATTGCTTCCTTGCTCAAATTTACTGCTGTTTGGCCTTTTTGCTCAGTCATCTGCATAAAATGCATTTCCGTAATATTTGAAAGGAAAAAAAAACTTTTTAGAAAATGTAATGTGCTGATGAAGCTATAAGCTAAACAATCCCAAAGCATCCTTGAGATGCTGATTGTCCTCAACTGATAATTTATAACGCTGCCATTTTTCACTTGCCAGGTTGTAGTTTGTGGGATCTTGCTGGTGGTAATGGCAGTCGGCAACTTTGTCAACACGATGGAGACTTTGATGTTAAAATTGAGGTTCAAAGCAAAAATGAAAAGAGCAAAGAGCAGGCAGGATCTCAGTCGCCAACACCAAAATTGACAAAGTGACCCATAATGGTGACTCCATGCTTGGAAACAGCGAATGCTGACACACCATCTCTCTTGTAAATCCCTTAATCCATAAACTGTTTTGGCTGCCCATGATTTTGTGTTTTGGTAATTGTTTCACATTGAAGTTCATATTCTACGGTCAATGCACGATTAAAAACACTGTGTTAACTTTACCACAGATGGGAACGCTAAATTTATGTGATTTGTATGTGCTAACAGCGCTTGCCTAAAATTGCAGAGAACAATAATGTATTATGTCAGTAATCAGTAGATTCCGTGGCTCTAATTGCAGAGAGCTAGTAACATGCTGAAAATGAACAGTCCACAGCTCAGACCATATCAATGCTTCTGTGGCTCTATTTAGTGACATTAGAATCGTGTTCAGAGTCTTGTCCAAAGTTTGAATGTTTCACAGGTTTCTTTATGTAGTGCCATCAGAATTTGTGTTCCTCTATCTTTGTGTTTGAAGGGTTCCATGCAGAATACCCAGTGATATAGAGAAACATCAATAGAAATCATTTGGTTTGATTGGACATGAGAGTTGTAACTCATCAGTATGATCTGTGTTCTTACAACCTCTGGTTGGTCTTTAATCCATAGAACTAACATAGAAGAATTGGCAGCTTGTAAACCCTTTACCTGTTGGTTGAAAAGTCAGGAGTGTGTGATAACCATTTTGTTCCCCATTTTTTAGACAATGGAATTTTGTTTTGGACATACTGTTGTACCTATTGGGAATACATTCTACATTTATGAGCTTGCATATTGGCAATATCTTCCATGCTGTGGTCCAGCAAGAAACCTTTGCAAGTTTGCAGACCTGCCAATCATCAGTGCTTGAGACAAAGCAAAAGGCAACGGAGCTCGCTACTGTGTATCACTCTGATTGCGGTAGCCTCTGTTCTAGTACCTCAAATTCTTTCAACTACTGTGTCTAATCATATGCAATCCATCCAATGACATGCACCATCATGATTGAATCATTGAGCCCATCTCATCTCTGTATGATTAGTTTTTGTTTGTCAGTTCCACACCTGAAACCCAAGATCATAGCATCCAAATGCACAAGCTGCACTCTTAATTTAGAAATCAATATTTACATTCCAGTATTTCATCACTCTAATCAATTGATTCCAGTCCTTTCCTAAGCAGTGTTCATCGTTTCCTACAATTAATTAATTACCTTGCCAATAATAAAACACACAGACACAAAAATAACTAAGTAAATCATCTACAAAATAAAAATAAACTGCAATCCGATATCCATCATGTGGAATCGGAGGCATCGTGCAAGTCGTGATGAGCAATGGAGATGGACGTCGCCGCCTTCTCCGCGATGGCCGCGCGCACCTGCGCCATCGTCGGCCGGAGGCCCGGCTGCGCCGCCAGGCACTCGACGGCGATCCTCGCCACGTCGCCGG
>CM020179.1:334668-376286 GCA_009805545.1 Oryza longistaminata
GCCCTCGCGCCGCGTCGTAGTCGTCGCCAGCCGGCGGTCGGCGAGCCCGTCACCCCCTCCGTCCTGACACGCGGCAGCAACCGCGCCGTGAGGTTGCCCCCGCCGGCGCCGCCGTCCGGGCCGGGTATCCCGGCGGCCGGCGAGCCGGTGATGGCCTCGAGCAGAAGCACGCCGAAGCTGTAGACGTCGGACTTCTTGGAGACGATGCCGGTGCGGAGGAAGAAGGGGTCGACGTAGCCCGGCGAGCCGCCGGCCGCCCTGGTGGGCGCGACGGCGGCGGAGAAGCCCTCGCAGGCGGAGCCCAGGTCGCAGAGCCGCGCGCCCAGGCCGCGGCCGTCGAGGAGCACGTTGGACGCCGACACGTCGCCGTGCACCACCGGAGGCGCGCCGTCGTGGAGGTGCTCCAGCGCGCCGGCCACGTCGTGGACGACGCGCATGCGGTGGCGCCATGGCAGAGGCGGCGATGCGCCGCCGTGGAGGCGCTCGGCGAGGGTGCCGCGGAAGAGTACTCCAGGACCAGTGCACCTCCCTCCTCTGCGCGCAGTAACAAAATTTCTTCTAATTAATTAATCTCTTTAATTAAAAAAAATTGCTCAAACTCTCTTAATAACAAACGTTTTATATTATAAATCATTTTGACATATATAATACCAAATTAGTTTTTATTATTATAATAAAATTACATATATTTTGATAAAAGTTTGTTTTAGTTACTATCTTTGTATATAAACTTAATTAAACTTAAATAAGTTTAACAAAGGAAAAATCAAAATGATTTATAATTTAAAACGGATGGAGGAGTAGTAGGTTAATTAGATGAAGTACACAATCATTTGCAATTTCTTTTCTTTTTTGGGGGATTTGCAATTTCATTAATTTGGGGATCAAAATTGAATTAGAATTAGAATTAAATATATATACGATCGAAAGCGATCGTGTTGAGTTAAGTTTTGGACGACGAAATGGGACGAAAATAACAGGTCGTTACTCGTTAACGTACTAGACATAAATAGGCAACAGTGAAGTGACGTTTGTTTAATCGATCGGTAGGTAGGAGGTAATCTCCATTTCTTTCTCTTATTGTTTTCCCCCGTACGACGTACGCATCCCATTCTCTACACATGTTTATTCGTTCGATTTGAAATTTAATTTGTGAGGTGAAATGTAACATCATACTAGTATTCATTTGAACTAACTTAATAACAAATCTTAAGAGGAGAAAGAAATTAAGCAAAGTAAATAAATAAGAAAAAAAAAACTACAACAATCAGCAAACTAGCTACCATCAGAGTTGCATGCAGATGCAGTGTAAAACAAGGGAAGAAGAGAAAAAAAGATGTTCCCTTTTAGACTTTAACCACACCAAGACGAGGTAACGTAAGCTTAGAGTCAAAGCTTCAATAATTTGTGCAAGGAAAAAAACACACACATAATTCAAGCAGCTGGAGTAGTAGGAGATGGAGAGTGACGTGTACCGTGGTCGTCGGAGTAGGCGAGGAGGGAGACGATGTGGGGGTGGCGGAGGCGGCGGAGCAGGTCGAGCTCCTGCCGGAACGCGCGCAGCCACCGCTCGCCCCGCACCACCGGTGCACCTTCACCGCCACGGGCGGCGAGACGGCGGCGACCCTGCTGCTGCTGGCCAGGTAGACCGTGCTGGAGCCGCCTCGCCCACCACCGCCGCCTCGTCGAAGCCGCCGGTGAGCGCCTCCACCTCCCGCACGTCAGCTTCCGAGGCTCCCCCTCCTCCTTCGTCGACGCACCAACTTCCGCCGCCGGCCGCAACAACGAAGCCACTCTGCTGAGGAGGGGGAGAGCAGGCGGCGCATCAGCTGTCGTGCTCCCGCCCCGCCTTCTGCGGCCTCGCGTCGAGTCGTCGTCGGGGCGGCAGCACGGTGGCGGCGCCGGAGCCCGGAGGAGGCATGTGACGGGAGGGAGGAAGGTGATGGCGCGGAGAGAGGAGGAGGAGGACAGGAGAGAAGAAGGGACGGCGAGCGCCATGGCCACGTCCATGGCGCCGCGCTAATCAGTTGACTTTCCATCTTTCTGTGTTTTGGGAAGGAAAAGACAACAGGCACAGGCGCATAAGCACGAAGCAGAAGAATGATGGTTCATAATAAGTATGTCGATAGGCCTAGGATTTAATGTTACAGGTGGCTGTTGTTAAGTTTACTAAACTTTAATCCACAGCTTGTTTGATTATGAAATCTTGATATTTGTAATTAATTCTCTCATCACTAATCTTGATTCCCCCTGTGGGAATTTAATATTAAGCTAGCCCCTCAATTCTGGTCAACGAATGATTATATTAACTCTTAACATGTCTCATTCTTCGTCACATACCATAGTTAAATACTAATCATACATTCGGTTGTAGAAGAACGCAGAGTTTTAGATTCATAATGTGATAATTCTATACAGGTCGGTGATCTGGCTCTTTTACTAATTTATTACTTACTTATTTATTCAGGGTAGGTTGTAGTACCACTTCCCATACTGGTGCAGAATATAGAGTTCAACAAGCAATCTCACATATGAAACTTTAATGAAGAGGCGAATACGTAGATATTGCTATCTAAATCAATTTAAATGAGCAGGTAACAACACAATACAATTTCTGCAACAATCTGTGCCTGATGGGCTCCTTCCACTGTAGAATATGACGGAATTAAACTAGATACTCTTCATCTATAACATATCTATCTTTGTGTGAGTACAGCTCTCGGTAACTACGACATTCATAACCATCTCATTTCTACTTGTATCACGTTAATGGCACTGACTGTTCTATAACCAGCGTTATAGCCGCTCAGTTGCGAATTGGATCAAATCCCGCAGAGTTAGCGCTATAATCAATTTCGAGATTAACTTTGCTCCCTTGATAATCTCCGAGAACTTAGAATAGGAAGCATGAGGCTTGGCTACTAGATTAATTGATATGGTCTCGTTACTACGTTGGTTGTCTATTTACCCAGTACGTTCTATGGTTGGCAACCACGTCTCAGAATTGTTTCGCTGACTAGCGCACTATTATATGAATACACATATAAACACTGCTTCTCCTGTCGCTCAATATTACTACGGCGCAGTTTGAGGTGGTTGGTTCACACATCTTTTGGGGATCTCGCGGCAAGTAATCTCGAACTTAATTTTAATGAGAGTTGTGTTCTATTGTAGTATATGTACAGGCGGTTCGATCTTGTACTCAGTCTTCTATCACTCAGTCAGTGCCACGGGGAGGAAACGGGGACCCCCCAGCTTTACGACTCCTTTTTCAAACGTGATGTCTAAATATGAGTGTTGGGGTTCTCCCATCCCACTTTGTGACCAGTTAATCTTGATTCAATGTTGTCACAAATAATATGTGTTAATTAACTTCTTCTCACTGCGAGTAACTGAGTAATACATATGTTGTACTCTCCTAGCTCATATCACAGGTGTCAATAGAATGCTACTTTCTAGTTCCACTGATCACTCTCGCTCATCGTTCTGCACATCAAGAATTCTAAATTTTTATTTTCACATAATGTACTATCACTATTAGCTCTTAGTTGGCTACTGATTCATTTTCGTCGGAGATGGAGAGGCTAACAGAATCACTTGGACTCAACTTACCTGAGAGTGAGTAGGTTTCTACCTCAAAGACACTTATGGATAGGCTTAATACACTTAAAATGAATGAAAAATCGAGTATGTTTTCATTTCATCGATTATTTTTTCAATGATATAGTTAAACACTAACGCTTACCACACGTATATCTCTATGTTGGTATATTGTTATTCTCCTATATGTGTGGCGCAGGCAGTTGCAGGTATGTGATATACTCACTACTCCACGCGAGGAGTCATCGTGTGCGCACACTTCCAAGCTAGAGGATGATACCTTTGAAGAGGCCACTTAGAGCAGTGTAGCATAAGACACAGAACATCAAACCCAGACTCTAACGCCATAAACCTACTAGAGCCAGTATGCAATGACTGTCCAGGTTCAAGTCTGCAATCGGGATGTAATATTTTTCACAATGAGTGTAATTAGTACTCCTAATCCAAACATGCCACGAGAATCACAACCAACTTACTTAGAGCTGTCGTGTAGTAACCGCTGGTTACTGAAGAAGGTTTGAATTTTCACATTTGAGCAGCACCGTATGTGATATGTGAGGCCAACACTGGGTGATATGCCTAGACCTTTGACGTAAATTAATGAGCACTATCAAATAGAGAGATAAAGTAAAATAACTCACTAGTGCACAACTCTCTGGTAATCCATTCAAATGAGTTGCGCGGTTCACGTTACCCAAACAGACCTGACGGGAAGTAAATTACTATGAGATTAGTCTCCTATATACACAGTCGATAGAGTAGGGATACAACGGCTCACGTCTAGGGGCTAAGTTAAAGGGTTTGGAATTTTAGTAACATCTGGAAGTATTTGAAGGAATGTGTATTGAGTCTTTTATATAAATATTGTAAAGCGGGATGTCTCGGTAATAATGGAAATGGAAGGAGATGATATATTGTGTGATGATTATAAAGGTGTGTTGAGTGTGATGAGAAAAAATGTACGATGAAGTTTTGTTAGAATAAATAAAAACTGTTAATGGAATTTATCTGAATCAGAGGCGGGGGGCCTAATGAAATGAGTCCCACAGATATTGTTTAAGAGATAGATCGCTCTTCTTTAGGGCTTGTCGTTAACTTTATGAGGCGTGTGGTGGCGCTAGTTGGGGGCACCTTTAATATCCTCTATCTATCTTTCTCTCACTCCAATGTTTTGAAAGCGCTTACTCTCTCTCGCATATGGGCGGGCACGCTGTGGTTCTAACATCGCCCGCGGGCTGAAAAATATTGCTAGAAATCTCTCATTCCTGGCGTTTATGTTTTTTCATAATATAGTTATTTCATATTTAGAGAATCGAAACCGATTTCATCTAACTTACAAGAACTCGCTTAATTAGACTATGAATTTATATATTGTTTTGGAAGAGATATTATATATATGTGTATGACTTATTAACTAAAATTCATCAACATTTTGAATTTAATTAATTTCAGCACCATAACTCGTTCATTAAACTTTAGGTAGACTCCAGTTCTGTATTTTCCGGTTGGCTTATAAGCAAAAAAAGATTTTGTAGTGTCTTGCTTCAAGCATACTCAATACCTCGCACATCCGAAACGTCAGCCTAAGACGCTCGGAGCAATCATTTAAGTTTAATTTGGCATCAATGTGGTATACTCCATATATATAATATTGTTGGGTTAGTTATCGCCACCTCGACATAAGGCTCATATAGCAAGAGTTAGGTTGGATTTATCATGTGATGTTTTGTGCAGCAGCTGTAGGCTGGCTGCTTCGATGTTTTAATATCTACTTGATATGATTAAATCTTAATGTTCCTTGATTGGTCAAAAGCTGCATTATATTGCTGCATAGCGGTGTAGAAAATAGGAGAAATAAACCGCTTATTGATGGCTTATTGCTTCAGATATAGGCCTTAAATGGACTTTTGGTGAAGCGTCGCTTTCTTGGTTCATACTGACAAAGTCATTCATAAGCTACGAACTAGGCTGCAGACAAATTGATGATCCATTTTGCTCAATTAGAATGTACAACTAAGGCACGCGAGTCACAATAGCCTGATATCGAGACTGAGATCCATCACGTGAGTGACTCCTTGAAATCATTTTTCTCACATGAGAGTCATAAACAGTATGGGAAAAGAAGAATGCGGATAGTACAGCAGGGTGCTTATCTGATTTTTAGATTGACTGCCAAGGGCGTTGAATTAGAGCACAAGACATTTCTGAATAACGTACATGAGTCGATCAGTGTGTCAAATTTGGGGATCGGGGGAGGTTAAACTTTTAAACGGGGTCTAAAAATTGAAGATTGAATTATAAAGAACAGCAGTTGATTGGGGATTCGTTCTACTTCTACTACTGCTCACTGTCCATAGCAGCTGCCTGGTAATCTTTTTCAAAAAGATCTAAGATCAAGGAGATACAATAATACTCAATCACTCCTAATCAGGGTCTTATTGTCTAATGAGGTTAGTAATTGTAGCTATTTAGACATCACATATATTCTTAGAAGCGTAGGAAAAATAGGTCAGGTAGCACCCGATGCCAACTCAGTAAGATATTTCTAGGATCCGCGCAAGTATTCATATTGCTCACAGAAAAGTTGTCGATCACTCGTCATAGTAAACCAGCTCTATACAGTGCATAACGCATATAAACGCAGATAAGGTAAGACTAAAAGTACTATAGAAAGGACAAGAGAGGATGTAAAGAACTATATCCGGGATTACACATAATTATCTGGTCGTTACAAATGAAATAAGGGATCACAAGAAAAAGGAGGTTACTACGGAAACATTTTTAGCAGAGCCAAAATTAACCCTTGGCACCAGGGAGTCTTCCTTCTAACCGCGTGTAGCATTATATAACTCCCTCAGCCTTCCTCTGTCGACGTAGAAATGGAGAATTCGAATTTTACCTTGATGCTAACTATCTAACGCTCTCTATCAAACTTGAAAGCACGAGATGTATGTATGAAGGACCAGAAAAGGGACCGAGCGTAAGTATAAGAAAGGAGACACATATCTTACACACAACAAGCCTAATCACCTGCTTTACGGCACGCACTAATGCAACCAAATAATATTGTTATGAAGAAACTAAATCTAGCTCAAAATATTGGGAAGTCACACCAAGATACGCCTCTTATCACATGTAGCTTCTGCATATCTTAAATCTCCTAACAGACTTTCTGAGGGCAATTTGTTTTGTGTGGAGTACCTACTACTGTCAAAATCCTCTGGAGTATACTACCTAAGTAGGAAGAACAATATAATCGTTAGGTATATGTGCTTTATAGTAAAGCAAATCATACGCTATACATCGATCTTTCATGACGGGAATAACAGTGTGGAAGTCAATTCTTTCCCATATACGAAAGACCAAGAATTGTCTTTTATGCAGTTGGTTATACTATAGCACTATAATTTTCTTTGAGTTTCCCCTCTCTCTACAGGCACACATAGAATAGCTCTTTATGACTAATTTATTTTCAAACTCTTTTGTATTGAAACTTTCTTCTCGTTGGTGCATAAAGCGAGCGCAGATATCACAACGCGCGCACGCTTTAGATTGAAGTAACAAGGAGGATAATTCCCCATTGTCAGTGTTTCTTCCGGAGTGTGCATAGAGGAGTATATCCTCTAATTTTGGGGGGTTGATTCAGTGTGCCTGGCTCGCTACTCGTGGGAGATATTGATGGTAGTTTTGATGTTTCTTTCATGTTGGAGTCAAGCGTCCACTACAAGACAAAAGACCTTTATCTAGAGATACGTCGACCAAAACTTTAGTATATCCGAGGAGTTATGGAAGGATATGCGCGATCTTTTTTAGTTCAATTAAAGGACTGGCTAATGACCGGAGTGAGGGAAGGCAAGTGAGTGTATGTTGATATGTGGACAGGAAGAGTTCATTACAGGGAGATTGTTAATTCTTGTATGTGAGAACGGTCGGTATTGGTGATTTGTTAGCGCGGGTTAATTGGTGGGAGCCCACCCTAAATCCCATATGGTCCTTCAAATGGTATTCTTGGGGAAGACGCTAACAATGATGGTTTTCTATCTAAACCGATCCTGATTTGATATACCAAGGCACGACGCACCTCAGATACTCATATTTGTTGATGGGCTCTATGTATGGGGCCCAACACCGCTCGGCTCACTCCATCTCGATCCGTATTTATCTCTGGTGGATCTCTGATGTTTATTGCTATGTCGTTTCATCTTTTTAGTATGTAGTGTGCTCGCTCTTCGATCGTTCCTGCTGACGATTTGTCCACTCCCCGCTCTACCATCCTCATCGTAGAGTCCGCCTTTTCTTTTTCCTACTATATCTTATTTCCTTCTTATTCTTTTCTTCTTTCACTTCCTTTTATCACTTCTCTGGTTCTGTCGGGTCGTGTCGGGTGTCCGTCGGACTGGACAATTCTACGGTATGTGCGTTCTGATCCTCTCCTCGGCCGTTCCAATATAGAATCTTCTCTAGCTATTCCTTCCTCTCTTCCTCCGCTCTCTCGCGCCTGCGCGAAAAAACCAACGGATATAATATTCCTATCGATTTCTGTCTATGTCTATAGGCGATCTCTGGGCGTGCTGGTTGTCGAGCGCTTATGTCTTCGCTCAGCAGTAATTCTATTGTACTGTGCGCCAATCCAGCCTCGTCTCACCACCGACTCGCGCAACCGCGACACCCACGGCCCACCGCGAGCCCGAGACGCCTCTGGGGCAGGATCGACCCAGGAGCTCGGCACCGCGCCGTCCAGGCCAAGCCCCCCGAGCTCGAAGGAGAAGCTCCCAAGTCCGCAGAAGAAGGCCGCCGCCTCTGACCCCGACGACCTCCACCGCCGGCGACGGCCAAGCGCAGGCGCGCGCCGCAGGCCGCCCACATTGGTGAGGTCAGCGTCCTCTCGCTCACTGACGACGTCGTCTAGCAAGCCCCAGACCAAGGAGACGCGCGCCGCCTACGAGGCCTGCTCAGCGTCATCCAGCAGCAGTTCGGCGGACAGGCCGCTCGACGTGCTCGCGGCGCTGCCGACGAGGTATGACAGAAAAAGTCCCGGCGCAGTCCTACAAATGACAAGATGCAAAGCCCTGACAGAAGAGGAGATCGGAGAAGCTCTCAACCCTATTCTCCACCAGATGTTCGACCAGCTTCGTCTCCATAGGAGCTCATCACGGATTTCCATGGATGCCTCGGCTGGTGATTCAGCCTGCTGCGCATCTGGTGATGGCATGGACACAGCGCTTGGATGATGAATCGGCGTTGCTGTTGAAATTTTGAAGAGAAACGAAGAATACGAGGAGAGCGTTTCGATAGGTACATTTGGTGTTTCTCTACAATTCTTTCCTGCATATGGCTAAAGCATGTTATGCTAGTGTTTACTACAGGCCTTCATTATTTTCTCTCTCGTCAGGTGCAAGAAATGATTTGGAGTGAAGTGAAGTTGACATCATGGACTAGAGTCGACCTGCCCCTGGTGCTTAGCAAATGGGTGGCGTAGTAGAAATGATGGGATATGCCAGAACTCCAACGAGGTCCCCTGACCATAAATGTACAAGAACATTGAATGCTTACTGGCTCAGAGGAAGTCTCGCAAGCATACGAGATATTGATCCCGATTAAGCAACAGTCCAGAAGCTTGCTGGGAGATCTTGAAGATAATTGCCTGAGGGTGATGAAGAGTTCGGATCGGCTTGTTGAATGCTGTGACTATGAAAAGTTTTGATCTCATTAAACTGCTACTAACCGCAACCCGACTCAAAGATTGTTTGGTGTATACCCGTTTAAGCGAGGCTGAAGATCAGGACAGCGGAAGAAGATTGAGGAAGATATGATGGGTAACGCAACTTTAACTCCGTTTATATTGGATGCATGAGCTAGCATGCACGAGGGCATCTGCAACAGGAGAAGGCATGAAGAATCTGAGAAAAGTATCAGGGATGAGGGCAAGAGGCCTTACTAAAGAGCGAAAACGACTGGCTTGATGGGCGGGGATGCGTAGGGGCAGTTGAACCGGGAATATGGAGAGTGGATTGGTTGAAAGGCCAGAGGCAGGCGCTTGATCTTGACAGGCCTGTCCTTCCACCAAGGTGGTCTCTTGATGGCCAACACGAAATGTGAGCTTCCTCCAGGATCATCAAGAACCCCTCATAAGGGGTATGAGGAAGTCCATGTGCCGGCGCTAAAGCGTAAGCATATGAAATGGAGAGAAGATTGTCAAGATATCTGATATCTAGAGTGGCTCAACCAGCTTTTTGCTAAGATGAACACAGCTGAACAGGGTTCAGAGCAAGGGTTTATGAAGACTGCCCTTTTCACACCAGATAATATTCTCCTCTGCTCAAACAGGTGCTGAAAACCAATGTGGCCTGTGCTCACATACTTTGTGTTAACCGCGACAATTATGAACTCTGTGATTTTCCTTCAAAAAGGCGCGCAAGAGTGTTGTGGTTGCATCATCGCAAATGGCATGTAGCTAGTTTTGACAAATACAGTAACAAAATTGTCTATGTGGGCCCAATGAAAAGCTTTGGTTGTCTGAAGTTGTTTGGCTTGCTTGCCTTGGTCAATGTGGTTGCTGCTGGCTGCATTCCTTGCGTTGCTCACAGACTCACCGGGCGCGCATCGACGTTGCTTCGCCATGTCTCTAAATGCTAGTGGCTGCGGCTCTCATCTCCACCGTCGGCGCTCCACACTCGCCGTCCAGCCAATATCGGTGCTCTGGCCTGTTGACTGTCGTGCTCTTTGGTGTCACCGCCGCCGCTCGCTGAATGTGGAACAACGCCTGATGCCCTGGCCCTAGCTACCTTTCACACAATGCCAAGTGGATACGCGAATGCGAGGTGAAGCGGGGAACTTGCACGATGCAAAGCGCACAACACATCACACAGGCATCTATGATGGGCTAGCTCATGCGTTCATACTCATTCAAACTTTTGCCCCAAACTAATACATGCTATATACTATAAGTTTTTCGTTTTTTTGGGTGTGCCGGTGCATACCCGGCACACCCCCTGGGTCCGCCCCTGCTTATACTGATATGGTTTTCCAAGCTAGATAGTTAAACACGATTTTTTTTTTCAATGAAATTTAAACACATGCTACCTCTTTCCTTTTTTTTTTTACTCCTATATGATGCGTATGAAAACAAAGGGAGTATCTTGCACACAAGCTAGAGGTGTACTAGGCATAGATCGTGACAAGAGACAGAAAACAAACAAATCTAACGAACTACTACTAACTAGTACCAGTCTACCAGATAATTACAATTAATTAGTACTCCTAATTAAACACAAGAGAATCACAAACCAACTTATTAGCGGCGTGTAGAGTGGTACTGCCTTGATTTTAATTTAGCCGTGTGAGTGAGGCAACTGTGATATGCCTAGCTAGCTAATTAAGCAGGAGTAGTACTAATTACTACATCCTATCATTGATGAGCTCTACCTATCCAGCTCGAAGTAACTCATGTCGCTCTTCACCTAGTAGTACGATCTAGCTAGCTAAGGTTGTGTTTAGTTAACATTGAAGTTTAGAAGTCTGGTTAAAATTGGAACGATGTGACTGAAAAATTATGTGTGTATAAAATGTTTGATGTGATGAAAAGTTCGAAGTTTTAAAAAAAACTTTAGAACTAATCAGGGCCTAAGAAAACCCAACGATTGATTAAGGTTGATCTGTTTTAGCTTGTCGTAACTAAAGCTGGAGCCAATCATTTAAGGTTTAATTTGCATCATGTGTATACTCCATATATATATATTGTTGGGTTAGTTATGCACTTATGCATTGCAAGCAAAGAGGTTAGGTTGGATTTATCTGTGGATTTGTCAGCAGCTGTAGGCTGGCTGCTTCAGTTTTTTCTGTGGATTAAATCTGTCCCCTGTGTTCAGAAGCTGCATTATATTGCTGCATGCGTGTGGACAAGGGAAAAAACGCATCGCATGCTTCATCTTTATGGACTTTTGGTGAAGCGTCGCTTTCTTGGTTTCATACTGACAAAGTCATTCATAAGCAATACGAGCTAGGCTGCAGACAAATTGATGATCCATTTTGCTCACATGTACAACTAGCCAGCTAGCTGATTCAATGGACCTTCTGGTATCTCAAACTGCTTACAGATGGAAAAAAAAATGGATAGTAGATTTGTTATTATGCTGCAGGGTGAATAGACTGAATTCTGAATAAGTCATTCATATTTGGAACGGAGTAATTAACGCTAAATGAAATTAATTAAGAACCAGTTGATTGATTCGTTCCTACTTCCTACTACTCTCACTGTCATAGCAGCTGCACTGTATCTTTCCAAAAAGATCAAGATCAAGATCAATATACACACCATCAGGTTCTTGTTCTAGTTAGTACATAGCTATTACCTCACATATTCAAAAGGGGAGAAAAAGTCAGTGCCCAACTAAAATTCTAGGACCCAAGTAATAATGCCAACAGAAAGAATTGCGATAGTCATACTTCATCATGCATAAACAAAAAGAAAGACAAGTCCTTGATAAAGCAAAGAGAAAACCTAACCGAACTAATTAATCGATTGAAATAGTAGGATAAGAGAAAAAGGAGGTTACTCAAAGACGACAATAACCTGGCACAAGTTTTCTACCGCTTAATTACTCGCCTTCCCTTTCATGATATTGTTTGATTTATTGATGCTAACATCACACCATCAAATTTAAGCGATATTAATAAGGAAAAAAAGGGACGGCTAATTTAAAGTGACACTCTTCCAAACCTACCTGCTTTAGAGCAATGCAACCAAATAATAAATTGTTATGAAGAAACTAATCTAGCTCAAAATATTGGAAGCACACAAAAACCCCCCTAAAGATTCTGCATATCTAAATCTAGCAGATTTTGAGGGCATTTGTGTGGAGTAGCTACTACTGTACCTGGAGTATATCTAAGCAATCAATATAATCGTTGGTTAGGTTTAGAAGATCATACTATATCTCAGGGATTAATTGGAAGCAATCCCCAAAAGTAAAGCCAATTGTCTTTTAGCAGTTGTTAACAATAGAATAATTTTCTTGAGTTTCCCTATAGGAATGGAATACTGACTTTAATTTATTTTTCAAACTCTTTTGTATTGAAAATTCTTGTTCATGAAATACAACGCACATTTTCATTGAAAGGAATACCCCATTCAGTCTTCGATAGAGGAGTAACAATTTTGAGTGATCATTCCTGCTCCACCCTGAAAATGATAGTATTTTTTTCTTTCAGTAGTAGCACCCTAAAACAAAAACCTTACTAACATACTTACTCCAAAACTTTATTTTCGTTGAAATATGCCATTTTACATTTCCATGACTCTAATGACCGAATGAGGAGAGCAGTAGGGTGCTTGTGCAAAGTATATAGTAGCCTACACCACATTTCAGTGTGTATTTAAGTGCTGCATCATTGACACCACTAGTGAAAGTATCCATCTCGTCTTCTGACCCAGGAAGGAAAGGTGTTCCACCACTCTCCGCACTTGAGTATGCACATAGATCCAATGGGGTCAACCTTGCATGCTTATGTGATGGTACAGACACCAGGGCAGGCTTACCATGCTTTGCTTGCTGGGTAATAGCAGTGTATGTTGGCTTTGACATTGCCTGCATCCTTGCCTCAAAATTTGCTACATCCCAACCCTGAATGTGAATTTCTAACGGCAGTGGTCGCACTGCTGGAGGGAAGTTGAAAAGGCTATGAGAGGAGGTGCCAATCCATTCTCCAAGATCTTTACCATTTGCAAGGGATGCTGAAAGCGCTACAATCCGAATGTTACTACCAATATGATTTGCCATACGTCTCATCCTAGAGATGATGATTTCAAGAATATGTCCATTTTCAGATCCAATCAGATGGAGCTCGTCAAAAATAAATAAACTGACCTGTTGCACATTCTTTCGCTGTTTCCATCGGCGTGAGAGCGCATCCCACTTCTCAGCAGTACTGATTATAATCTCCCCTTTATCAAGAAGCTTCAAATCAGTTGCTGTTTCGCCTGTTAGCTCAACTACCCGCGCCAATTCTCCAAATTTGCTCTCCCAATCCTTATATCTTTCTTTTGCAAGAGCTTCAATAGGAGCTACATACACAACACGCATGTTGCTGTCACCAGATACAGCCTTTTGATGGTTTCTTAGAATAGCAAACTCTGCACATATGGTCTTTCCACTGCCTGTTGGCGCCGCAACCAACACGCTGCCATCACTGTTGTACAAGGCAGTGAACACTTGAGTCTGGATGGGGTTGAAATGTTTAAAAGCACTGTAAAGGCTTTCATATCGTGCATTTCTCAGGGCAGTAACAGGTAGTGGCTGCAGATCAATCAATTCAGTTGGTGGAGCATATTTTTCTGGAAGAGTTAAATGCCTAAAACTGACAGGAAGAATTGTCTGAGAACCAAGCCACTTATCAGATACTACGCGTATAAAGTACTGAGGGGGCAGTGGCTCATATATTGGCACTGTGAAGTTAAGTGTATGATCTTCATCCATGTATTGTTTCTTAAGCATGAAGTACTCATGGTGAAGAATGTTATCGCCACCGTTGTCCTCAACAATAAGCCAGAAGGGCTCCACATATCCATGCAATCCATCATCCCATTGGAAATCAGCTGTTATAGTCAGTTCAAAACCCAAAACCGTAGGAGTAATAGGTTGAACATGAGCTGAAAGGTTCAGCTTTGGTAATTGGTGGATGCACTTGTGCAGCTGCATCCCCATCTTCCGGTTACGAATTAGCTCACCAATTTCCTGTGATGATAGGTCAAAGTACCTCTCCCAAGCCAATTCTTTTTTCTCCAGTTTCATTAAGATTTCCTTTGGAATACTTGGAAACTGGTGAAGGGGAATTTGGACGTTCCACATATGCTTATCAATCATCTTGAAAAGATTCAACGCTCTCTCCGCTAGTTGGGCCCATCCTCTCTTCAAAACTATCTCAAACAGCGCTCGTAGGAGACGGCCAGCATTCTGCATCATAAAGTAGAAAATGCTACGTAAGATTAATAGACCAAATAAGCAGACCATAATTCAGGAAGTGCAATCAGCAGAGATAACACGTTTTTACCTGTCTGATGTAGACCATATCTGAACTAAGGGAAAGACCCTCCAGTTCCAGCCTAGAAATATATGCTTGCAGTAGAACATTGATCTTTGCACTGGGCTCGTCCAAGCTCTCTTTCACAGGAATAGGCACACAATTGAAAAGCTTTGCCAACTCCATTTTCTCATCCTGTCTAACACTGACATACTTAAATTCTTCACTCAGTGAAAAGAGTCGACACAGCTCAATATCACCCATTGTAGGCTTCAGGCACTCATTGTATGTTGAGATAGTCCTGTGACTAACATAGTAATAACTAGCAATCCTTCCCAGGTCAGTTACCTGAAAATATCCTGTTTTCCTGTCATACTTTATCAAATTGTTCCTATCCAGTAGATTTGCAGCAGCGTGTACCTGCAACAGCACATATAGGAATCAGAGTGTGCCGGGCAGGGAACAGAAGGGGTTAGACAAACATATTAAATATGGAATGATGAAAAATCAAGGCAGCATCTATATAAACACTAACAATACAATGATAGATCATGATACTTCTTCAAAATCTTGTGGTAGTAGTTATCAAGACATGCAATGAAGCAAGACAACGGAACTCATCAGACAAATAGCTCTGAATCTTTTTTTTCTCCCTTTTACAAAATAATTGTCTGATAGGATTTCGCTTCTTCTTCCTTATTCTACGTAACTGTATAGATAATTCAAATCAAATGTCCCACGCAAAAATTTCAGATGATATCTGGATTGCAGCAAATAGTCTGTTCTGATTTTATATATATATTATTTTACATGACAAGTAATAACACAATGTTTTATATTTATAGGAAGTACTGTACCACAGTTACATGTGCTACATTTTCATAAGATGCTATATATATACAGTATGTATTAACAATCAAGAGACATGAACATGAATAGTTTGTTTCCTGTTACTATTATACTAAGAAAGCAAGCACAATAGGAGCAAGCAGCATAGATTTATACTTCCTTTCCAGATGTGCTTGCTGTCTTTTTGAAACGAACCATACAAAATATTGCGAGGTTCATTTAAAAAGGACAGCAAATACATCTGGAAAGGAAGTATAAATCTATGCTGCTTGCTCCTATTGTGCTTGCTTTCTTAGTATAATAGTAACAGGAAACAAACTATTCATGTTCATGTCTCTTGATTGTTAATACATACTGTATATATATAGCATCTTATGAAAATGTAGCACATGTAACTGTGGTACAGTACTTCCTATAAATATAAAACATTGTGTTATTACTTGTCATGTAAAATAATATATATATAAAATCAGAACAGACTATTTGCTGCAATCCAGATATCATCTGAAATTTTTGCGTGGGACATTTGATTTGAATTATCTATACAGTTACGTAGAATAAGGAAGAAGAAGCGAAATCCTATCAGACAATTATTTTGTAAAAGGGAGAAAAAAAAGATTCAGAGCTATTTGTCTGATGAGTTCCGTTGTCTTGCTTCATTGCATGTCTTGATAACTACTACCACAAGATTTTGAAGAAGTATCATGATCTATCATTGTATTGTTAGTGTTTATATAGATGCTGCCTTGATTTTTCATCATTCCATATTTAATATGTTTGTCTAACCCCTTCTGTTCCCTGCCCGGCACACTCTGATTCCTATATGTGCTGTTGCAGGTACACGCTGCTGCAAATCTACTGGATAGGAACAATTTGATAAAGTATGACAGGAAAACAGGATATTTTCAGGTAACTGACCTGGGAAGGATTGCTAGTTATTACTATGTTAGTCACAGGACTATCTCAACATACAATGAGTGCCTGAAGCCTACAATGGGTGATATTGAGCTGTGTCGACTCTTTTCACTGAGTGAAGAATTTAAGTATGTCAGTGTTAGACAGGATGAGAAAATGGAGTTGGCAAAGCTTTTCAATTGTGTGCCTATTCCTGTGAAAGAGAGCTTGGACGAGCCCAGTGCAAAGATCAATGTTCTACTGCAAGCATATATTTCTAGGCTGGAACTGGAGGGTCTTTCCCTTAGTTCAGATATGGTCTACATCAGACAGGTAAAAACGTGTTATCTCTGCTGATTGCACTTCCTGAATTATGGTCTGCTTATTTGGTCTATTAATCTTACGTAGCATTTTCTACTTTATGATGCAGAATGCTGGCCGTCTCCTACGAGCGCTGTTTGAGATAGTTTTGAAGAGAGGATGGGCCCAACTAGCGGAGAGAGCGTTGAATCTTTTCAAGATGATTGATAAGCATATGTGGAACGTCCAAATTCCCCTTCACCAGTTTCCAAGTATTCCAAAGGAAATCTTAATGAAACTGGAGAAAAAAGAATTGGCTTGGGAGAGGTACTTTGACCTATCATCACAGGAAATTGGTGAGCTAATTCGTAACCGGAAGATGGGGATGCAGCTGCACAAGTGCATCCACCAATTACCAAAGCTGAACCTTTCAGCTCATGTTCAACCTATTACTCCTACGGTTTTGGGTTTTGAACTGACTATAACAGCTGATTTCCAATGGGATGATGGATTGCATGGATATGTGGAGCCCTTCTGGCTTATTGTTGAGGACAACGGTGGCGATAACATTCTTCACCATGAGTACTTCATGCTTAAGAAACAATACATGGATGAAAATCATACACTTAACTTCACAGTGCCAATATATGAGCCACTGCCCCCTCAGTACTTTATACGCGTAGTATCTGATAAGTGGCTTGGTTCTCAGACAATTCTTCCTGTCAGTTTTAGGCATTTAACTCTTCCAGAAAAATATGCTCCACCAACTGAATTGATTGATCTGCAGCCACTACCTGTTACTGCCCTGAGAAATGCACGATATGAAAGCCTTTACAGTGCTTTTAAACATTTCAACCCCATCCAGACTCAAGTGTTCACTGCCTTGTACAACAGTGATGGCAGCGTGTTGGTTGCGGCGCCAACAGGCAGTGGAAAGACCATATGTGCAGAGTTTGCTATTCTAAGAAACCATCAAAAGGCTGTATCTGGTGACAGCAACATGCGTGTTGTGTATGTAGCTCCTATTGAAGCTCTTGCAAAAGAAAGATATAAGGATTGGGAGAGCAAATTTGGAGAATTGGCGCGGGTAGTTGAGCTAACAGGCGAAACAGCAACTGATTTGAAGCTTCTTGATAAAGGGGAGATTATAATCAGTACTGCTGAGAAGTGGGATGCACTCTCACGCCGATGGAAACAGCGAAAGAATGTGCAACAGGTCAGTTTATTTATTTTTGACGAGCTCCATCTGATTGGATCTGAAAATGGACATATTCTTGAAATCATCATCTCTAGGATGAGACGTATGGCAAATCATATTGGTAGTAACATTCGGATTGTAGCGCTTTCAGCATCCCTTGCAAATGGTAAAGATCTTGGAGAATGGATTGGCACCTCCTCTCATAGCCTTTTCAACTTCCCTCCAGCAGTGCGACCACTGCCGTTAGAAATTCACATTCAGGGTTGGGATGTAGCAAATTTTGAGGCAAGGATGCAGGCAATGTCAAAGCCAACATACACTGCTATTACCCAGCAAGCAAAGCATGGTAAGCCTGCCCTGGTGTTTGTACCAACACATAAGCATGCAAGGTTGACCGCATTGGATTTATGTGCATACTCAAGTGCGGAGAGTGGTGGAACACCTTTCCTTCCTGGGTCAGAAGACGAGATGGATACTTTCACTAGTGGTGTCAATGATGAAGCACTTAAATGCACCCTGAAATGTGGTGTAGGCTACTTGCATGAGGGCCTGAGCGACTTCGATCAGGAACTTGTAACTCAGCTCTTTCTTGGTGGGAGGATCCAAGTGTGTGTTGCGAGCAGCAAAATGTGCTGGGGAAGATCGTTGCCCTCTCATCTGGTTGTTGTGATGGGAACCCAGTATTATGATGGCCGGGGGAACAGCCATACTGATTATCCAGTCACTGATCTGTTGCAAATGATGGGTCATGCCAACAGACCTCTTCAAGATGACTCTGGAAAATGTGTTATATTGTGCTATGCACCTCGCAAGGAATACTACAAGAAGTTCCTTTTTGAGGCCTTCCCTGTTGAGAGCCATCTCCAGCATTTCTTGCATGATCATATGAATGCCGAGGTGGTAGCTGGTCTTATAGAAAACAAGCAAGATGCCGTGGATTATCTTACTTGGACCTTCATGTACCGACGGCTTGCGAAGAACCCTAACTACTACAATCTGCAGGGTGTGAGCCACAGGCATGTATCAGAACATCTCTCTGAGCTGGTTGAGACAGTGCTGAACGACCTGGAATCAACCAATTGTTTGGCTATAGAGGAAAATATTTACCTGAAGACCCTCAACCTTGGTCTCATTGCCTCGTATTACTACGTCACCTACACGACTATTGAGCGATTCAGTTCTATGCTAACTCAGAAGACCAAGTTGAAAGGCCTCCTGGAGATTCTAGCTTCTGCCTCAGAATATGCAGATCTCCCCAGTCGCCCTGGTGAGCAAAAATCCATTGAGAGGCTTGTTCATCACCAGAGATTTTCTGTCGAGAAGAAAGTCAGGTATGACGATCCACATGTCAAGGCCAACGCACTGCTGCAATGTCATTTCTCAAGGCGCACGGTGGAAGGTGACCTTGGAGCTGACCAGCGAGAGATTCTCCTTCCTGCTCATAGATTGCTTCAGGCACTGATCGATGTCATCTCCAGCAACGGATGGCTCACCCTCGCTCTCAACGCAATGGAGCTGAGCCAGATGGTTACACAGGGCATGTGGGATCGCGATTCCGTGCTGCTTCAGCTTCCACACTTCACCGAGGAGTTAGCCCGCAGATGCCAGGAGAACGAAGGCAAGGCCATGGAGACCATCTTCGATCTGGCTGAGATGAGCACGCATGAGATGCAGGATCTGCTGCAGCTACCAAGCTCCCAGCTGCAGGACATCGTCGGATTCCTCAGGCGGTTCCCAAACATCGACATGGCTTTCCAAGTTCTTGAAGGCGATGGTGGCAGTGCTGGTGACAATGTAACTGTACAGGTGACCCTGGAGCGTGACATGACGAACTTGCCTTCCGAGGTGGGGCCAGTTCATGCCCCCAGGTACCCAAAGCCCAAGGAAGAAGGCTGGTGGCTGGTAATTGGTGATAGCTCTACCAATCAGTTGCTTGCAATCAAGAGGGTTGCACTTCAGAAGAGGGCTCGAGTGAAGCTCGAGTTCACCGCTGCTTCAGAAGCTGGTAGAAAGGAGTACATGATCTACCTGATGTCCGATTCTTATCTGGGCTGTGATCAGGAGTACGAGTTCACCGTCGATGTCAAGGATGCTGGAGGGGATTGATCCCAAGGCAGGAAAGGATGATAGCTTTGCCCAGCCCCCAGGTGTGTATGGAACTGGGTGGTTTGCTTGTACGCTCGTAGCAACTCCTAGAAGATATCAACTTTAAACACTAATTAATATCCTATCCACACTTGTATCTTTTTGTTACTTGCTTCTATATTACTAGTCATTTTATCATCTCAGTGTAACTGATGCGCACCTGTGCCGCTACTCGTGCTCAGCTTTGGGGATCTTTATTAGCCTATGGCTGTGCTTCTTGTGATCATCCTTCATGTTGTGTTTTTGTCTTCCTGTTTCATCTAGTCAAGTCATTCATGTCGTGAATCTATCTACATCATTTGATCCTGCTTGGTCGTATTATTTGTTGTATCTCATATGTTCATATAGATTTGCTCCAGCCAATGCTTGATATACAGGATGTAATTATTATTGCGCAACTGCTTGCAACGGGTTGTTTGTTCTGGAAACAAGTAGGAGTAATGTACTAGGAGAGTAGGACGTGCTGTACAGTGTACACCGTCAATCTGTACCCTGTTGCTCACATGGACCTTTTGCATTCAGAGACCCGACTGCATGAATACATACAAAACTGTCAAACTCAACTATTGTTGTTTGCGCAGAGTATGGATATCAAACTCAACTATTGTCGTTTGCGTAGGGTATGGAGGATATAATTGGATTTTAAAAAATAAGATCGAACGTGGCAATTCCATTAACAACCAAACAAAGGTGAAGAGGTCATGGGCTAACTAACTGTGTGAATAGTCAACGTAGAGACTTATCGAAACCACCAAAGCTAAGCCAGAGAATAAAAAAGCTCAACGCGCACTCTTGTTTTGTTTGCTTTGCGTACGTAAAAAAGAAAAAAAAAAGCCTTGACAAAAACACACGATGGATAAGACTAGATGGAATAGTATTATATTATTACCTAAGTATAAATATAAGTCATTACCTACTCCCACCGTCCTAAAATATAAGTATTTTTAGACTCTACACGGTCTCCGAGATGCTACTTTGACTAACAATATCTATGGGCTGGTTTGGTTTGAGGCCTAAATTAGCCTTACCAATATTTGACAATTTTAATAGTGTTTAGTGTCTATTTGGTTTGATGCCAAATTTTAGCATGCCTAACAAAATAGGCCATTTCAATAGTGAATTTAGGCTATTTTGGCTTCAATCCAAACACAATTTTATCTTACCAAAATTAGTCATGCCAAAACTTACCAAAATTTGACATTGACAAAATTTGTTAAGGCCTATTTAGGCCACAAACCAAACCAACCTTATAAAAACAAGATGTTTTAAATAAAAAGAGTTACATATTATGCTAGTTTGTTTAATCTAGTAACATTAATTTTATATGATTGATCTTTTTTATTGTTTTTTACTGTTAATAGTTAAAGTTGAAAATGTTTGACTTGCCACTATGTTAAAAATTCTTATATTTTGGGACGGAGGAGTACTTTTTACAAGGATTGCTATTCCAATATAATATGAGGAGAGTTAGACAGTTAGTACTTTACTCTTGGCAGGGAAGAGTTGCAATTAAGCTAAGCAAGGAGACCAGCAGCAACGCCAAGCCAGCAATGGAGGAGATCTGGCTCTTCCTCCTCTTCTCCATCTCGCTCGTCGCCGTCTTGCTCGCCACCGCTCGCCGCCGCCGCCCTAGCGGCAGCAAGGCGCGCCTCCCTCCCGGGCCGTCGCCGCTGCTCTTCCTCGCCAAGTTCCTCCTCCTCCGCCGCTCCATCTTCGACCTCGGCCCGCTCCTCCGCGACCTGCACGCGCGCCACGGCCCCGTCATCTCCATCCGCCTCTTCGGCACCACCCTCGTCTTCGTCGCCGACCGCCGCCTCGCCCACCGCGCGCTTCGTCCAGGGCGGCTCCACCTTCGCCGACCGCCCGCCGCTCCCGGAGCTCGGCCGCCTCTTCTCCTCCGACGCCCGGGACGTCAACTCCTCCCCCTATGGCCCCTACTGGCGCCTCGTCCGCCGCAACCTCGCCTCCGACGCGCTCAGCCCTGCCCGCGTCGCGCTCTTCGTGCCGGCGAGGCGGGCGCGCGCGCGACGTGCTCGTCCGCGGCCTCCGCGACCGCGGCGGCGACGGCTCCCGGCCCGTCGAGCTGAGGCCGTTGCTCCGGCGCGCCATGTTCGAGCTGCTCCTGTACATGAGCCTCGGCGCCAGGCTTGCCCCGGAGGAGCTCGAGGAGGTCGAGCGGCTGGAGCTATGGATGCTCCGCGCCTTCACCAGCTTCCCCGTCTTCTCCTTCTTCCCGGCGCTCACCAAGATGCTCTTCCGCAACCGGTGGGCCGCTCACGTGGCCGTTCGCCGGAGGGTGGGCGAGATATACGTCCCGCTGATCAACGCCAGGCGCGCCGGAGCCGGAGACGGCGACGACCCACCCTGCTACACGGCTCCCCTCCTCCAGCTGCGCGTGGCCGAGGAAGGCGACCGGCGCCTGACGGACGACGAGATCATCGCGCTCTGCTCCGAGTTCCTCAACGCCGGCACCGACACGACGGTGACGTTGGTGGAGTGGATCATGG
The DNA here is from genome assembly GCA_009805545.1 of Oryza longistaminata. NCBI lineage: Eukaryota > Viridiplantae > Streptophyta > Magnoliopsida > Poales > Poaceae > Oryza > Oryza longistaminata. Next base: position 357,181 of record CM020179.1, read on the forward strand.
CCGAGCTGGTGAACCGCCCCGACATCCAGGCCAAGGTCCACGACGAGGTGAGACGCCGGCGGAGCTCACCGAGCCCGATCTGCAGGCGTGCCGTACCTCAAGGCCGTGGTGCTGGAGGGCCTCGGCTGCACCCGCCGGCGCAGTTCCTGCTGCCGCACGGCGTGCAGAGCGACGCGGAGGTCGGCGGCTACGTGGTGCCCAAGGGCGCGGAGCTGAACGTGTGGGTGGCGGAGTTGGGGCGGGACGAGGCGGTGTGGACGGCGGCGAGGGAGTTCATGCCGGAGAGGTTCATGGAGGTGGAGGTGGACGTGACGGGGAGCAGGGAGATAACGATGATGCCGTTCGGCGTGGGGCGGCGGATGTGCCCCGGCTACACGGTGGGGACGCTGCACGCGGAGTACCTGGTGGGGAGCCTTGTGAGGGAGCTGGAGTGGCTGCCGGAGACGGAGGGGGAGGCGGCGGACATGGCGGAGGAGCTGGATTTCACCACCGTCATGAAGCACCCGCTCCGTGCTCGCGTCCTCCCAAGGCCCTCCTCCCTCTACTAATCGTAATTACTCAGGCTGCTTCCATGGATGGATCGTGCATGAAGAAGAATAACATGCAAAATCGATAGTTTTGTGATGGTTGTAAAAGCATGTGTAGTTCTATGATATGTACTTTATGTTTAAATATGTGTAATACTGTTGATTTTTAAAATAATATTTCATCATTGTCTTATTTAAAAATTTAGGGTAAATATAAAAAACATAAGTCATGCTTAAATTATAGGGTAAACATAAGTTGTAATAATATGAATGACACGTGCATGCTTTTTTTTAAAAATGAATGGTGAATTCTCATATGAGTCAACTGCAGCGAGACGTACGTGGTGATTTCGTGAATCTGATATATACCAGTTGAGTGTTTGATGATGCTTCTAAAGAAAGAGTGTGCATATGTGTATTGATCTAAAAGAAATTAGTAAGATAGATCAATATGTGATATATCATCACAAACATGTAAATTTAAATTCAACTTATAAAGATAGAAACAAAAATAAAAAATTGTGAATTTTTGTTATTTTTTATAAGTCAAACTTAAACTCGCATGTTGCGAAAAGATATTCATATATTGATCTATCTTGATAAAAAAAATTTTTATAACTTTTTAAACGACATGCACGAAACGAGAAAATATCCCCGGAAGGTAAAAATCCACTTCCTATACTAACTATATACGTTTGAAAACGGAACGGTGAAATAATTCATTGTAGAGGAAAATATATCGATGAAATATAATTGCCTGTAGGAAAATACTTTGGGCTTTGATGGGCCCGTGGTTTTTCCTCGTTCAGTCGGTTGTGTTTTATCGTATTTTCCCCTGAATTCTTGTTGTGTAAAGGAAAAAAACAAACAAAAAAAAAACCATTGTAGAAGCAGATGCGGCGGTTTGTGAATTTGGTGGTGGACAACGCCGGCGGCGGCGGCGCGACGGCGTACAAGCTGTACCGTGTCGCTGCATCGGCCCTCTTTTCATCTCCACCACGTCGGCAAGCAGCCAACGTACTCGATCCGGATGACGTGGAGGACGCCGCCGGCGGCCTGCCTCCTCCGGCCATCACCTTCCACCCCTCCTCATTGTCCGGCGGCCCTGGCAACGTCGATTTCTTGCGCCTCTCCGGCGACGACAGCCTTCTCGCCCTCGACGTCGACGGCCGCGGTCTGCTCTACAGCGCCGCCTCCGCCGCCGTCCGCTACATGCCCGACCCGTGCAAGCCCAAGATGGAGCCAATCTCCTTCACCACCGCCGGCGATAGCCGCCTCTACGTCATCGAGAGGGTGCCCTTCTCCGGTAACCCCGGCTGCTTCGAGGCTCTCACCTACGGCCTACTCCCCGACGACGACGAACCGTCCTCCAGGATGGGCTGGTACTGGCGCTCTCTTCCGCCTCCTCCTTTCGCCAAGGTTGGCTACGACGGCGACATCCGCCGCCTCCGCCATCGCCGAGAGTACGACATCACCGCCTCCGCGGTGGTGAACGAGACGGAGCTGTGGGTGACGGCGCACGGAGCCGGGACCTTCTCGTTCGAGACGCAGGCTGGGGAGTGGAGGGCGCGCGGCGAATGGCGGATGCCGTTCATGGGGCGCGGCGAGTACGTGGAGGAGCACGGCGGATGGTTCGGGCTCTCCTCCACGCCGGTGAAGGGGCTGCACCTCTGCTCCTGCCGTCTCTGTTCCTACGATGTGCCGGTGGTCAGGTGCTGGTTGGATGGCCTAGACCGGATGCCGGCGGCGGCGGCGCCCAAGCAATCGTTTCTGATGGAGGCCTACGCCGTGCACCTCGGCTCCGGTAGGTTCTGCATCGCCAGGTTCATGGAAGAGGAAGAGGAGGAGGAGGAGAAGGACAACATCTCAGTTCATCCATTCTTCCACGTCGCCGGCGTGAACAACAACTACAAGAAGAAGAAGAACGACAGGTTCTTGCTGCTCACCGGCGTTGATGTGGTGGCCGGTGACGGCGCCGTCGTCGTCGTGCACAAATCTATACGCTACAAATTCCAAAACGGCGATTTCGTTCGTGGTTACTCTCGAGTCTTTTAATTTCATCACCCCTAATTTACTTATTACACCTCTCTCCGGTAAAACTAGCTATATTTCCCTTTTCCTTTTCATTTCCAGCGAGATTACAATAATAATCTAGTTGGTTTGTAGTAATAGAGTAATAATAATAATGCTGTATATGAATGGTTCTTTTTGGGTACTCCATTCGTTTATATTACCAACAGACAAGGAATTCACAGCCTTATTAAGAGGCTGTCCTCTTATTATACATGCTCGTTCTTGATTCTGGAAAAAGAAACTTTTTTTTTTTTGGACAGTTCGACCGAAGGATTGACCGACCAAATTTTATTAAAAGAGAAAAGGGGTTATAATTGTTTACAAGATCGACATTATAAGCTGTTAAGGCAAAGTGACAACCAAACCAGTCATCAGCCGAAAAGAAAAAGGGAAAACAGAACAGGGGCCAAATAATCACATTGCCAAAAAAAATTCCTGCTTCCTTCTAATGATCATATGATGATTTCCACTTACAGTACTACAATTTGGCTGCAGCTATTTCGACAATTAAGAACGCAGAGTGTTGTAAAATTTGGGCACAATAAGATGATATTATCTTCCTTAGCAGTTAGCACAGCAACAACATCCCAAAGGTGAAATGTTTTTGACCGGAGTGATGCACCTGCAACAGATATTCCAAATAGATTCGCTCTACAAAATTAAATTATTCAACTAGTTCCATCTCATTGCGCGCCTGCGCCTGCCTGATGTGTTGTTCATTGTATCTCAAAAATCATATTTGCAGCAGAGCAGAAAAAAATAATATCATTTGCAGCATCAGTAATCCATGGCTATTATTATTAATTGCTCACATCACATCCGGTGGCTCATGATCCAGCTAGCCAACATATATATATGTACTCCAACTATACATGGGAGTAGGAGATGAGATTGGTACCTGCAGTGCAGGTAGCTACATATATAGGACGCGAGCAAATGAGCAATATATATAGATGGATGAATGATGATCATGGCATGTCGGCGGCGTGATCGTGATCGTGATCGATGGCGGCGACGGGGAGGTGAGTGGAGGAGGGCGGCGGCTGGTCGTCGTCCTCGTGGCAGCAGAGGCAGAGCATGCCGCGGAGGAGGTTGCACTTGCCGCCCAGGAAGCCGAGCTGCTTGCAGCAGGCGTTGCACTTGCCTCTCTTGTAGCACACCCCCTCGCACCTGTAGATTTGGTAGTTGCACGTCTCCGCCTCCGCCGCCCACTGCATCATCGCACCATCTGCATTTCCATTTCCAAATCCCCACATATTTCTTTTTCATTTTCTAGCTAGCTATAGCTGTTTGCATTTGCAATAATAGTAACAATAATAGTATTTTCCATCTTCTTATTTTTATTGCTGCATGTATATCAGTATATGCATTCATGCTAACTTGATAACTGAAACTAATAGTTAAGCATTGAGCAGGCTAACTGAAACTAATAGTTAAGCACTGAAACTAGCTACTAGCTAATTAGTAGTAGTAATTAAGATGACTCACGCGAGGCGATGAAGACGGTCACTAGGAACAGCGCCACCACTGGCTTCATCTTCACGATCATCCTACTCGTACGCCTCAGTGCTCACTCACTATCTAGCTGCCTGGCCTCTTATATACTACTCGTTGCAAGCCTGCAGAGAGACTAGCTTTTGACATTGCAGCCCGCAAAATTATGCACAAGAGTTAATTAACATCGTCTTGCTGGGGGTAGCTAGCTGTCGTCTCCTCGATCGTGCTTGCTTGCAAGTTAATTACTATTATTAGGAGTTTCTGATTATCCAGCATTAGCCTGCTTTAAGTAATGCGATCAATACTATTGTGCGACTACTATCTTAATTGAGATCGAGACATGCATCCAGTTCGCTCACCATTGATCTCTTGTAAATCGATCTGGTAGATGTCCATGTCATTGCTCTTAATCTGCCTCAATGAGTCAACATGGCTAGCTCTTAATCTCAGCTCGACTATGTCATCGAACAAATCAAGCACTTATCTTGCCATATTTACCGAGACCTGATATGTGATAGATGGACAAATTTTGAATGTCGTGTTCGATGCACAACATTTGGAGATGATGCGTGCGATTTCGAAGCTGGGACAGAATTTGTGAAGACCAAGAAAATGACAACTCAATCACAACAAACCAACCACCGCCCAGGCAGATCGCATTCAGAGCATGAGTAAATAAATTTCAAGTCTCCCTGTTCTTTTCAGAAGAGTACATGTCCGAATGTGGTATAATTAAGGGGAGCTCCATGCTTTTCAGAGTTTCAGACGAAACTGAACACCTAAAACTGCCCAATGTGACGGCAACAGCCAAAAGATTCAGAGATTTAGAGGTAGCGGCCACCGGCCACATCAACGAGGCTCTCGTCTCCATGGGCAACTTACTTTGTTAGTTCTTGCTTTGGAAAAAATATAAAATTAGCAAGTATTTTGAGAAGAAATCGAAATGCTAATGGCACAGGTCAAGTTAGTAGTTGCTGACAATAATTGCAATACTTCTGTCGCCATACATGGCCACGGGCTCACATACTCGTTTATAACAACAGGGCTTGATCAATTTATTTCATCATTTTTTTTATTACCAGGATTGTCCTTGGAGCAGCAATAACAGCCAGTGTCAACGGGAGAAAAATATTACATCATCAAAGCCGAGTTTATGACCCTACAAAAGTTGAATTTGCTTTGCGCTCTTAGTACAAACTCTCCGAATGACATAGTTTCAGCTACACTCCCTTGGGGAGCCCCGTGACCGAATCGATCAATGCTAGGCTTTCGTCAGTGACAACTTTTGGGCCAGCTCCAAGCCTGCTACAGATGAAGTAGCTCACATCTCCCTTGAATTTCTGGCTCGGCATCTTCGTCTCTGCAGGAGCTGGGAGGGCCTCCACATCTTCTATCGATTTCAGTCCAGCGTCGCTTAGAATCGACTTGTCGCCAACCATATAGCTGCATCATTTTGTTTGTCAAATAGATTCTTGGATAGATTGGTATGTCATACTCATGACAATATTAACGCACCTGCTGAGATCATTATCTTGAGGAGGGAAATAATACAAGAGCTTCTGAAGGAGAAGGGTTGCATTTTTGCGGTTTGGTGCGATTAGGACAGCATTGGGCCCAGCATCGAAGGTGTAAGCAACCTGCCATCAAAAAAGCTCTTGTAGAATGAGAAGAGTTGATAGCACAACTGTTTACTAGCTTCATACTCGTATAATTTTAGTATCATATAAATCCCATCAACCACAGCAGCACCAATTATTTTGCAGTATAGAAGAAAAATGCATACTAGAAAACATAAACAGTACAAATAAGTCCTAGACAAGGATTTTCAATGGAAGAACTTCCTTATCACAAAGCCATATTATGTACAGCCAGATTTTCTTGTGCATTTCTTGGGCTTTTGTTTCCATCATTACAAAGTAATAAATTGGTATATATATCCAATATAAGTACAAAGTAATGATCCTCCATAGCATTAACACCAATGGACCGATGACAATTAGAAATTTGCCGGGTCGGCCGTAGGAACCGGCGACCGAATTTCATTAAGATTTGAGGGGAGAAAAATACAAATTTTGCTTACAACAACAGGAGGCTGTTGAGATGGGACAAAGGCTTAGCCTCAGCCCCAGTAAGCTGAAATAAAAACAAACCACAAACAAGGAAAATGTGCTAACTATTGTTTGTCCCATCTCAACAGTTAGAAAAGGGTATGGAAAATGGGCTTAGAGTCATACATTTGCTGTTTCTACAAAGATCATTGATCAATGTGATTCATACACGTTTTGGCTAGTGCGGTACAAATTGTTTGTGCCACCATATGAGCTTATGGTCCATTATACCCTTGTTATGAACTCAGCATGTAACCAACCCTATTTCATGGCATGGACATCCATAAACTGCGACAGTTTATTACGAAAAAAAAAAAAGAGAAAAGGAGAGTATACCTGTGGGGTTCCTTCTGACTGGTTCCACTTCTCCACGAGGCTAATTATCCTGTGATTAATTCAGACAGCAATGTCAAAGCTGATGTTTCATTAGCAACAGAAGCACTGCTAAATAAAAGATCACCTGTGTGATGTATCGTTCATATAGAAGATGGGAGGGCTCGTGTCCAAACATACAGCATGAAATTGGTTGCTATCTGCACAAGTTAACCTGGCAAAGGACTCAAAATTACGAGACTTGATAGCCTCTTCCATTTTCAACACCCGTTCTGGAACTACGGTCTGCAATACAAGAACAAACAATTCAACGGACATTAAGAAAAAAAAAGGTAACAGCTAAATTGACAGAAAAGCTCAATTAATGTTTTACTGCAGTATAAAACTGCCCAACTCTACTTCCTCTATGAATCATGAGAAATTTAATCACAAAATTTTAAACGGTCAAAACAAAAGTACAAGTCAAAACAGTCACCTGGGCCCTGTATTGAAGAAGGGGACTTGTTTCAACACTGTCTCGCATCCCACTAGTGCTACTTGTTTCCTTCTGCTTTGAACTGACCTATTTTACACAGGGAAGATTCAATTATAAGGTGTCAGACATGACATAATTAGTAAATGTTGTTAAAAAGCATGATAAAATACTAGAGTTACTATCCGATTCAAATTTACTGGTTGTGAAGCCACAACACCAGGAGACAGGAGTAGTAATGCTACAACAGATTATACACAGTAAGAGGTATGTTAAATGCACATCACATACCACCGCTATGATAATAACAAGATCATTCCAGTGTGCCTCATCAGCAAGTTGTACAGCTATGCTGTCGCTTCCATCATTATTCTGTAAGAACAGTATAAAATTTATCATTACTCGCTAGAAAGGATATGCGATAAATTTCACCAAGGCTGTTCCTCTGTCATAGCATCAGATAACTCACTTTTCCCATACACCATTTCACGAATCCCCCATATATACTGCGGCATGCACTTCCAGACCCTTGCCTGCATTTGAATTTGTCAGTTATACCAGAAGGAGAAAAGGAGCAGTTCCTTAGCATATTGATCAGTAAAGATGGAGTACAAGCAACAAAATACCTTGCTATGGAAGAAAGTTCACCATAATCTTCTTTCACATTCATTAGCTTTCCAAGGGTGAAAACTACAAAAAGCAATCAGGTGATAAATATGTGCTTCCATTCATCCTATTTAATTTTTTAAAAAAAATCACCAATAAGATTATTGAACCATTGTCTGATCTTGGGTGGCATTATAAAATTTGAAAATATTTTAGACAAAAGAAGTAGGGAAATATAATTGATATCAGAAGTAAGAGACTTTACCAAAACAAGCCAAGCCAGCAGCCGAAGAGGCCAAACCAGCAGCAGTGGGGAAGTTGTTGTATGATGCAATGTGTACATGTAGCTTCCCCCAGTCCTCTTTCTTGATCCTGATCCCCTTCTTCTCATCCTCGACATCTTGAGCACGCTTCCGGATCTCCCTCAGGCAGCTCTGAAACCTCCCTCCTGACAAGGAGATCTCCTGCACAATTCCAAACCAAAAGCCAGCTTAAGACATAGTATACCATTAAAAAAGTAAAGGATCATCCCTTAAGGTCTAGCGTGGTGGTAGATCACAGACTTTTAAGTTTCACACAGTGTAAATCTACGATTTGACAGTTTGTAGTTAGATAGGATCAGTGACTGTAACAGAAACAAAGCTAGAAACACATACTAGATGCTAGTGCCTATGAAATCAGAAATGTGATTCTTTTTAAAATAATAAAAGAATGAAAAATTAGAGCTCCTCTGCCTGTAGAATTTGTAGATGGGAAGAACACTGAAACAGACTGCCATTATTCAGATCTAAGCAGCAGTTGTCATCAGTTTGATGAACAGAGTCCCATTATTCAGAGGGGACAACAAAGCATAAGCATCAATGCGAAGCAACGACAACAAAAAAAAAGTAGGAAGCAGCAGAGCAGAGAGATGGAGGAGGACCTTGCCGTTGAGCCACATCCGGTCGGAGGGGAAGGAAGGGCTGACGGCGACGGTGGTGGTGGCGGAGAGGTGGTCGGGGTCGAGGGTGACGCTGATGCTGTCGTTGACGGGGAGGATGAGCGCCTCGTCCCTCTTCCCCCAGTACTTGATGACGGCGATGTTGGTGGGAGATCGGCCGGTGGCCATGAGCACCCACTGCCCCTCCTCCGCCGCCGCCATGGAAGGAGACCGATCTGCTGCCGCCCAGAAGAGCGAGCAACGCGCGTCAGGGATTCGGACCAGCAACCTCAACTAGATACAGTCCCAGGCAGCTTACCGGAACGGAAGCAACGACGGCGAGCGGGCGCGGTCGCCGGCGGCGGAGGCGGGAGGGCGGGAGATCGGAGACGGCGGGGCGGAGACACCGAGGAAGACGAGAGTGAGACCGAATCTTGATGCTAAATCCAACGGCTGCGATTTATCTATCCCCTCCTAGTTTATTTTTTTTTTCACAAAAACCCTTCACTCGGATCGCTATCGCAGCCAGCATCTTTTGTTTTTCTTTCTTTTTTGCACAAAGACCCCCTGAATAATAATAAATACTCCATCCATCCCAAAATATTTGACGCCGTTGACTTTTTAAAAAATGTTTGACCGTTCGTCTAATTATTAATTCTTTTCCTATCATTTGATTTATTGTTAAATATATTTTTATGTATACATATAGTTTTACACATTTCATAAAATTTTTTGAATAAGACGAACGGTCAAACATGTTTAAAAAAGTCAACGGCGTCAAACATTCAGGGAAGGAGGAAGTAATATTATTAAGGCTCGGCTACTTCTAAGTCCAAGCTTTGCGATCGGCGGCGATCAAGCCGGCGACCATGCTTCCCCGGCCACCCCCGTCCATCATGATCATCCCTTCTCTCACATTGTTTGTTCAATAGAGAGGCTGTGCTGTGGAAGTGTGGATCAAGCTGTTTATCAGATCTGTCCCTTTCTTTCAAGATACCAAAATTGATTATGCCACCGGGAAAGGATGCGGGCGGCGTTCCCGGACGCCGCCGCCGACGACGACGACCTCCAACGCTGTCTTTTGCCCATTTGTGAACCTGAATGATGGAGATACTTGTTATATTGCTCTCTTCTGTGAATGGCTTGTCATAAGCTGCTGATCCTTCCTGCAGCATCTACCAAGTGAAATCTGCATGCACAAGTTGAGATCAACATCGATAAGATGAGATGAGATGAGATGCACAAGTGAAATCTGCATGCACAAGTTGAGATGCAGGATTCCTATTGGATTTTGAAGAGAGAGACAGATAATTTACAGGGGGGTGGATTGACTGATTCTTCTTATACTTCCTGGCTTGAAAACTGGAAAGCTTGGAGCTTTCGGCCCTGATTTGATCCGGTCAGTTCTACTGCTTGACAAACAGTGGAGAATCTATTCCTTCCAGCCATATACATCCAATTTCTTGACAATCTGGACCGGACGATCCATCAGAAAAAATTAATTCAGAATGCAATTTGGAGTGCAGCAGCTTTTTTGGCTGGCACATCGATGTAGTGCATCTATATGTGACCTTGCAACTGTGCAAGGGTCAAACAGCACGGCCACAAGTACTTTTGTTGATGAATGAGTTATTACCACATGACTTCGTCAATGCTAGCCCAGCAAGTGATGGAAGGAAATATGGATGGATGATAAGGCTCCAGGGCTCATAAATACTGAGACTGAACATTGCTCATTACAGTCTTCAGATGTAAAGCAGTGTTGTTCCTCTTCTATATTCTGCTCAAGGCAGCTGCATCCAGATCACTCTACTGATGAGGACCACGAGGATCATCTGCTGGAAGAAAACAAAGATTTGCACATTCTGATATCACTATGCACTGCTGTAATTGTTGAATGAACAGTTGCTGATATGATCCTGTCAAGAAGCAAAAACAAGATACTAATTGCCCCCATAGACATATATAGTGGACGTGCACTAGTGTTCTGATACCACAAATCCTTTGGCCACTGGAGTCAACTTTTGATCATAAGGATAACATAAGTAAAGAAGATTCTATTTCCTACAAGAGCAGCAGCAGCTAAGCACACACATCCTTTTTTCCTTTCCAGAAAGGATATAATGATGGATTAGAATATTCAGAGACAGTAGTACAGCTTCAGGATTGCTGCAAGATTAGTCATAAAATAATACTAGTAGTAGTATCATCTTACTACCATCCATGGGGTTCAGGACAAATTAGTTGAACTAGGAGTACATACAGCTGATACAGTTGTGCAGTGAAGCGGTGACAATTGTCAATTGACAAAGTGCCAAGGTCTCACAGCTAATCCCCAGCTCAGCTGCCTGCTGCCCCCTTGATGGCCTGCACATCTCTGCCCATTGAAATCTTTGGTCAGCACCATCCTCTGGCTGTCAAGAGTTAGGTGCAGCCCGATTTGAGTCAACCCTTTGATTGCATCAAGCAAAGGTATACTAGTATCAATGCCCCTTTATCCAATTCTGCAAAGTTTCTTCCCCAACTTGCTGTGTCCTGAACGACTGGATTTCATTCGGTCATCAGCTTACACGGTTGGTTGAATGGTTGGTCAATTGCAAGCTGTTCATCTGAGAGACTGAAACAAAACCATTTGGATTTGCGGTTGCAGTCTTGCAGAGATCACAGAATGTTGATCTTTCAGGATTAGAAACAAAGTGCAGCACAAATATGGTACGAGTATATATTCTGATGATCAGAATCAGCACACACGGTTGGTTGAATGATTGGTCAATTGCAAGCTGATCATCTGGGAGACTGAAACAAACTGTTTAGTTTGCAGTTGCAGTCCTGCAGAAATCAAAGCAAGTGCAGCACAGTATCAGGCTTCATATGACATGAATATATGATGATCAGAGGTTCAGAATCGAAATCCTCGTCTGAAATTTACAATTTCTGCATTCCTTCACTAGTTTCAACAACATTTTTTTTTTGCTTGCTCTTCAGCACAAAGATTGAACAGCAATACACACTAACCCAACAAAAAGTTAGTTTTTACAAGCAAATGTACACTTCACAGGATCAAAGGCAGCAGCAGCAGCACATAAAAATCAAAGAATGGTAGAGTACAGAAAGGGGAAAAAGAGATTTTTTTTTTATCATCCTCCTAATTAAATCAAATCAACAGCCAACTACCATCCCTCCACGGAAGGAAACCTCAGAAGGAATGGTGGTGAGGCGGCGCGCCGAGGCGGACGCCGCCGCCGCCGCCGCGGCGCTGGCGGTGGCGCTGCTGTTGCTGCGCGTGCTGTGCTCCATGATGCGCACCACCTCGCCGCGGCTGGCCACCACGCGGTGGAACACGGCGCGCACCTGCCGCTCCAGCGGCGCGAGGCCCTCCTCCAGAGCCCGGCACGCGGCGGCGAGCGCCTCGGCGCGCTCGACCACGTCGCGCGCGCGCTCATCGCTCGCGGCCATCACCAGCTGCTCTTCCTCCTCCTCCTCCGCGACTTCCTCGAGGAGACTGCTCAGCTCCCGCGCGGCGCGCTCCACGGCCTGCATCTCGGCAGGAGCCCCGTCGCCGCCGCTGACCCTGACGACGACCCCTTCTTGTCCTTTTTCCTCCACTCGTCGGCGATCCGCTCCTGGAGAGCACACATCGGGGCCGCCCACTGCACCTGCTTCGGCGGCGCCACCGGTGGGTTGGTGGCCGCGGACGACCGGTCCTGGCACGGCACCGCCGCGACCAACGCCCACATGGAGAAGACGAGCACCGAGCTCATGGTGTAGAGCGCCAGCCCCAGCCCGCAACCCGCGCCGGGGGAGGCGGACGTGGCGGACTGCGGCGGCGGCGCGAGGTGCGCCGCCATGGCGTGGACGTGGCGGCCGGAGGACCAGTTCCTGGAGACGCTGAAGGACAGCGCGCGCGCGGGCCGGCCCTGCACGAGGGGGACGGCGCGGCGGCGAGCTTGGCGGCGTCGGGGAACAGCCTGGAGATGGCCCGGCGCGCGCGCCGAAGTGGGCGCGTGCAGCGGCGGGGCGAGGAGGCAGGAGGCGGCGGTGAGCGCGGCGCGGTGCGAGCCCCGGAGCGAGGCGAGCGTGAGGGAGACGGCGTTGAGTATGTCGAGCGTCTTGACGGTGCGGTCGAGGAGGTCAGCGGCGAGGCGGTCGGCGGGCGGCCTGGAGAGCGCGGCGGCGACGGGGCCGACCCCGAGAACCTCGCGGAAGGCGTCGTCGGAGGAGAGCACCGCGTCGAGCAGCTTGGAGAGGAAGGCGAGGGAGAGGAGCGGCGGGTGATGGGAGAGGGCGGCGAGGCGGTCGGCGACGTGGGCCTGGAGGGTGTGGAGGACCTGCAGCTCGTCGTCCTGCGCGCGGGTCAAAGGAGGCGACGGCGGTGGCGCTGCGGCGGAAGCTGAGGAGGCCGAGGAACCCATCCCGGTGGGCGGCGGCGGCGGGTCGGCGGCGGCCATCGTCGTCGGGGGCTTCAGCTTCGGGGCTGTGCGTGGGCTTGGGCTTGGGCCTGGGCCTGGGCCTTGGTGGTGGTCGTCGTCGTCGAGGTGGAGGAGGAAACAATGGTGGTGGGTGAAGCGGGCGGTGGTGGCGCGCGCCCTCATATACGCACGCGCGCCGGCTCCGACCACGTCTCGCGCGCAAGAGCTACGTTTGACTGCCAGTGGGGCCATGGGTTAGGTGGGGCCCACGTGTCAGTGGGGGTGGAGAGGAAGAAGAGGTGGTGCGCTGCGCGGAGAGGAATGGGAAGATGGACTGGTTCTTGGAGCTGACTTGGTTGCCTCCACTAACTGTGTGGACCTGGTGTACAGCACCCAGTAATCCTTCTTTTTTCATTTTCTAAATACTATTTTTGTTGCGTATTAGTTATTTTCATGTATATTCTGTGTGAGTTTTTTTTTCCTGGCTAGGTGCGTGAAATTATCGGTGTTTTTTTTAACAGAGATATCGCTTCTTATCAACACTGTTCTATCTCCATTCTAAAATATTTATGGTTTTGAGTTTTTGTTCTAACGTTTAACCATTTGTTTTATTGAAATGATTATAAATTATTATTTATTTTGTTTGTGACTTGCTTTATTATCAAAAGTATTTTAAGTATGACTTATCTTTTTTTTATATTTTGCACTAACTTTTTAAAAAAGATAGATGGTCAAATGTTGTAATAAAAGGTCAAAACAACATCTAATTTGGGACAAATGAGTAATGTTTAGAACCAGTGGTATTTGTTGTTTTTTATTTTAGTTGCAGCTGGCAGCTTAGGACAAATTGTACCTTGAAGGCTTGATGGCTGGCAGGGAATGAAAAAGTCATGAGCTCTTAAAGGCTTAAAGCATGACAGGGCAGGGCAGGCCAGATGGAGTTAATTAAAAAAACAGATACGGTAGTGATAGAATCATACTAGTAGAAATTAGAAAAGACGCATGCAAAGCTTGTATTATGTGGCAGTGAGAAGCCAAACGCATAGGACACACCACCAACACAGCACAGGTATGTAAACACAACGACAAATGCTCCATTTTAGTAAGGCGAGCAGGATCTTAAGGCCATGTTTAGATGGGACTAAAACTTTTAAGTCCTATCACATCGGATGTTTGAATATTAATTATAAATATTAAACGTAGACTATTAATAAAACCATTAATCTTGGACTAATTCGCGAGACGAATCTATTGAGCCTAACTAATCCATGATTAGCCTATGTGATGCTACAGTAAATATTCTCTAATTATGGATTAATTAGGCTTAAAAAATTTATCTCGTGAATTAGCTTTTATTTATGTAATTAGTTTTGTAAGTAGTCTATATTTAATACTTTAAATTAGTGTCTAAAGACAGGGACTAAAGTTAAGTCCCTGTATCCAAACACCACCTAATTCATCTTACAAAGAAAAAAAAAAAGGAATAAGACAGTGTCATGCCACTACAAAACACTAGTACTAAAATAAAACATTAGCACCAATCACTTCTCTCCCTTTTGATCTCTTCTCTGAAGTAGTAAATAACTAGTGTAGTTTGACCAGGTCTATTTTGACGCGAGAACACATCCACCGTCGATCTCTCTGCCCACGTGTCGTCCCAGGATGATCTGCGCCGCTGAATAGTAAGTACTACTCAGGACAGTGACCCTGCACTTATAATTCACTAAACGAAAAGGAAAATTAAAACCAATAATGATTAGAAGATACGAGAAATACTCAAGCTAATTAAGCTTGGACTGTTCTCAAAAAAAAAAAAAGAAGCTTGGACCACGTCAGATGAGAGCCAGCCGAGCGTCGCGTTATGTGCTGCATGCTTGCATAGACCAAGTCTCCTAGCTAGCTAATTCTTCATTTAACTTAAATTTGTTGTAATTTTCACAATACATATGCAAACTAACTATCTACTACTAATAATTAAAACGAGCTTGATTGTTACTAGTGTATATTCAATTTATAGTACATAGTAATTAGCTTGCAGTTGCACTTTCTGTAATTAATAAGAATGTTAATTAACACACTGGGCGATCAGCTGCAGCTAGCTAGCTAGCTAGACCAAGTCACTTGCAAGCTAGTAGCTTGTGTACTTCTCAGTTTCAATTCAAGTCATGGATATAATTAACAACACATGTAACACGGATTAGTAGCAAGCAAGCAAGCTATCTACTAGCAGGCATCATTAATTTCTTCTTCAGGGAAGGCAGGCTGCCTCAGATCATACCAGGTCAGCCAATCAACGGCCTTGCATACATATATCAGATAAATATCCATGTGATCAGCTAGCTTGTGGTTTCAAATGACACAAAGAATTTAACTCACGTGTTCATCAAGAGAATTCAGTTTATACATTCCAACAAAATTCATCCAGATGCGTATGTGCTTTCACTTCACTCGACGAGCCGGCCGGCTGCTGCTATTTCGATAGTGATGTTTCGAAACAGAGCAACCTCTCATGACTCATCAGATTCATGATATTTTCTTTTTCAATAATACAAGAAGAAGTAATTAAGCTGATGATAAAAAAAGATGAACACTTACACGTGTCTATGCATGTATGAACTCAGGTGACTGTCAATTCGACCTCGTTGATTTATTCCATCTTATACCATACATACATTAGCTCTGATTGAACATATGATGATGAGTTCCATGAATCAATAGATCAATATATATCGATCGCTAAAACGAAAACAACAAGCTAATGACCAGGAGAAAATTAAATTATATAAGCAAGTGAATAATCAATTAATCGTGATATCCCTAGGTAGCTAAGGTAGTAATTAATTGTAATCTTTGTCAAATTGAGACAGATGCTGCTGCAGTAATAGACACGTCTTTTACCAAGAACCAGCCTTGCATGCATACACATCACAATACATCACCATCTCCTGGGATGATCGATGTATACGTACGCACTCACCACCACTAATTTCAGATAGGTAAAGATGGAGTGGTACTTCCTACTCGGTTTCATGTTATAAGATGCTTTAATTTTCTCTAAGTTAATTTTTCTAAGTTTAATGAGTTTATGAAAATATAATAATTCTTACAACACCAAATTAGATCCATTAAATATAACACTTAATATATTTGATAGTATCTTTGTTTGGTATAAAAAATATTATTGTGTTTTTATATAAATTTAATTGAATATAAAGAAGTTTGACTTAAAAAAATCGAATCAAAGTGTAGTACAAGAGAGAGAGAGAGAGTAGTATGATCTTATTATGGTTGATTCGTGTGTATGGACGGTCAGGATCGAGTTATATATATCCGGCCGGGTGGCTGCATTCTGGCCATATGGACGTCACAGTCACGGCCGTCGCCTCTGATCCGGGTCAAGCAGAATAATAAGAGGCGAAATGCAGCTGGTCAGCCCCAGATGCAAAACTATACTGGTTAATTATATCCAAGTGAAAACTATACTAGCTGATTAATTATAATTAGTCAGTCTCCCATGTAACTGGTTAATCAACACGCGCTCTCGCCGTCCATGTTAATTACCGCAGTGATAACAACGGGACGATGGATTGCTACATGTTAGTAGGACTTACTGTACTAGCTAGCTACTGGAGCAAGTCCCAAAATAAGTTTATTTTACACCCATATCAGATATACCAATACAAAACCAAAGAAAACTATAATATCTTATTTTTATCAAATTTAACACTTTATCTTTTCCTTTTTTTTTGCGAGGACACACTTTATCTTTTCCTAATACAACTATTCGAAAAAAGAAGGGCGAGGCCCGAGCATAGGCACGGCGACAGAGAGGAGACTACTCCCTCAGTCCCATGAAACGTGATTCCTAGAAGCCCGATGTAACTTTAGCAGCAGTAGCAAAAGATTAGCATGTCCTCACCAAAGTACAAAATACAACCATTAATTAACAGTAAAAAAAAAAAGACAAGCAAGATGGGTGTTTTGTAGAGAAAATCAACCGATCGACGGAACGGCAACACGACGATCGTGCAAGGAAAGGAATTGGAGGAGGAAGGGTCCGGCCGCAGTCAAGTCGGCGCGCGGGATAAGATGGAGACATTATCTGGACGCTGGCTAATTTGGGATATCTTATCCGGACTCTCACTGAGGCTCAGAATTAATGTTCATCTATCTATCAATCCCTAATTATATTATGTTATATGCCTAAGTATTATCGTCGTTAATCCCTTCGATTGTCCATGGGCATTTTACAAGAGGCACACGGAGCAAGCGGCAATCTAAGGCATCAAGCAGGAAATAGTCCCGGAACATCACGATGGTTTCAAGCTTTCATTCCTTAGCTTCCATCAAGTAATATATACGCATGTAATTATTAGATGAGATAATAAAATATATCATTGTAGTACATTAGATATTTGTTCTCTGCTAGACATCAGCTTTCTCATCACCATGTACAAATTTCCGAGACAGATCTAAACTTCAGTCCTTTTCCATCACGTCAACATGTCATACACACACAACTTTTCAGTCACATCATCTCATCAATCATCTCCAATTTCAACCAAAATCCAAACTTTGCGCTGAACTAAATACAGCCATACTTCAACGGCCATCTGACTGACTCCACAGTACAATTGCTTTGAGCCTTTAACGACCATGAAATGCCCATTGTACACAAGGTAATACAAAGTTACAAACTAGCACAAGTGATTATTACTCGTCGGCTAGCAAGCAAAAAAAAGATCATCAAGGATGCACCCCCCATCCATCTCTGCTATCAAATCAAGGGTAAACTCCATACAACTCAATGATGAAGTAACAAAATCAACCATCCTGTAGTTAAAGCTGTCGTCTCCAATATTGATGGTACAGAGCTGAACAGATAACCAGCTCCACAAACCGGACGGTTTCTAAACTACAAACATGCCTTCACTCAGCATATATGACTTATGGTACAGAGCTGAACAGAATACTTCACTCAGCATAAACAAACCCGTTTCTAAACTACAAACATGCCTCCGCAGAAATCATGCATATTGGACTCCAGCACATGGTCTTGTGCAGGCTAATTTTGGCGATTTTCCTCTGCAGGTTAACTAACACTTGGGGCAGACGCCTCCTCTCCCCCTTCATCCTTTGTCCTGGTAGAATGCAAGATTATTGTCATTGCAGCATCCAATCACATCAAGATAAATATATATCATTCTACCCAACCAAAGGTTTGAAAACCTAGCCTGATTAATCATGGAAAGAGGGTGTCAGAACCAGGAAATATGTTTCGTTTACGTAAAAAATGGTGAATTTTGGAGAGCAAACTTGTCTAATATTTAAGCAGATCCTGCTTTTCAACAGCACTAGAGGTACAGAACTTGTTCTTTCAGAAGAGCAATCTTATTGTACCAGAAATGTTTTGTGGGCAAACAGTTTTTGGCCTGCAGAATAATGGGACGTTGCATTGAATTTCCCTTGAAACAGTTTTGATACATGGAAGTGGAACCGCAGTACACAGAAATACTAACACAGCACTAACTGTATTCAGACAAAAGCAACCTTGCAACAAGAATCTTGGGTAGCATTGCAGTAGGAAAGCAGAATAGAAAAACACCAGTGCAGCTTGCAGCGTTACCTTATGCCCTTAAGTAAGGTGTGCAAGTGGGCATGTAAAAGTTGCAGCATTGATGCTGCTTACTTTGGAAGCTTAAGCAGCACACATAAACCGAGTAAACTAAGAGATGACAAAAAAAAGTATGATACTTGAATACTTCACTCAGCATAATCAAACTGAATCAGTACCCATGGAAAATTGTTACAATCGACAGAAATGTATGTCTTTTTGGTTCTCTCTGTGTGTGTGTGTGGTTTGTGGGGGGTCATAGAAATATATTCTGTAACAAGACCTAAGTTGATACAATATGCAGAGTTGTTCCCACTAACCTTTCATTGCAACTTTTGCCTGTGATATCGTCAATGGCTTGATCAAGTGCATATAGAGCTATCTTCTTAACCTGTGATGCATATTCACAGGGTTCAATTAGATATGAATGTCAAAAGGGAGAAACTATAAACATAGTGCTAGAGCTATCACAATTGTCAAATTATTCAAATATATGCGCAGAAGAGTATGGAACTGCGGATAAAAGGATTAGCTAACCTCTAGTTATG
>CM020179.1:376311-391324 GCA_009805545.1 Oryza longistaminata
GACAGTTCGAACCGAAGGATTGAAACCGCCAAATTTTATTAAAAGAGAAAAGGGTGTATAATTGTTATACAGATCGACATTATAAGCTGTGTAAGGCAAATGACAAACCAAACACGTCATCAAGCCGAACAAGAAAAAGGGAAAACAGAACAGGGGCAAAACTAATCCCATTGCCAAAAAAAAATTCCTTGCTTCCTTCTAATGATCATATGTGATTTTCCCTTACAGTAGCAACCATTGCTCAGCTATTCGACAATTAGAAAGCAAAGTGTTGTAAAATTTGGCACAATGTAGATGAATATTTGCTTCCTAGCCAGTTAGCACAGCAACAAATTCCCAAAGGTTGAAATGTTTTTGACGGAGTGATGCACTGCAACAGATATTCCAAATAGATTTCGCTCTAACACAATTAAATTATTCAACTAGTTCCATCTCATTGCGGCGCTGCCTGATGTGTTGTTCATTGTATCTCAAATCAATACTTGCAGGCAGAGCAGAAAAAAAATATCATTTGCGCATCCAAGATCCAATGGCTTATTATTATTAATTGCTCACATCACATCCGGTGGGCTGCATGATCCAGCCACATATATATGTACTCCACTATAAAGGGAGTAAGGAGATTGAGATTGGTACTGCAGTGCAGGTACTACATATATAGGACGCGAGCAAAATGATGCAATATATATAGATGGATGAATGATGATCATGGCATGTCGCGCGTGATCGTGATGTGATCAGTGGCGGCGACGGGGAGGTGAGTTGGAGAGGGCGGCGGCTGGTCGTCCGTCCTCGTGGCAGCAGGCGCAACGCATGCCCGCCGGAGGAGGTTGCACTTGCCGCAGGAAGCGAGCTGCTTGAGCAGGCGCTGCATTGCCTCTTGTAGCACCCCCCGACTTTGTAAGATTGGTAGTTCACGTTCTCCGCCTTCCGCCGCCCACTGCATCATCGCACCATCTGCATTTCCATTCCAAATCCCACATATTTCTTTTCATTTCAGCTAGCTATAGCTGTGCATTTGCAATTAATAGTAACAATAATAGTGATTTTCCATCTCTTATTTTATTGCTGCAATGTATATCAGTTACTATGCATTTCATGCTAACTTGATAACTGAAACTAGATAGTTAAGCATTGAGCAGGCTAACTGGAAACTAATAGTTATAGCACTGAAACCTAGCTACTAGCTAATTAGTAAGTAGTAATTAGATGACTCACGCGAGGGATGAGGACGGTCACTAGGAACAGCGCCACCACTGGTTCATCATCTTCACGAATCATCCTCTCGTACGCCTCAGGTGCTACTGCATCAGCTGCTCAGCCTCTTTATAACTCTCGTTGGCAAGCCTGCAGAGGACTAGCTTTTGACATTTGCAGCGCGCAAATTATGCCAGCATAGTTAATTAACAATCGTTCTTGCTGGGGGTAGCTAGCTGTCGTCTCCTCGATCGTGCTTGCTGTGCAAGTTAATTACTTTTATTAGGAGTTTCTGATTATCCAGCATTAGCCTGCTTTTAAGTAATGGCGATAATAACTATTATCTAACTATCTTGAGATCGAGACATGCATCCAGTTCGCTCACCATGATATCTCTTGTAAATTCGATCTGGTAAGGTCACAAGTCATTGCTCTTAATCTGCTCAAGAGTCAACATGGCTAGCTCTTAATCTTTCAGCTCGATTATGTCACGAACAATCAAGGCACTTATCTGCCTATTACCGAGACCTGATATGTGATTAGATGGAACAAATTATTTGAATGTCGGTGTTCGATGCACAACATTTTGGAGATTGATGCGTGCGATTTCGAAGCTGTGGACATGAATTTGTGAAGACCCAAGAAATGACAACTCATCACAACAAACCAACACCGCCCAGGCAGATCACATTTCACGGGGAGCATGAGTAAATAAATTTCAAGTCCCGTTCTTTCAGAGTACTGTCCGAATGTGGTATATTAAGGGGAGCTCCCAATGGCTTTCTCAGTGTTCTTTCCAAAAGAGTCATGTCCGATGTGGTAATTAATAGGGGAGCTCCATGGCTTTCCTAGAGTTTCTCAGAGAAACTGAACACCTAAAAACTGCCCAATGTGAAACGGCAACAGCCAAAAGATTCAGAGATTTGAGGTTAGTCGCCACCGGCCACTCAACGAAGCTTCGTCTTCCATGGGCAACTTACGTTTGTTTAGTTCTTGCTTTGGAAAAATATAAGATTACCAAGTATTTTTTGAGAAGAAATCGAAATGCAATGAGCACAGGTTCAAAGTCCGAGTAGTTGCTGACAATAATTGCAATACTTCTTGTCGCATACATGCGCACGGCTCAATACTCGTTTATAACACAGGACCTTTGATCAATTTATTCATCCATTTTTTTAACCCAGGATTGTCCTTGGAAGCAGCCAATAACAGCCAGGTCAAACGGGAGAAAAATGATTACCATCAATCAAGCCGAGTTTATGACCCTACAAAAGTTGAATTTGCTTTGCGCTCTTAGTCAAAACAAACTCTCTCGAATGACTAGTTTCAGCTACACTGCCCGTTGGGGAGCCCCGTGAGAATCGATCAATGCTAGGCTTTCGTCAGTGACAGACTTTTGGGCCAGCTCCAAGTCCCTACAGACTTGAAGTAGCTTCACATCTCCCTTGAATTCTGGCTCGGCATCTTTCGTCTCTGCAGGAGCTGGGAGGGCCTCCACATCTTCTATCGATTTCAGTCCAGCGTCGCTTAGAATCGACTTTGTCGCCAACGCATGTTAGCTGCATCATTTTGTGTTTGTCAAATAGATTCTTGATAGATTGGTGATGTCATACTCAGACATATTAAGCACCTGCTGAGATCATTCTTGAGGAGGAAATAATATCAAGGCTTCTGAAGGAGAAGGGTTGCATTTTTGCGGTTCCGGTGCGATTTAGGACAGCATTGGGCCCAGCATCGAAGTGTAGCAACTGCCATCAAAACAATCTTGTAAATGAGAAGAGTTTGATAGCACAACTGTTTACTAGCTTTCATACTCGTTATAATTTAAGTTATATTAAATCCATCAACCACAGCAGCACCAATTATTTTGGCAGTATACGAAGAAAAATGCTACTAGAAAACATAACAGTACAAATAGTCCTAGACAGGATTTTCAATGGAAAGAACTTCCTTATCAACAAAGCCATATTATGTACAGCCAGATTTTCTTGTGCTTTCTTGGGCTTTTTTCCATCATTACAAAGTAATAAATTGGTATAACTATATCCAATATATAGTACAAAGTTTAAGGATCCTCATAGCATTAAACACCAATGGACCGAATGACAATTAGAGAATTTGCCGGGTCGGCCGTAGGAACGGCGGACCGAATTTCATTAAGATTTTGAGGAGGAAAAATTACAATTTTGCTTACAACACACAGGAGGTGTTGAGATGGGACAAAGGTTAGCCTCGCCCAGTAAGCCCTGAATAAAAACAACACAAAACAAGGAAAATGTGCTACACTATTGTTTGTCCCATCTTCAACAAGTTAAAAAGGTATGGAAAATGGGTCTTAGAGTCATGACATTTGCTGTTTCTAGCAAGAATCATTGATCAATGTGATTTCATACACGTTTTGGCTAGTGCGGTACACAATTGTTTGTGCCACCAATGAGCTTTATTGGTCCATTATACCTTTGTTATGAACTCAGCATGTAACCAACCCATTTCATGGCATGGACATCCATAAACTGCGACAGTTTATTACGAAAAAAAAGAGAAAAGGGAGAGTATACCTGTGGGGTTCCTCTGACTGTTCCACTTCCCCAGAGGCCTAAATTATACTGTGATTAATTCAGAAGCAATGTAAAGCTGATGTTCATTAGCAACAGAAGCACTGCTAAATAAAAGATCACCTGTGTGATGTATCGTTCATATAGAAGATGGGAGGGCTCGTGTCCAAACATACAGCAGAAATTGGTTGCTATCTGCACACAGTTAACCTGGCAAAGACTCAAATTACGAGACTTGATAGCTCTTCCATTTTCAACACCCGTTCTGGAACTACGGTCTGCAATACAAGAACAAGCATTTCAACGGACATTAGAAAAAAAAAGGTAACAGCTAAATTGACAGAAAAGCTCAATTAATGTTTTACTGCAGTATAACTGCCCAACTCTACTTCCTCTATGATCATGAGAAATTTAATCACAAATTTTAAACGGTCAAACAAAGTACAGTCAAACAGTCACCTGGGCCTGTATTGAAGAAGGGACTTGTTGTTCAACACTGTCTCGCATCCCACTAGTGCTACTTGTTTCCTTCTGCTTTGAACTGACTATTTACCAGGAAGATTCAATTATAAGGTGTCAGAAATGACATAATTAGTAATGTTGTTTAAAAGCTGATAAAATACTAGAGTTACTATCCGATTCAAACTTTACTGGTTGTGAAGCCACAAACACCAGGAGACAGGAGTAGTAATGCTACAACAGATTATATCACAGTAAGAGGTATGTTAAATGGCACATCACATACACGCTATGATAATAAAAGATCATTCCAGTGTGCCTCATCAGCAAGTTGTACAGCTATGCTGTCGCTTCCATCATTATTCTGTAAGAACAGTATTAAAATTTATCATTACTCGCTAGAAAGGATATGCGATAAATTCACCAAGGCTGTTCCTCTGTCATAGCATCAGATAACTCACTTTTCCCATACACCATTTCACGAATCCCCCATATATACTGCGGCATGCACTTCAGACCTTGCCTGCAATTTGAATTTGTCAGTTATACAGAAGGAGAAAAGGAGCAGTTTCCTTAGCATATTGATCAGTAAAGATGGAGTACAAGCAACAAAATACCTTGCTATGGAGAAAGTTCACCATAATCTTCTTTCACATTCATTAGCTTTCCAAGGGTGAAAACTACAAAAGCCAATCAGGTGATAAATATGTGCTTACATTCACCCTATTTAATTTTTTTTAAAAAAAAATCCAATAAGATGATTGAACCATTGTCTGTCTTGGGTGCATTATAAAATTTGAAAATATTTTAGACAAAAGAAGTAGGGAAATATAATTGATATCAGAAGTAAGAGACTTTACCAAAACAAGCCAAAGCCAGCAGCCGAAGAGGCCAAACCAGCAGCAGTGGGGAATTGTTGTATGATGCAATGTGTACATGATTCTTCCCCCAGTCCTCTTTCTTGATCCTGATCCCTTCTTCTCATCCTCGACATCTTGAGCACGCTTCCGGATCTCCTCAGGCAGCTCTGAAACCTCCCTCCTGACAAGGAGATCTCCTGCACAATTCCAAACCAAAAGCCAGCTTAAGACATAGTTATACCATTTAAAAAAGTAAGGATCATCCCTTAAGGTCTAGCGTGGTGGTAGATCACGACTTTTAAGTTTCACACAGTGTAAATCTATACGATTTGACAGTTTGTAGTTAGATAGGAATCAGTGACTGTAACAGAAACAAGGCTAGAAACACATACTAGATGCTAGTGCCTATGAAATCAGAAATGTGATTCTTTTTAATAATAAAGAATGAAAATTAGAGCTCCTCTGCCTGTAGAATTTGTAGATGGGAAGAACACTGAAACAGACTGCCATTATTCAGATCTAAGCAGGCAGTTGTCATCAGTTTGATGAACAGAGTCCCATTATTCGAGGGGACAACAAAGCATAGCATCAATGCGAAGCACGACAACAAAAAAAAGTAGGAAGCAGAGAGCAGAGAGAGTGGAGGAGGACCTTGCGTTGAGCCTACATCCGGTTCGGAGGGGAAGGAAGGGCTGACGGCGACGGTGGTGGTGGCGGAAGAGGTGGTCGGGGTCGAGGGTGACGCTGATGCTGTCGTTGACGGGGAGGATGAGCGCCTCGTCCCTCTTCCCCAGTACTTGATGACGGCGGATGTTGGTGGGAGATCGGCGGTGGCCATGAGCACCCACTGCCCTCCTCCCGCCGCCGCCATGGAAGGAGACCGATCTGCTGCCGCCAGAAGAGCGAGCAACGCGCGTCAGGGATTCGGACCAGCAACCTCAACTAGATACCAGTCCAGGCAGCTTACCGAACGGAAGCAACGACGGTGAGCGGGCGCGGTCGCCGGCGGCGGAGGCGGGAGGGCGGGAGATCGGAGACGGCGGGGCGGAGACACCGAGGAAGACGAGAGTGAGACGATCTTGATGCTAAATCCAAACGGCTTCGATTTATCTATCCCCTCCTAGTTTATTTTTTTTTCACAAAAACCCTTCACTCGGATCGCTATCGCAGCCAGCATCTTTTGTTTTTCTTTTTTTTTTGCACAAAGACCCCCTGAATATAATTAAATACTCATCCATCCAAAATATTTGATGCCGTTGACTTTTTAAAAATGTTTGACGTTCGTCTAATTATTAATTTTTTCCTATCATTTGATTTATTGTTAAATATATTTTTATGTATACATATAGTTTTATACATTTTACAAATTTTTTGGAATAAGACGAACGGTCAAACATGTTTAAAAAAGTCAACGGCGTCAAACATTCGGAAAAGGAGGGAGTATATTATTAAGGCTCGGCTACTTCTAAGTCCAAGCTTTGCGATCGGCGGCGATCAAGCGCACCATGCTTCCCCGCCCCCGTCACTTTTGACACCTCATGGTTCCAATTTGACATCCGATCATGATCCCTTCTCTCACATTGTTTGTTCAATAGAGAGGCTGTGCTGTGGAAGTGTGGATCAAGCTGTTTATCAGATCTGTCCTTTCTTTCAAGATACCAAAATTGATTATGCCACCGGGAAAGGATGCGGGCGCGTTCCCGGTCGCCGCCCCGCGACGACGACGACCTCCAACGCTGTCTTTTGCCCATTTTGTGAACCTGAATGAGGAGATACTTGTCATATTGCTCTTTCTGTGAATGGCTTGTCATAAGCTGCTGATCCTTCCTGCAGCATCTACCAAGTGAAATCTGCATGCACAAGTTGAGATCAACATCGATAAGATGAGATGAGATTGAGATGCACAATGAAATCTGCATGCACAAGTTGAGATGCAGGATTCCTATTGGATTTTAGAGAGAGACAGATAATTTACAGGGGGGTGGATTAGCTGATTCTTCTCATACTTCCTGGTGAAAACTGGAAAGCTTGGAGCTTTCGGCCTGATTTGATCCGGTCAGTTCTACTGCTTGACAAACAGTGGAGAATCTATTCCTTCCAGCCATATACATCCAATTTCTTGACAATCTGGACCGGACGATCCATCAGAAAAAATTAATTCAGAATGCAATTTGGAGTGCAGCAGCTTTTTTGGCTGGCACATCGGTGTAGTGCATCTATATGTGACCTTGCAACTGTGCAAGGGTCAAACAGCACGGCCACAAGTACTTTGTTGATGAATGAGTTATTACCACATGACTTCGTCAATGCTAGCCAGCAAGTGATGGAAGGAAATATGGATGGATGATAAGGCTCCAGGGCTCATAAATACTGAGACTGAACATTGCTCATTACAGTCTTCAGATGTAAAGCAGTGTTGTTCTTCTTCTCTATTCTGCTCAAGGCAGCTGCATCCAGATCACTCTATGATGAGACCACGAGGATCATCTGCTGGAAGAAAACAAAGATTTGCACATTGACTATGCACTGCTGTAATTGTTGAATGAACAGTTGCTGATATGATCCTGTCAAGAAGCAAAAACAAGATACTAATTGCCCTCATAGACATATATAGTGGACGTGCACTAGTGTTCTGATACACAAATCCTTTGGCCACTGGAGTCAACTTTTGATCATAAGGATAACATAAGTAAGAAGATTCTATTTCCTACAGAGCAGCAGCAGCTAAGCACACACATCCTTTTTTCCTTTCCAGAAAGGATATAATGATGGATTAGAATATTCAGAGACAGTAGTACAGCTTCAGGATTGCTGCAAGATTAGTCATAAAATAATACTAGTAGTAGTATCATCTTACTACCATCCATGGGGTTCAGGACAAATTAGTTGAACTAGGAGTACATACAGCTGATACAGTTGTGCAGTGAAGCGGTGACAATTGTCAATTGACAAAGTGCCAAGTCTCACAGCTAATCCCCAGCTCAGCTGCCTGCTGCCCCCTTGATGGCCTGCACATCTCTGCCCATTGAAATCTTTGGTCAGCACCATCCTCTGGCTGTCAAGAGTTAGGTGCAGCCCGATTTGAGTCAACCCTTTGATTGCATCAAGCAAAGGTATACTAGTATCAATGCCCCTTTATCCAATTCTGCAAAGTTTCTTCCCCAACTTGCTGTGTCCTGAACGACTGGATTTCATTCGGTCATCAGCTTACACGGTTGGTTGAATGGTTGGTCAATTGCAAGCTGTTCATCTGAGAGACTGAAACAAAACCATTTGGATTTGCGGTTGCAGTCTTGCAGAGATCACAGAATGTTGATCTTTCAGGATTAGAAACAAAGTGCAGCACAAATATGGTACGAGTATATATTCTGATGATCAGAATCAGCACACACGGTTGGTTGAATGATGGTCAATTGCAAGCTGATCATCTGGGAGACTGAAACAAACTGTTTAGTTTGCAGTTGCAGTCCTGCAGAAATCAAAGCAAGTGCAGCACAGTATCAGGCTTCATATGACATGAATATATGATGATCAGAGGTTCAGAATCGAAATCCTCGTCTGAAATTTACAATTTCTGCATTCCTTCACTAGTTTCAACAACATTTTTTTTTGCTTGCTCTTCAGCACAAAGATTGAACAGAATACACACTAACCAACAAAAATTAGTTTTTACAAGCAAATGTACACTTCACAGGATCAAAGGCAGCAGCAGCAGCACATAAAAATCAAAGATGGTAGAGTACAGAAAGGGGAAAAGAAGATTTTTTTTTATCATCCTCCTAATTAAATCAAATCAACAGCCAACTACCATCCCTCCACGGAAGGAAACCTCAGAAGGAATGGTGGTGAGGCGGCGCGCCGGAGCCGGACGCCGCCGCCGCCGCCGCGGCGCTGGCGGTGGCGCTGCTGTTGCTGCGCGTGCTGTGCTCCATGATGCGCACCACCTCGCCGCGGCTGGCCACCACGCGGTGGAACACGGCGCGCACCTGCCGCTCAGCGGCGCGAGGCCCTCCTCCAGAGCCCGGCACGCGGCGGCGAGCGCCTCGGCGCGCTCGACCACGTCGCGGCGCGCGCTCATCGCTCGCGCCCATCACCAGCTGCTCTTCCTCCTCCTCCTCCGCGACTTCCTCGAGGAGACTGCTCAGCTCCCGCGCGGCGCGCTCCACGGCCTGCATCTCGGCCAGGAGCCCCGTCGCCGCCGCTGACCCTGACGACGACCCTTCTTGTCCTTTTTCCTCCACTCGTCGGCGATCCGCTCCTGGAGAGCACACATCGGGGCCGCCCACTGCACCTGCTTCGGCGGCGCCACCGGTGGGTTGTGGCCGCGGACACCGGTCCTGGCACGGCACCGCCGCGACCAACGCCACATGGAGAAGACGAGCACCGAGCTCATGGTGTAGAGCGCCAGCCCCAGCCCGCAACCCGCGCCGGGGGAGGCGGACGTGGGCGACTGCGGCGGCGGCGCGAGGTGCGCCGCCATGGCGTGGACGTGCGGCCGGAGGACCAGTTCCTGGAGACGCTGAAGGACAGCGCGCGCGCGGGCCGGCCCTGCACGAGGGGGACGGCGCGGCGGCGAGCTTGGCGGCGTCGGGAACAGCCTGGAGATGGCCCGGCGCGCCGGGCGAAGTGGGCGCGGTGCAGCGGCGGGGCGAGGAGGCAGGAGGCGGCGGTGAGCGCGGCGCGGTGCGAGCCCCGGAGCAGGGCGAGCGTGAGGGAGACGGCGTTGAGTATGTCGAGCGTCTTGACGGTGCGGTCGAGGAGGTCAGCGGCGAGGCGGTCGGCGGGCGGCCTGGAGAGCGCGGCGGCGACGGGGCCGACCCGAGAACCTCGCGGAAGGCGTCGTCGGAGGAGAGCACCGCGTCGAGCAGCTTGGAGAGGAAGGCGAGGGAGAGGACCGGCGGGTGATGGGAGAGGGCGGCGAGGCGGTCGGCGACGTGGGCCTGGAGGGTGTGGAGGACCTGCAGCTCGTCGTCCTGCGCGGGGTCAAAGGAGGCGACGGCGGTGGCGCTGCGGCGGAAGCTGAGGAGGCCGAGGAAGCCCATCCCGGTGGGCGGCGGCGGCGGGTCGGCGGCGGCCATCGTCGTCGGGGGGCTTCAGCTTCGGGGCTGTGCGTGGGCTTGGGCTTGAGCCTGGGCCTGGGCCTTGGTGGTGGTCGTCGTCGTCGAGGTGGAGGAGGAAACAATGGTGGTGGGTGAAGCGGGCGGTGGTGGCGCGCGCCCTCATATACGCGCGCGCGCCGGCTCCGACCACGTCTCGCGCGCAAGAGCTACGTTTGACTGCCAGGTGGGGCCATGGGTTAGGTGGGGCCCACGTGTCAGTGGGGGTGGAGAGGAAGAAGTGCGCTGCGCGGAGAGGAATGGGAAAGGTGGACTGGTTCTTGGAGCTGACTTGGTTGCCTCCCACTAACTGTGTGGACCTGGTGTACAGCACCCAGTAATCCCTTTTTTTTTCATTTTCTAAATACTATTTTGTTGCGTATTAGTTATTTTCATGTATATTCTGTGTGAGTTTTTTTTCCCTGGCTAGGTGCGTGAAATTATCGGTGTTTTTTTTAACAGAGATATCGCTTCTTATCAACACTGTTCTATCTCCATTCTAAAATATTTATGGTTTTGAGTTTTTGTTTCTAACGTTTAACCATTTGTTTTATTGAAATGATTATAAATTATTATTTATTTTGTTTGTGACTTGTTTTATTATTAAAAGTATTTTAAGTACGACTTATCTTTTTTTTTATATTTGCACTAACTTTTAAAAAAAAGATAGATGGTCAAATGTTGCAATAAAAGGTCAAAACAACATCTAATTTGGGACGAAATGAGTAATGTTTAGAACCAGTAGTATTTGTTGTTTTTATTTTAGTTGCAGCTGGCAGCTTAGGACAAATTGTACCTTGAAGGCTTGATGGCTGGCAGGGAATGAAAAAGTCATGAGCTCTTTAAGGCTTAAAGCATGACAGGGCAGGGCAGGCCAGATGGAGTTAAATTAAAGCCAAAACAGATACGGTAGTGATAGAATCATACTAGTAGAAATTAGAAAAGGACGCATGCAAAGCTTGTATTATGTGGCAGTGAGATGCCAAACGCATAGGACACACACCACCAACACAGCACAGGTATGTAAACACAACGACAAATGCTCCATTTTAGTAAGGCGAGCAGGATCTTAATTCATCTTACAAAGAAAAAAAAAAGGAATAAGACAGTGTCATGCCACTACAAAACACTAGTACTAAAATAAAACATTAGCACCAATCATCTTCTCTCTCTTTTGATCTCTTCTCTGAAGTAGTAAATAACTAGTGTAGTTTGACCAGGTCTATTTTGACGCGAGAACACATCTCCACCGTCGATCTCTCTGCCCACGTGTCGTCCCAGGATGATCTGCGCCGCCGAATAGTAAGTACTACGTCAGGACAGTGACCCTGCACTTATAATTCACTAAACGAAAAGGAAAATTAAAACCAATAATGATTAGAAGATACGAGAAATACTCAAGCTAATTAAGCTTGGACTGTTCTCAAAAAAAAGAAGAAGAAGCTTGGACCACGTCAGATGAGAGCCAGCCGAGCGTCGCGTTATGTGCTGCATGCTTGCATAGACCAAGTCTCCTAGCTAGCTAATTCTTCATTTAACTTAAATTTGTTGTAATTTTCACAATACATATGCAAACTAACTATCTACTACTAATAATTAAAACGAGCTTGATTGTTACTAGTGTATATTCAATTTATAGTACATAGTAATTAGCTTGCAGTTGCACTTTCTGTAATTAATAAGAATGTTAATTAACACACTGGGCGATCAGCTGCAGCTAGCTAGCTAGCTAGACCAAGTCACTTGCAAGCTAGTAGCTTGTGTACTTCTCAGTTTCAATTCAAGTCATGGATATAATTAACAACACATGTAACACGGATTAGTAGCAAGCAAGCAAGCTATCTACTAGCAGGCATCATTAATTTCTTCTTCAGGGAAGGCAGGCTGCCTCAGATCATACCAGGTCAGCCAATCAACGGCCCCCGGACTCTTCGTGTGCCGGTGCCCGCGCGGTGCCCGTGGTAATGCCACCATTCCAAATGGCTGCACCAAATCCAATCTAGGTAACTAAATTACTCTCTGCTTCAAATTTATTCACATACACCATTCAAAAAAGAAAAAAAAACAAATTATTCACATACATATGTGGCGATGATAAATTAATCTAGCTACTTCTTAACTGTGTATTTTGCATCTATGCCATGTTTTACACACCATCTTTTCCTTTTTAATTCATGTTGCTCTTTTTATTAACTTATTAATTATTACTGTTCGGCTAGTACTGGAACTAACTGTTCTGAAATAACAAAAATCTGTTCTTCTAATTCATAGGTTTCAATGTCACTAACTCTAATGAAGATCTTTTTTTTTTTCCCTATTACGCCATCAGGTTTAACAGTTGGAGTTGGAATTGGTAGTGGTGCCGGCCTTTTTATCCTGGCACTTGGTGCTGTCTTTTTAACACGTAAGATTAAACAACGGAGAGCAAGAACACTGAGACAGAAGTTCTTCAAACAGAACCGTGGCCATTTGTTGCAACAATTGGTATCTCAAAAGGCCGACATTGCTGAAAGGATGATCATCCCCTTGGCAGAACTAGAAAAGGCCACAAACAACTTTGACGAATCACGTGAGCTTGGAGGAGGAGGACACGGCACCGTATACAAAGGTATTCTCTCAGACCTTCATGTCGTCGCAATCAAGAAATCAAATGTGACAGTCCAAAGGGAGATCGATGAGTTCATAAACGAGGTAGCCATTCTATCACAAATCAACCACCGTAATGTGGTGAAACTTTTTGGATGTTGTCTTGAGACCGAAGTGCCATTGTTGGTTTATGAATTCATATCAAATGGTACCCTTTATTATCATCTTCATGTTGAAGGACCAACATCGTTGCCATGGGAAGATAGGCTCAGAATTGCTACTGAAACAGCTAGATCCCTCGCTTACCTTCACTCTGCCGTGTCATTTCCTATAATCCATAGGGATATCAAGTCCCATAATATCCTATTGGATGGCTCACTAACAGCAAAAGTCTCAGACTTTGGAGCTTCAAGGTGCATTCCAGCCGAACAAAATGGGGTTACAACTGCTATTCAAGGAACACTAGGATACCTAGACCCCATGTATTACTACACAGGACGTCTCACAGAGAAGAGTGATATTTATAGCTTCGGCGTTGTTTTAATGGAGTTGCTTACTAGGAAAAAACCATACTCGTACAGATCGGCTGAGGATGAGAGCCTTGTTGCACATTTCAGTACCCTACATGCACAGGGCAACTTGGGTGACATACTTGATGCGCAGGTTATGGAGGAGGGAAAAAAGGAAGTTAATGATGTAGCCACATTAGCTGTGGCATGTGCCAAGTTGAAAGCAGAAGAGCGACCGACTATGAGACAGGTGGAAATGACACTCGAGAGCATTCGATCATCATCACTACAACAAGAAGTACTGCATAGTGTGAGCACAAAAAAATCTAAGGAGCATCACGTCTCATGGAACCATGCAATAAGTGAGGGTACAAACTTGGAGACAACTAGGCAATATAGTCTTGAAGAAGAGTACTTGTTATCATCGAGGTACCCCCGGTAGCGGTTTTTCCATTTTTCTTGTGTGAGTTTGGATCAATATAGAATGCTCGTGTTGACTCCGGTGTACAAGGTCTCCATTGGTTCTTTTTATTTATCCATGTATGATATGCATGTAGTATTTCATAGCTAAATGTAACATCTTATTTTTATTTTTATTGTTCTTCATCTGAATGTGTATTTTTTCTGTTTGATTTCATCCAAGTAAATGTCAAGATATCCTTTGCATTGTATTCAGTTATGATACTGAACTAACTATGTTTTCGGGCTACCAAACATCAGCTGCTTAATACTAGCTCCGTTTCACTTTATAAGTCATTTTGATTTTTTTTACTAGTCAAATTTATTTAAGTTGATCAATTTTATAGTAAAATTTAGTAACATTTACAACACCAAATTACTTTCACTAAAACTAATATTTAATGTATTAATTATTTGTTTTGTGTTGAAAATATTACTATATATTTCTATAAATTTAATCAAAATTAAAAAAAGTTAACTTAAAAAAAATAAAACGACAGAGAGTATCTTTTACCAAGTTGTCGACAGTTCAATTATAATAGTCAGCGATGTTGGTTCCAGCGGCAACTTGTGCGACGGCGCTGTGATCGGCAGAAATAGATTTCCGGGGACGCAATGCCGCCGGCGATGATCGGTAGAAACGGTCAACCATCCAGTCCAGTCCGCACGTACCTGATCGATCGGTCAACGCGGATACAACAACGCAACATATGCATGTGCGTCTTTAAGTAATTAATAATTTAAGTAATTATTAGTTCTTTTCCTATCATTTTATTCATTGTTAAATATACTACTACTACACAAGTTTTTGAATAATATTCGTAAAAATTTTTGAATAAGTCGAACGGTCAAACATATTTAAAAAAATCAATGATATTAAATATTTAGGGACGGAGGGAGTATATTACGGTACAGTCCACCCAAATTGGTGCTATTGATCATCAGTTGAGTGTTCAATCTGACAGTGGGCCGTTGTTTTCAACTCCGAACCTCATTGACACGATGATTTTCAGTTAGAGCAGGTACAATAATGGGCGGTAGGAGGTCCACATAGGATTTTTCGCTGAGTTGGAAGAGAGAGGGGAAGAGAGAGAGCCGGCGGGCGACTAATTAACCGCCGGGCGATACGCGCGGCCCGAGACGTGGGCCCGCCGCGATGGTAGCGCAAGCAGCACCCGTGCCTCCGCGCGTCCTTCCGCTTCGCCATTATCGCCGTCTTCCGCGTCGCCATCGTCGCCATCTTTCCCGGCCGCCGCCGATGCCGTCTTCCCCGGCTGCCGTCTTCACCGTCT